>JAHLJS010000002.1:106709573-107136763 GCA_038502445.1 Eremochloa ophiuroides | reverse complement strand
GCAACATGCCTCAAAGCCTCGTCCTGCTGCTGTACCTCTGCCATATCTGCCCTGAAGTCTGACGGCGCTGTACTCTGTGTAAAGCTCTGCTGCCACGGCGTCCGTCAATCAGAGAGGTCATCCTATAGACTGGAAACTCTATCTCAGTCTGGCGCAACTCACGAGAGATACCTGTCCAAATCCGGTGCAACCTCCGCTCAAGGATGTGTGAGATCCAATGAGCGTAGGGGAACTGTCGCCTAGACCTGATGCCCTCTGCTATGGTGTCCTCCATCTCACTGATAATTAGGTCAGCAATGTCAAACTCAGACTGCTGGACCAGGGCACTAAGGAGCCACAGCTGTAAGTGAGTCAAACCCTCCTTGTACCCCTCCCGCGGTAAAAGAGTACGCCTCATAACGTCGTTCAAGAGACGAATGACGGGACGAAGCTCCGAAGGTGTCCTGCGGGAGCCGTCTCCGAACGGTGGTCGAAAGCATGCTGCTATATGAGCAGTACCAGGTGCCAGTCCTCCGTGAGCCCTCCTCGATGGGTCTATCGTGGCATAGCAAATGCTGTGCAACCTGGTAGCTGACTCTGGCACTCCAAGCAGCTCTCGCAGAGCCTTCGCGTAGAGCCGGTATGGCTCTCCGCCGAAGGTGTACTGCAGGTACTCGTGGTCGGGGTCGATCCATAGTGAAGCATAGAACTCTCGGACCCACGACTCCACGTATCGGCCTGATCGGCCAAGAAGCTCCGCAAGTCCAGGCAGGTATGTCAAATATAGCCTGATCTCCTCTCCTGCTGCCTGGACTATGTCCTCTAGGGGACATACTCTGTGCTATCGCAGTCCAACTCCTGTGGCCATGAGGGCAGTGAAGAAATCCTCGTGGAGAGTAGTGTACCAGCCCTCAGAAGCTCTGGGATCTCTCTGATCCGGAAACCAGCTGGCAAGCGACGTCAGCCGGAGCTCTCTGACTCGGGCTGCAGAGATCCTCTGCAAGTCCAAGTGAACATCCGGCTCAGGCACTGGCTGAGGCTCGGAGGGAGCAGGCACCCTGGGGACTCGGTCGCCGCGCCTCTGACCAGCGGGCCGGGGTGGCACCGAAGGTCGAGTGCGGCCCGAGCGACGAAGAGGTGGAGCCTGGGCCTGCTCCCCCTGAGTAGCTGCCTCCTGCTACTCTGGCTGCCTCGGCTCTGCCACCACTAGCCGTGCTGACTCAGTCTCCGGCTGCCTCTGAGGCTGTGGCTGCTCCTCGGTCTCATCTCTGCCCGACAAACTGACAGAGATGCCTCCAATGTGTATACCTCTGCCACGCTCTGCCTCCTCTACAGCCTGTGCTACCCTGATGGCCTGTCTCTGCTCTGCTGAAAGCCTCTTTCTTTTCTTGCTGCTCTCGATGAGAGGGGCCTTCCCCTTGTCCAACGGTGGACGAGGAGGAGGCCTCTCGTCTCCACCTGTGCCTCCCTCACTGCGGCTGACCTGCTTGCACCTCACCATCTCTGCCAATTGTCACTGCCTCTCAGTAACTGACAACTGCCGCTGACACTTAGAGGCTTGGCCTCGTTCCGTATCCGCGGGCTTGGCCCCGGATTCACTGACGCACTGCCACACACTCTGACCACGACAGCTGCAAGAGAGAGATAGACAAGGTTTACATAAGCATATATAAGCTAGAGATGAGAGAACCTATGGAAGCAAGCATATAGGATAAGAGCGGAGAAGCAAAGCAACCTGAGAAAAGACCTGCGAAGAGGAGAGAATCACTGTCGAACGGGGCACCACAGGGTCGAGGAGAATCACTGCATGACATAGGGCACAAGTCAATGACTAGAGCAACTGGCATGGATATGCAATGAATAGGGAGGAAACTAGGTGTGGAGGCAAACACGGATTACCACAAGGTGAGAATCACCTCCACGAACCCTAGAAGGCCGAGAGCAGAGCTACGCTTCAAAGGATCTGCGATTAACGCGAAGGATTTTGGTTAAGACATCTCGTCGAGCAGTTTAAGCGCGAGGAAGATTTGAAACAATGAATTCGAATCTAACCACCAATAGAGCAGCTGAGGAGTGAAGGGAATGAATAACTCGACGACGGGGAGACCTTGGGCCGCGGTGAAAAGCTCAACGGCGGCGAGGAATACGGCGGTGGCTGTGCACGGCGGCGCTGCTCGGCACGGCGGCGCTGCTGGGCTGCAACAGGTCGCGGACGCGGGCGCGGGAGAAGGGAGAAGAGGCCCGCACGCACGGGAAAGCGCTCACGGTCGGCGGCGAGGGCGCGGGCGAGCTGGCAGCGGAGGTCTAGGGCGCGGCGCGACGGCGGTTAGGGCTAGTACGGGCGGCGGCGCTCGGCTTCGATCGGCACGGGATGAAGACGAGAGCGAACTGACAGCGGGGCCCCACGCGACAGAGAAAGAAAAAGGCTGATCCGCGCCTTCGAACCGACCGTCGGACCCTAACTGTGCAAGCGTCGGACCAATACTCCGCAGAGTCCGATGCTTCCAGTAAGCTCCAACGGCCGTCGGACTTAGTCTGACCCTCCTCGTCGGACCAACACTTTCGGTCCGACGCCGTGAACGCGGCGTGAATGCGGCGCGACACAGCATGAACTCTCTTATCCAATAGTCCGACGCCCGAAATTACCCGGTCCGACGCTTCCTTTGACTTTGCCAGCGACCGTCGGACTGAAGCTGAAAGTCCGACGCTGTGAAAACCAGCGTCCGACGCCTCGGTCCGACGCCCTAAAACCTGTTTTCTTCCAAATTTCTTCGCGCCGATTTTTCCCAGCTAAGTTCCAACCCCAATAAGAGTCAAATAAACACCAGTTAGAACTAGTATGAGATGCCCTCTCTCAAACCCTCAATTTTTTAAATATTTTGCCTTAGGCATATGTGAATTTTATGAAGATAGGCAATGAAATCCAAGAACAAAACGACAAAACAACAACCATGCAATATGCAATGTAAATTCACGTAAATTAAACTAGTTGCTGTCAAGTTTTTCCTCGGGTAAGCTTCTTCACTCACTTTTAGACGGTTATCTTAACCGAGTTAGACAAGCCCTACGTGCAATTCAATGTTAGACATGTTTTATGTTACAATGCAATGCACGTGACAACACAAGATCATCTTTTAGTGAAGTTGCTTAGATCAAGGCAATTAAGTTCATTCCTTAGAGTACAAAAGCGTGCCTCATCCAATGGTTTAGTGAAAATATCCGCCAAGTTATCATCCATTCTCACTCCCTCAAAGGAAATGTCACCCTTGGCAACGTGATCTCTAAGGAAGTGATGGCGGATGTGAATGTGCTTTGTGCGGGAGTGTTGAACCGGGTTATTGGCAAGTTTTACCACACTCTCGTTGTCACACAACAAAGGCACCCTTTTTAAGTTGATTCCATAATCAAGTAGGGTTTGTTTCATATAAAGAATTTGTGCACAACAAGCACCCGCGGCAATGTATTCCGCTTCGGTTGTTGACAAGGCAACACTATTTTGTTTCTTGGAGGACCAAGAAACTAGAGATCTTCCAAGCAAATGGCACCCTTCGGATGTGCTTTTCCGGTCAATCTTGCAACCGGCATAATCCGAATCGGAATAGCCGACAAGAGTAAAGTTAGCTCCTTTGGGATACCAAAGGCCAATGCTCGGGGTGTGCTTTATGTAGCTAAGGATTCTTTTTACCGCAACTAAGTGAGGTTCCTTAGGATTAGCTTAAAAGCGCGCACACATACACACACTAAACATGATGTCGGGGCTAGATGCGGTTAAGTACAACAAACTACCGATCATAGAACGATAGAGAGTTTGGTCAACCGATTTACCTCCCTCATCAAGGTCGAGATGTCCATTTGTAAACATGGGGGTCTTGATGGGCTTGCACTCTTCCATATTGAAGCACTTGAGAAGGTCCTTCGTGTACTTCTCTTACGACACGAACGTCCCCTCCCTCATTTGCTTGACTTGAAAGCCGAGGAAGAATGTGAACTCACCAATCATGGACATCTCAAACTCCTTGGACATCATATCACCAAATTCCTTGCAAAAATCTTCATTAGTCGAACCAAAGATAATATCATCAACATAAACTTGACAAATAAAGATGTGCCCTTTGTGCTTCTTGGTGAATAGTGTGGCATCAACCAAGCCAATTTTCAAGCCCTTGTTGATGAGGAAGTCACGGAGGCGCTCATACCAAACCCGTAGAGCTTGCTTCAAGCCATATAGCGCCTTGGACAACCTATAAACATAGTTTGGATATCTATGGTCTTCAAAACTCGGTGGTTGCGAAACATAGACAAGTTCATTTATGAAGCCATTTAAAAATGCACTTTTCACATCCATTTGAAAGAGTTTTAGATTGTGATTAGATGCATATGCAAGTAGGATACGAATGGCCTCTAATCTTGCAACCGGGGCAAAAGTGTCCCCAAAATCCAAGCCTTCAACTTGGGAGAACCCTTTTGCCACGAGCCTTGCCTTATTTCTCACAATGTTGCCCTTGTCGTCTTGTTTGTTGCGGAACACTCACTTGGTGCCTATGACTCTTGCTCCTTTTGGCTTCTCTTCAAGTGTCCAAACTTGATTGCGGGTGAAGTTGTTGAGTTCTTCATGCATGGCATTCACCCAATCCGGATCTTGAAGAGCTTCCTCTATGCTAGTAGGCTCAATGCAAAAGACAAACGAGTGATGTTCAATGAATTGAACATGCTTTTGTGAGCGAGTCATTACCCCCCTTTAAGGACTCCATATTATGAGATCTTGAGGATGTGCTTGTAGGAGTGGAGTAGTTTTTCTATCAACCACATGAGGAGGAGGTTGCGGAGCATCAACATCTTGTGCTTGTGCCTCAATTTCTTCTTGTGCGATGTGGGTGTCTTCATGTGGATCCACCCTATCTTTATCTTCATCATCTTGAGGCACATTTGATGAAGATGGTTGATCGATCACTTGCACACCATCACCATCATCTTCATCATCTTTTGGCTTGTTGTCTCCGGCTGGCATGTTCTTCGTGGCCTTCCTCAAGGGTTCATCACCTACATCATCAAGATTCTCATGCTCTCCTTGAGAGCCATTAGATTCATCGAACTCCACATCATATGTTTCTTCAACAAGGCCGGTGGCATTGTTGAATACTCTATATGCTTTGGACTTCAATGAGTAACTAACAAGAAAACCAATATCACAACGTCTTTGAAACTTCCCTAGGTGTTGCCGCTTCTTGTAGATGTAGCATTTGCAACCAAACACCCGGAAGTAGGAGACGTCCGGCTTCTTGCCAATGAGTAGCTCATAGGGGGTCTTCTTTAGCAACCGGTGAGGGAATAGGCGATTGAATGCATAGCATGCGGTGTTGATTGCCTCTGCCCAAAACCTCTCCAGTGTGTTGTACTCATCAAGCATAGTCCTTGCAATGGTGATCAATGTCCGGTTCTTCCTTTCAACTACACCATTTTGTTGAGGGATATAGGTGAATGAGACTTCATGCTTGATCCCAACTTCATCACAATATACTTCAATGTTTGTGTTGTCAAACTCTTTTCCATTGTCACTTCTAATCTTCTTGATCTTCACTTCAAATTCATTTTGTGCTCTCTTGGCAAAATTCTTGAAAGATTGGGCTACTTCGGTCTTGTCATGAAGAAAGAACACCCAAGTATATCTTGAAAAGTCATCAACAATCACTAAGCAATAGAGCTTGCCACCAATGCTTGCATAAGTTGTTGGCCCAAATAAGTCCATGTGAAGTACCTCTAATGGTCTTGAAGTTGACACAAATGCCTTGGATGGATGTGTATTTGCCACTTGCTTCCCGGCTTGGCAAGCACTACATAATTTGTCCTTCTCAAATACAACATCTTTTAATCCTCTCACCATCTCCTTCTTCAATAACTTCTTGAGTGTGCTCATCCCAACATGTGCAAGCCTTCTATGCCAAAGCCACCCAAGAGATTGTTTGGTGAATAGACAAGTCTTCAAATTTGCATCTTCCGAGTTGAAGTCCACTAGATAGAGATGATTGTACCGAAAGCCCTTGAATATCACTTCATTGTCATCTTTCTTGGAGACAACCACTTCTTCACTTGTAAATAGGCATTGGAAGCCAAGATCACACAATTGACCAACGGATAGCAAGTTGAAGCTCAAAGAAGCAAGTAGAAGCACATTTGAAATGGAATGATCATTGGATATAGCCACTTTGCAAAGCCCTTGCACTTTGCTCTTGGAATTATCACCAAATGTTATCTTTCCTTGGTCTTCTACATTCTCTTCAAGAGAGGTGAACATACGAGCATCCCCGGTCATATGTTGAGTGCATCCACTATCAATTACCCAATGAGAGCCACCGGTCTTGTAGTTCACCTACACACAAAAAATCAACCTTGATGTTTAGGAACCCATACTTGAGAAGGGCTCCGGACTTTCTCAACCAAAGCTTTCGCCACCCATAGTTGCCTAGGCCTATTCTTGTTAGGGGGTCCTAGGAACATGACTTTCACTTTGCCCTTAGAATCTTTCCTTAGCATGTAATGAGCATCAAAGGCAAAGGGCCTAGCATGCTTGGGCAAAGGTTGTGGTGGCGGTGTCTTGCACTCATGAGCAAAGTGACCTTCTTGTCCACATTTAAAGCATCTCTTTGGCTTGGGCTTGGGCTTGTTCTTTCCTTTGTTGAGGCGATTTTGAGCTCTAATATTTTGCACCTTCTCACCCAAGCCAATCCCACTTCTATCAAACTTCATCACGGTGTTCATGAGGAGATCACTTTGGAGATATTGGCCTCTTGTAAATTTTTGCAAGCCCACGGTGAGATGACTCTTTTCTTGTTTCAACTTCTTGTTCTCTTCCAATAAGCTTGCAAGGTGACACTTCTCATTCTTGAGGATCTTGTTTTCTTTTCTAAGCACTTTAACTTCATCATCTTGTTGCACCGTTTCAATGATAATGGTATTTGTGGATGATTGCTTCTCAAGCTCTTTCTTCAAGTTGTCATTTTCAATCTTGAGCTTCAAATAGTCATCATGGCAATCGACCACCACCACTTCCTTGCCTTTGCTACTAGCACCTTGCTCAATGATCTCATCAATCAAGTCATCACATGATGTAGATATGTCACACTTAACAACATGGTTAGGAGCATCATGTGTTTCATTGGAAAGCAGGTCATAAGCCATAGCAAGGTTGTCATGATTCACTTTCACTTGAGTATAGTCCTCTTTTAGCTTGTTGTAGCTAGTGGTGAGCTCAATGTGTATCCTCTCAAGTTTATCATATTTTTCTTTGAGCTCTTTTATGTTGGCTTTGAGCTCCTTGAGCTTGGATGACACATTTTGATTTTCAACTCTAAGCTCATCATTAGCTTTAGTGAATTGTTCATTTTGAGCTAAAAGGTTGCCATTCTCAAGTTTTAAGTTTTTATTTTTCCTTGTTAGCTTTCTTATAACTTTGGTGTAGTCATTTAGTAAGTTAGCAAGTTCATCATAGGTGGGTGAATCATACTCATTGTCACCATCACTACTCTCATCATCACTTTGTACCTTCTTGTCCTTAGCCATAAAGCAAAGGTGTGTTGGAGATGAGGGCGGTGATGGCGGTGGAGGAAGTGAAGTCCCAATCACAAGAGAGGCCACCTTCTCCTTTTCATCATCGCTTTCTTCACCGGAAGAGCCACTAGAAGATTCAATGTCGGTGAGCCAATCACCAACAATGTAAGCTTTGCCACTCTTCTTGCTTTTGTGAAATTGCTTCTTCTTGAATTCTTTCTTCTTGAATGGCTTGGCCTTCTTCTTCTTATCATCACTCTCATCACTAGAGTCTTGCCTTTTGCCCTTATTCTTGTTCTTGAACTTGTCTTTCTTCGTCTTTGGGCATTGATGAGCAAGATGCCCAAGCTCTCCACGGTTCGACTCTCACGCAAACACTGCGCCCAGAACTGTGACAGAGGGGCGTCGGACCGAACTCGATGGTCCGACGCTTCTCAGTCCGACGCTACTGAACTGCGGGCACAGTGCCTCTCAACGGCTAGTACACGGAGCAATGGTCCGACGCACACCGTCGGACCAAGTCCGACACTCAAAACTACTCTGGGAACCTCTCTGGAAGCGTCGGACGCTAACAGACGTTAGTCCGACGCTCCCCCTCGCGACGGTCCGACGCTCGCCCAAAACTCAGAGGCACCGTCGGACTCTGGCCAATGGTCCGACGACCATCCAGCCAGGGTCCGACGCTCCCTGGCACGCTGAGACTCGTCCAGGGGCTACCACGTGTCGTCGGACTCTAGCTATTGGTCCGACGCCCATACTAGGTAGAGTCCGACGCCTCTAATTTGATCAAAACTTCGCCGAATCGAAAACTTTCCAAAACGAAGTTTGATCCTCTCTCTCTCAAGAGTATCCCTGGGCTATCTAGAGCTATGTTGGACAAGTGTGCATCATATCTACACTCTCTAATCTTGCTCTAAGTCAAGCTACCCATCCAAACCCCTCCTAATAGTACGGTCAAAGAGAAAAACAAAACCTAAGACTACGCCAAGTGTCTCTCAACTCCAAACGACACTTAGCACTAGCCTATCACCGTCTTGTCTTCCATCCTTTGAAAACCGAATCGATTTCCATCGCTAGGGGCTTGAACCTACATGTTATTATGACCTAACCTCTAGGTTATCCTGCAAAACACACGTTAGTCATAATAACCGTCTTGTTGTCATTAATCACCGAAACTAGTAGGGCCTAGATGCTTCACCATTTATCTCGTACCTTTTGTATGTGAGGATATGCCATGATGGTTGCCTAGCCAACAAACACAGTTGCTCCGGAATACTCTCATCACTCTGCCATTCTTTTCGTAACCAACCGCTAAAAGATTCCATGTGATGGCGCGAAATCCAAGCTTCAGACTTGCCTGGAAACTGTGATAGTAGGAATTCCTTGTGTCTGTCCATATATGGCTCCACCAAGGTGGAGTTTCGCAGAACTGTGTAGTGTGCTTTATTGAAATAATCGTCACCCTTTCCACTTAGCCTCCCCTCATGTCGTGATTCTGGAACACCAATTGGGTCTAGATCAGGAATAAAGTCAATACAGAACTCAATGACCTCCTCGGTTCCGTAGCCCTTCGTGATGCTTCCTTCTGGCCAAGCACAGTTGTGAACGTACTTCTTTAGGACTCCCATAAACCTCTCAAAGGGGAACATGTTGTGTAGGAACACAGGACCCAGAATAATAATCTCCTTGACCAGGTGAACTAGGAGGTGCATCATGATATTGAAGAAGGATGGAGGGAAAACCAACTCGAAGCTGACAAGACACTGAACCACGTCATTCTATACCTTAGCAAGATCTAGAGGATTGATTGCCTTCTGAGAGATTGAGTTGAGGAATGCACATAGCTTCACGGTGGCTAGACGTACATTTGGAGGTAGAATTCCTCTTAATGCAACTGGAAGCAATTGTGTCATGAGCACGTGGCAGTCATGGGACTTTAAGTTTTAGAATTTCTTCTCTGGCACGTTTATTATACCTTTTATATTTGAAGAGTATCCGGATGGTACCTTGATGCTGTCTAGGCATTCAAACAGGCACTCCTTCTCTTCTTTGCTAAGACTATAACTAGCAGGTCCTAAGTATTGGCTTCCATCAGCTGTCTTCTCGTTCAAACGCTGAAGGTCCTCTCATGCTTCAGGTGTGTCCTTGCTCTTCCCGTACACACCCATGAAGCCAAGCAGGTTCACACAAGATCCTTTGTTAGGTGCATCACGTCAATCACATTGCGGACCTCTAGTACTTTCCAATATGGTAGCTCCCAAAATATGGACTTCTTCTTCCACATAGGTACATGACCCCTAGCGTCGTTCGGAACAGGTTCACTGCCAGGTCTCTTTCCGAAGACTACTTTCACATCCTTGACCATATCGAGTACATCCTCACCAGTGCGGTTGATAGGCTTGGACTTGTGGTCCGCCTTACCTTTAAAATGCTTGCCTTTCTTTCTTACAGGGTGATTCGCAGGCAGGAATCGACGATGCCCAAGGTAGACAACCTTTCTACATTTTTTCAAAAATATACCTTTAATGTCCGTGAAATAATGCACACATGCATTATAACCCTTGTTTGACTGTCCTGAAAGATTACTTAGAGCAGGCCAATCATTAATTGTTACGAAAAACAATGCACGGAGGTCAAAGTGCTCCTGTTTGTGCTCATCCCAAACACGTATACCTAGTTTGTTCCACAAAAGCAGTAATTCTTCAATTAGTGGCCTCAGGTACACATCGATATCATTGCCAGGCTGCCTTGGTCCTTGGATTAGCACGGGCATCATAATGAACTTTCTCTTCATGCATAACCATGGAGGTAAGTTGTAGATACATAATGTAACAGGCCAAGTGCTATGACTACTATTCTGCTCCCCGAAAGGATTCATACCATCCGTGCTTAAAGCAAACCTTATGTTTCTTGCGTCGCCTGCAAAATCTGGGAACTCTCGATCGATTGCTCTCCATTGAGACCCATCAGCCGGGTGTCTCAGCATATTGTCTATCTTACGGTCTTCTTTGTGCCACCGCATTAACTTTGCATGCTCTTTGTTTCTGAACAAACGTTTCAAGCGTGGTATTATAGGAGCATACCACATAACCTTGGCAGGGATTTTCTTTCTGGTTCTTTCATCCTCAACATCACCAGAGTCATCTCGCCTGATCTTATACCGTGATGCATGGCATACCGGGCAAGAATCCAACTTCTCGTACTCCTCGCCACGGTAGAGGATGCAATCATTAGGACATTCATGTATCTTTGTGATTTCCAATCTCAGAGGGCAGACAACCTGTTTGGCTTCATAGGTAGTGGCTGGTAATTCGTTATCCATTGGAAGCATCTTTATTTTTGTAAGCAACTCCCCAAATCCCTTGTCGCATACATCATTCTTTGCCTTCCATTGCAACAACTCTAGTGTGCTACCCAATTTTTTCTGTCCTGCATCACAAGTTGGGTATATCAACTTCTTGTGATTCTCTAGCATATGCTCGAACTTGATCTTCTCCTTTTCACTTTCGCATTCTCTCTTTGCATCGCAAATAGCCTGAGCAAGATCATCAACGGGATCATCTTGTGCTGGTACCTCTTCTTCAGTTTCCTCCATTGGAATATCATTGTTTAATATACCATAGTCAGCAATAGTGTCACCATCGTCCCATTGTTCTTCTTCGTCTTCTTCCATTATAACACCTCTTTCTCCGTTTTTGGTCCAGCAGATGTAGTTTGGCATGAAACCCGACTTGAACAAGTGAGAATGAAGAATCCTTGATCAAGAATATTCTTTCAAATTCTTACATATAGCACATGAATCCATCCCGCTTGTTTGACTCGGCCACATTTAAGAAAATATGCACGTCCTCAATGAAATCTTTGGAGCGACGATCAGTGTTGTACATCCAATGCCGACTCATCTACATTACAAGACAAACGAACATATATCACAATACTGGACATTAATTTATGGAAGCCTCGTTGCAATATAGACAGTCACAACTAGCACTAAACTAATTAAACCTAAAATACACTTCAACAGCCTAAGGATATCACGACCGATCTCAACTAAAACAGACAAATCATTCGTCTGTTCAACATCAATGGACTTCGTTCGCGAGCTCAATGCCTCATCAGCTAGCTCATCACCCACCGCAGCCGTCTCTACAAGAATTCCAAACACGTGTTTGGCATACTCTTCTTCCTAGTACCACCCTGGACATCCACTGCCATCCCACTGAAATTAAGACAAAAAATACATAAGTTTAGTAAAAAAATACATAATTTATTATATATAATCATCAAATGCGATGGAGTAACTCACATTACGATCCGGACACTTGTAGAAGATGCGCCCCTTGTTGGGATCCTCCTTCTTCACTCGAAACTCAAGCACATTCTTTTTCTTGCACTCGCCGCACTCAATGAGAGGGAGGTCTGGTCTCAGCCTCTTTTGAACCCAATGATAGACCGACGACCCGGAAGCATTCGTCATTTACTCTTTACTCTCTAGACTCAAATTTGTAAAGCACTTAAATTCCTAATAATGTATTTTAACAAGTGAAACTAAAAAATTCCTAAAATTTAAAACATATGCAACCAATATTTGAGCAACCAATGTGTGATATGTATATTAGCAATGAAATATGTATACCGGCTCATTTAATCTTCTTTCAACAAAAAATGCAAACTATCAAGTGATTCTGAGCTTGACACATAAAAATGGAGGAAAGAATCATGCATGCATATATATATATATCCAATTTTTTCTAGGCCAAGAATTGAGATATGATAGTAACTAAATAAGAGAGAATAAAGATAGTAACATTTACAACCGTAGAACAGAACTTGGAGTAATGTAGACCGAGCTCCAAACCCTGCTTGACTCCTTGAGTAAGAACACCGAGAGCAAGAACAGCGAGAGCAAGAAACTGAGCTTGAGAGAGTAAGAACACTGAGCTTGAATGGCTCGGACTCGGGGGAGAAGAAGGTTCAAATACAGGGAGGAACATTAGTCCCGGTTTTGGATACTAACCCGGGCTAAAACTCAAACTTTAGTCACGGTTTTGGCCACAAACCGTGACTAAAGCTTTAGTCCCGGTTTTTAGCTTTAACTGGGACTAAAGCTTGACTTTTAGTCCCGGTTCTTGACCCCAACCGGGACTAAAAGCTCTCCCAGAGCATCTAGCCGTTGGGAGCCGTTGGGAAGAAAAATTTAATACCGGCTGTTCTTTAAAACTGGGATTAAAGATATCTTTCTTTCCAGGCGCAAAAAATTCTAGTACTAAAGTTAAAATCGGCTGCGGATCAAAAGTCTGCTGTCTACCGGTCTGCTGTCTACTGGTGTGAGTTGTGTGCATCTCTACGTACGGAGTGTACGTGGACCGTGGGCGGCATCACGGGGAATGGAACCAGATAGGAGCATATATATATTCCTTCCTGCTACTCTATCACACGTACTAGCTCTCACGAGCCTATCCTGTCTCGCTTGAGAACAGAGCTACGGTACTGGATCACGCGTATAGACGGCCGCCGTTTTGGAGAGGCTTTGATACGGCTGCGATGCACGCTGAGTCGCCGACTGCCTTTGCTGCCAGCCTCTCGTCGTCTCGTCCCCGAGCGAGAGCCAGCGCGCCGCGCAAGTGGCCACCTGGCAGAAGAAAGATTCATGCATTGCACGGGCATGGCGCCGGACGGGCAAGTACCATCCAGAACCAGAAGGCAGCAGCAGCAGCACTGGCGCTGCAGCACAGGCCAACAGGAGCGCAGACACAGACGGCACGGCCTTCTCGTCGTCTGATCAACGCCGACGCCCTATCCCTGCCGGCTTCCGCTCCTCATGTACCAGCTGGACCCGTTCCATAGACCACCATCAGCAAGCCGACACCGAGGAGGACGGGTGTACGTACTAGTACGTAGCACGGGGTCCTGCCTGGCCTGGCTCGCTCCTCGCTCCTCATCCTCTCCCGACTTCGCATCCCATCCCGTGCCGTGCCCTCTTCTTTTCAGCGCGAAAGCGGGAAAAGCAGCAGCGGGGGGGACGGAGGGGACAAAAGCGACGGAGAAACAGTGCTGGATCGCAGGGCCCTCCGCTGCCGGCCTGGGCCCGCATGTCATGCTCCCCTCCCCTCCCCTCCGGGTGGGAGTGGGACCAGGCCTTGCCGTGGGGAAAGAGGAACCCCCAAGCGTCACGCCTGCGAGGTGGGACCCACCCCTCCTCCGCACCCTTGCGTACACCGCAAGCGTACTTCTCGCACCGTCCAGCGTTCGACGCGCACTCACCGGGGTGCGGGCCCGCAGTCTTGCGGACCCCACGGACAGAGAGACCGGGTCCGGTGGAGGAAGAGAAACTCCCCGCTGTTGCTGCGGAATCACCTCCCTATTCCGCTTTATCCGAATCTAACGCTTGTCGGATAAAAAAAAAATCGCTGCAACCAGGACAAGCTGGTTAATCCCGTTGCTTTCAGGGGGCAGAGAGATCCTCCAACCAGGACGCGCCACGTGGCGACACGCCGTTCGACTAGACGTCACGATCACGATCGAATCGAACGAACCCGTCGGGAGGAAAGAGTGGCGCCGCGGGAACAGGAAAGGCCTTCCTCGATCGGTTCGACATCGACGACGAGTTCTGCCACGTCAGCGACCAATTCGTTGCCAACTCACCACTCGCGTTCCCAGCATTTGGCGATGGCCACACCACTTGTAACGCATGACAGAGAAGGAAGCTGAGCTGACCATGCACACCCCGTTTGTAGTACTAGTAGTACTAACTTGCAAGCTAAGACGGGTTACGCATGCACCTGAAAGAAGAATCTACGAATGTTGTTGCTTGCAAGCAAGCTACACTCCACACAACACATGCCAAAAATGCAGCTGAGGGGGTGTTTAGTCTGTGAAAAGGAGTAAAAAATGCACTGTAGCACTTTCGTTTGTATTTGATAACTTTTTTCCAATCATGGCCCAAGTAGACTCAAAAGATTAATCTCGAGCTAGCCAAACAAAAACTACAAACATACAATAACTACCACTTCATTTAGTGCTCCATGCAAATAGAAAGTATAATTGATGTGATGGGAAATAGTACCAAATTTTGTCAGAGCTTGAAAAAACGAGTGCGATTCACATTTCGCATGAACAAACCGCTGTCAGCCTGTCAATGCAACCCATCATCAACTTGCCTGAACTGAAACGCAGGCACAGCGGAAGTGATCCTGATTCGCCGTACTGCACCTGCACACTACTACAGCACTGCAGCTGCCAAAGCCAATGTGTCCCACACCCACAGGCGCACGCCATCTCTTTACTGGGCGCTCGCAAAATCTCCGTAGTACCCTATGGGAATCACGGCCAGTGTACTTGAGAAGCATAAAGCTTTGTACTGTGTCGGTGTTGTCATGGTGGTTATGATTATCATGGTAATAAGTCCATGATTTGGTACTGATAAGTACTCGTAGTAGTAGGACTGTCATAAGCTGCTCTTTTTGGGTGCAGTGTGCTGCAGTAAAAATGATGATACTGTACTGGTTTTCCTTGCATTCCTTCGCGTACTTGGCAGCAGGCAGCAGTGAACTATTGCGGCTGTGTGGTTATGCACCTGCTCCTAATCAAGGTTGCTCCCGTAATTCAATTTGTTTGATTGACTATTTGATGCCATCGCATGTGGAGGAATTTTTTTTCTTTAATTTCTGCACGGTCAATAGCCACGCTATGCAGCACACGACCATTCAAGACACGGACCAATCTTTGGCCCTGAATCAATTAGCTAAAATATTTGTACAATATACATAACTGGTGCATTTACGGTTCAATTTTGCTTAGCTGAATTACCCCTGCGCTAATTGCAGTCAACGTTAGCTAGGCCTACATTTTGACATCCTGCACCAACACAATTTTTCTCTAACTTGTATTGATTTTTTTCAACATAAATTGCATGGGCAAAATATTTTAGCTGATCTATGATTCATCATTATAAAAGTGAATAAATCTGTACAAATTTACATGTCCTAATAATATGTTTAAGGCCTTGTTTAATTCCTTCTCCAAAATTTATGTTTAACAAATGCATGGAGTATTAAATATAAACTAAAAATAACTAACTACACAGATTGTGACTGAGACAATTTTTTTGAGCACAATGAGTACATGATTTGATGCTGTTGTGCTACAATAAACATATGCTAATGACAGACTAATTAGGTTTAATAAATTTATCTCACGGTTTACTAATGGAATCTATAACTTGCTTTTTTATTGGAATCTGAATAATCCCTGTGACACACCATGTAACATTTGACGTGACACCAATAAAACTTTAACATCCTAGAACTAAACATGGTCTAAATAACAGATGGAGTATTTTACTACTAACTACATGCCATATGTTATTTTTGTCATTAGCCTGAAATCATACAGATTTAACTTTAGAGATATATAATTTACTTTTGCATATTTAATGTTGGAAAAATATAGATGGCTGAACCAGAAAACATTTGGTCAATAGATCTTACAGAAAATCAGCAAACTGGTAAAGAAATGGCAAAAAAAATATTATCTGGATTCTTTATATTTTGGTGATACTAGTAGTAGTATATGCTTACCGAAAGGAAAAATACGTAGGAAAAAAAATCACACACTAACCTGTCCCCACTATTGCACCATCTGCCAGCCATTCCCACTCCTGGTATCCTATGATATCAGCCAAAACTCTGAACTCCTCCATTCCAGTTCTTCTCCACCTCGTCCACCTGCCGTCTCGCCCGCCCCCCAAATTCACCTCGGCCACCCTCCACCACCTCGTCGGCGCGGGCGGCAGTTCGTCTCATCCTCCTCCAACCTGACGACGTCGCGGTTCGCGCTCTCCCCGCGTGCCGCGCACCCATTCCTCGCCCTCGTCTCCCGCGAGTTCCACGCCCTCAGCTGTGCCGCCACCCCACCCGGAGCCACTCCTCGCCGCGCGCCGCGCCTTTCCACATCTCCGACCTCCACATATCCTTCCGCGGAAGCACGCCACCTCAACTTATTCGCTTGCACGCAGTCATTGCTCACCTCCGTCTCCACCCCCACTGCTGGTAACTGGAGGTGGAGATCTGCCCCGGCTTGCATTTTGTTATTTTGTTTGGTAACTTAGCCCTAGCTTTGCTTCGTTCTTTTGTTCTTGTTTGAGTCTCTGCTTTGTCTGATGCGAGCTACCGAAACGTCCAGGGATGGAAACTCCCTTCCCATTTTTTCCTGCGATTTGGTTGCTGCTAATGGAGTATCAACGCCATTCTGTTTCTATTTTTTTTGGCGGTTCAGCTTAACCGTCATGTTCCCTACTTTTGTGGGTTTCATATTCATTCGTGCAGTGTGTTCCTAGTCCTCCGGTTTGGTGAATGCGCATTGTATCAGTGGTGCCAAAATGGGCCATCTCTATTAGATCACTTTGCGGTACGATGATAATTTAGCCGCTGTCTTATTCATCAATGCTAATGTCAGGTTGCAAAATATCACATCTCTGATGTAGCCTTTATTAAGATTCAGTAAGCAAGATCTGCAGTATTGCTTAACATCTTTGCTGCGCATCTGGTTCAGTTTAGAAGTCATCGTGCACATTTTGTAGTCCGTACAATCACTATACTGTTTTGTGCTGCAGCTAACCTATTCCTGCTTTGATTTCATCAAAATGAAATGTTAATAGCAATGCCAGCACTTGATGCGCATTGGATTTTTATCTTCTGATTTCTACTTTCATGGGGCGAAGTTTAACACAAATTGGATTGGTTGATTTCTGTTAGGTTCATGTTTCATCATAAGGAATGAACAGCAGTCGACAAATGGAACTCCACTACATAAACACTGGATTTCCATACACAATTACCGAGAGCTTCATGGATTTCTTTGAGGGTCTTACTTATGCTCATGCTGACTTTGCTCTCACGGATGGCTTTCAGGATCAGGTATGCACAACATAACTGCCATGTTTCTCAAATACTCTTATACAGCAGCCATCAATCCCAATTCATTATGACCTTACTGGAAACTTTTTATTCTGTTACCCTGTGTTTTTCCACACTCTTTTAGCATAGTACTGATCTCTCAGGAAGAAAAAAAAAAAGAAGCTAAATCCAGATGGCTGCAATTGACTGCCTCAGCCTTCAATTCCTTATTTCCTTATCATTGTCTGCTTTGATTCACAATGATTTGCTACTATGTGCAGGGTAATCCGTACTGGGCAATGATGCATACAAACTCGTACAAGTATGGATACTCTGGTCCTGGGAACTATTACAGTTATGCTCATGTCTATGACATAGATGATTACATGCATAGAGCCGATGCTGGGCGCAGAATATGGGATAACACTACACCTGTAAACAATGTCGATTCTGCCAATGTTGTCCTGCAGGGTGGTGAAGCTCCCCGCACAACCGCAAATACCATTAGCGAGGAATGTAAGTTTGAAAACACTGGTCTTGAAAATTACATCGCTTTGGGAACCATGGCTAATCTTTGGTTAAGTTGCTGAGAATGTAACACTCAATTTATCACTATCACTTTCTTTGCTATCAATGTACTTTGGGCTTAAATGAAAAAGGTATTTTAGGGATCTCATGTCAGATGGTGGGCGCAGAATATGGGATAATGCTACACATTCTTTCACCTGGGAATTAAATCTTACTCTCGTTAATCTGCTTCTGCTGGCCTTATATCAGTGGCCCTGTACTGTGGGGCTAAACATATTGCAGTTATCACATTTCTGTTGCAAATTTGCAATTTGACACATGTGAAGTTAGAGTTGCCATGAGTAATGTTTGTGATCAAGGTAGTTAACAAACAATGCATAGTTGTAACCATGCAACTCTAATGTCTCTGCCTATATGACGGCATTTTTCTTTCGCTCCCAGTGTCTTATGATAAGAAAAGTTTGGTGGTGTTGGCCATCAGTTACTGCTCTTGTCTGTTTAGGCTCCATTTGTTGTCTCTTTATAAATATTTGGTTATATAATAGACAACCTTGGACATTATACTGATAACAATGTAGAGGTCATAATTGTTTCAAGTTTCAACCATTCTTGTACATGTCGGAATCATCTGATAATTTTTTTTATTATGACAAGCTTAGAAAAATTCAAGGCATGCATAAAGCGAGACCTCTTTGTGAATTTGATTGTTGCATTAACATTCACTAACAAGTCATAAGATATAAATATTTTTTTCCTTGAAGTCAGGCAGTCCGACTTTCAATCTCTTAGAATCATTTTTTCGTTTTGCACATATTGTTTAACAATAACATACTAATCCATCTTCACCTCGTATTCTTATTGTATTTTTATAGGCATCCAACAGGTACACCAAAGTCTGGGTAGTCCTCAGGTAAATGAATATTTTGAGCATGGTTATCTTTGACCTGATAAGCCCTTTCCCTGCAATGAATGTGGTATTTCCCCCCTTACAGTACGGATTCTTCTTCTCTTTTGTTGTTATTTCGCTCCATTTCATGTCTCTGATTCAAAGTCAACTTGTATGTCCAGCATGCCTAAAAAAGGCTTTTATATCTTTCGGGTATAGATGCCATAAAGTTCTCCAGTAGCTAATAACTTGGTGTGTCTGACAATATAGGATGCCTAATGTTTGTTCCTCCTTTTAACTTTATGTCCCACATTATATATATTACAATTATGCATTCAACTCAACACATCATGTGACATTCAGTTACTGTTCATTCATAAGCATTGAAGCATGCTTGCTGCAGTTTATTGCCCATATATTATGTAAGATCACATTTATGTTGTCTGCTGTGGATGTCTGTTCTTTGCAGTTGCTTAACTGAAAATCGTTATTATGTTTGTAGGTTGTTTGGCAAGACAACATTGACCCTGACAATATGACATATGAGGTTAGTGACTTCCTTGCATCAATTTTTTTCCCATGGTCTTGTGGTGGTTATCTAAGGTAAACCAGACACTTTTAATATGTAATGTTGGATTTATTGCTTCTGCTTTAGACCTGTACTCTTAGCTACATACATCGGCAAGAGACTGCATAGATTATACCATGCATTATTGTGTTCGTCAAGCTTTGTAATACTCATTCGGGTGCTTCCATGAGCAAGTTGTAATCAAATGCTCCATGAAATGGAGACTATGGCTCCTCACTGCACAGCCAACTACTTTGTTTTCTTAGTGCTTACTATGGTTGCCTTTTGACAATGTTACTTTAACCATTTCAAATGACAACGTATATGCCTCTTATTAGCTAGTATCGCTGTCGGCTATTTTCAGGTTCAGTGGAATCACCAGTTTATGAACTTTTTTCAATTCGTATGAAATTTTTGCTTTACCCAGATAATTTCCTTTGCGTATGCATTGTATAGGCCTTTCTCCTTTATAACTCAAATAAAAGTGGAGGGTAGTTATATGGATGGATGCGAACCAGTAGTTGCCAAATATGTTTATTTATATGTGGAAATATGAAACAAAAACAGTATGACTTTGTGGGACTGGAACATGATCCCAGGCTGGTCTTTATTGATAGACTTTCCCAAACCCTCTTTATTGCTTAATTTTTAATGTGAAAAAAACATTGAGTTCTTACTTGAACAATCATATATGTATTTTTTGGGTATGTTTATCTGAAAAACTCCTTGTCAAAATTGCCTATATGTGCTGTTTCTCTTTGTTCATGCAATGGAACCGTTGATATAATAGTATGGTGTCAATGGTTGAGCTATATTTCTGCTAACCGTTCCTTCAATCAATTTAGATATCTCTTTTTATTACTTTGAAAACTCCGTTACTAACAAGGTTTCGTTGATAGGAACTGTTGGATTTGGGTGAGGCAGTTGGAACCCAGAGCCGTGGTCTCTCCCAAGAACGCATTTCATCACTTCCTGTCACGAAGTATAAGTGTGGTTTCTTTTCAAGGAAGAGAACACGCCGTGATAGGTCAGATTATAATCTTTTTGACGGATGTCTTTATGTCAATTATTTTTTTCTCAAATATGCATAAGAACACAATGCAAACATGCTGTCTTTCTGTTAATCATGCCGCATCAATATATGTTTGATGTGACACTGATCTTTGCTTACCATAGTGGTTAAGCTTATTTTGCTTGTACGGCTTCTTGAATGGACATGAAGTTAACCGCAGGACTTTCCTTTGGGTGACAGGTGTGTGATTTGCCAAATGGAGTACAGGAGAGGAAATTTGCAGATGACACTTCCATGCAAGCATGTATACCATGCCAGCTGCGTGACAAGATGGCTTAGCATAAACAAGGTCAGGAAACAAATATTGGCGGACTCCTGCTTTTAATTTCTTCTTTCGCTTAAAGAAACTATACATTCCTTTCGCAGGTATGCCCTGTTTGCTTTGCTGAAGTTCCTGGCGAGGATCCTCTGAGGCAATGAATCATCAGTTATGAGGCCACTATGAAGCTGTTGCGCTTTGAAGCTGAGTACTGCCCAATGGACGCATGATTTCTGCTTCAAGGCAGCTAATTGCCCCCACTTTAGAATTGTGTATTAGCACCGTATTACCAAATATATGTTATTATCAGATGTATTTAGTGTTTTGTTCAGCGTTTTGTAACGTATAATCAAATCAGGGACAAAGAGATACCGTTACTTGCGTTTGGTTGGAAAAGGTCCATAATGCAAATTTAAAACTAATTAGAGGCTCCACCTCATTATAAAATCCTTATCACGAGATGCTTTGGGAAAAAAATAAAAAATATTGTCGTCTATTTTATCAACATGTATCCATTGCTTGTCCAGCCTCCCTCCCTTGAGCCCTTTCTAAGCTATTTTATCAACATGTATCCATTGCTTGTCCAGCCTCCCTCCTCGCCGACAATGGAGAAGAGTGAGAGAGGCTTCTGTCTTCTTCGTCTCTGACTACTATCAACATGTATCCATTGCTTGGCCAGCCTCCCTCAAGCCCCTTCTAAGCCCGTCGAAGTTGGAGAAGAAGAAAGGGCACAATCGCCGACGATGGAGAAAAAGAGTGGGAGAGGATTCTTCGGTCTTCCTCGTCTCTGACTGCACGCGATCGCACATTTTCACTGGCCAGCTCGGCTCGCGCATTCCGTGTGGAACACAACCATGCATGTCCATTGAGACGATTACCTTTGAGGCCCTCCCCCTCCTCCTCCTCCCCCCCCCCCCACCCCACCCCACCCCACCCCACCCGCAACAGTCCCACACACATAAGGCTGGATGAAAAACTCGTAACTTGCTAGCTCGCTCGACTCGCTCGTTAATGGCTCGGCTCGAGCTCGACTCATTTTATAATGAGCCAGATCGTTTTATAACGAGCTAGCTCGATTTATAACAAGCCAGCTCGAGTTGGCTCGCGAGCTGCTCGTTAGCTCGTACGAGCCAGTCAATTCACAAGCCATTAAAGTAACGTGTTTTTGTTATATATACATACTATAGCTAACAAACTGACACATTTTAATAATATATTATTATACTTTATATATAGTATATATTATTTTTCATTTGATTATGGCTTTCTTTTGAATTATTGTTATTATTAAAATTCCAATAAATACATATACTCCCTCCGTTCTAAAATAGATTTATTCTCACTTCTCGGGAAGTCAAAGACTTTTAGCCTTTGACCAAATATATATACAAAAATATTAATATCTCTAATATATATTAGTATTATTAGATAGATCGTTGAATATATTTTCATAATAATTTATTTTAAGATATAAATGTTTCACGCATTTTCTACAAATTCAGTTAAAGTTAAGAAAATTTTACCAGCACGCATCCCATAACGATATCTATTTTGGGACGTAAGAGTATTTTTTTTATTTTTTTTATGTTTGGCTCGCGAGCTAAACGAGCCAGCTCGAGCTCACTAACGAGCTGAGCCGAGCAAGCCTTCTGACTCGTTAGTTATACTAACGAGCCAGAAAGAGCCGAGCCAGCTCGGCTCGTTATCCTGCCCTACACACATATACACAAAGTCCGTCTTTCTTTTATGGTCTTTTTTAACTTACCTATAAGGTCTAATAATAAAGTTTAGTTACCTATATGGCCTTTTTGTTAATTTAGGCACTTAATGGTGTTAAGTGAAGGATAAATGACCATATTACTCATCGAGAAAAAATGATTAAAGTGTAGAGTTTAGTTTGTTTGTTTTACTTAATGGTGTTAAGTGAAGGATAAATGACCATATTACTCATTGAGAAAAAATGATTAAAGTGTAGAGTTTAGTTTGTTTGTTTTAGATTTGGAGGAATTGTTCATGGTTTAAAGTTTTCACGATAAAATTTAAAATATGGCCTAAACTAATGGAAATGCCATATAAATAAGTGAATTTAATTTTGGCCCCTTATAGCTAAAGTTCAAAGAAAAATGGCCTAATAAAGGAAGCTGGACTTTCTCAAATCCATTATACCCAGCAGGATTATGGCCCACCCAAATACGGAGTATGGGCCAAAAAAGGCCCCAAAACATGTGAGCTCAGAAGCTGGTTAAGTTCCACGGCAGCCACACAGGTCGAACCGTCGAAGGGACGACGACGAGGAGGAGGAGCACGCGCTCAAGCGGCCGCACTAACCCCAAAACAGCCCACTTCTCAAAAAAAAAAAAAAAAAAAAAAAAAAAAAAAAAAAAAAAAAAACCCCGGACGTCCGGAGGGAGCTAGTGGTCCGGACACCCGCATGCATACACCCACCAACAGCACTGTACTACATGCATGCGTATTTTTTTTTCATTAAAACAAGTTGTAACTCCTAAAATAATTATCTAAATTAAAATCCGATCGTACCATCGTATTTCTTGTAATAAACTCTTTAAAATAAGATCTCACATGAATATATCTTGATAATTTTTATTTTTTACATATACAATATTTCAATATACTTTTGTAACATTTCTACAAAACACATGCAACATACTTCTGAAACTAGTGAAACACTGGGTATGTACTTTTACAACGTACATGTTTTACCTCTTTTTCTAGGACGATACAAAGTTAAGGAAGGGAACGATCGGCCTCGGCCAGCCGGCAATGGAGGAGGTAGACGACGACTAATGAGAAGTAACGCCAGCCAAGCCGGATTGGGTGTCGGAGTTGTCAGGGATGAAGAATGGTCGCTATGAAGCACACAATTAGACAAGAAAGATGAACACGCGGGTAGATGAACGATGACGGTTGTTGGGAAGAAGCGAGGTCGTGCCGGTGGTGGCGGAGGAGGGTCGCTGCCGGTGCCGGACCTCCCGATCCTGCCGATGAGCATGAAACATGCATACAGAAACATTAGCTGCAACAACAGATCTACTTTTGAAACATCAATATGCGACATTTGAAACATATGTACCAAACTCATGAAACACTAGAAACATGCGTATGAAACTTTTGAAAAAAATACTTGAAAACACTTGGAAATCATTTGTAAACATATACAACATTCAGATAAAACACTCGCAACGCACGTATGAAAACATATGCAACGTCCAGATGAAAATACTTACAAAATATTCATTTAAAAAAAGAGATGAAACATGAAAAACGGGCACTTGAAACATGACATTCAAAAGAGATGAAATATTTTGAACAACGCTTAAAATATGTTTCTGAAACACTTACAATATAGATAAATATTTCGGATATATTTTTGCAACATCTATATCAAGAAATAAGAAATAAGAAAAAACTAGAAGCAAAACGAGAAAAAAAAACGAAAAAAGATGAAATAAAAAACAAAAAAGAAAAAAAGAAAAAGGAAACGGAAAAAGAAAAAAACGAAACAACCAGAAAAAAAAAAAAGAAGGGTAGATGCGGAACGGTAGCGAAGCGGACCGTAGCGCTCGGTGACGCCCGCGTCCTGCCGGGTTCAGACGACCGACCGGTATCATTACCGAAAAAAAAAAAAAAAAACCCAAACAGCCCTCCGCCCTCGTCCCCGCCGCGCCTCCGACCCCCAAGCAGCCTTGCGCCGCTCGATGGCGGCGCCGTATCACCAGCCGACGAGCCTGGAGGAGGTCCGGACGCTGTGGATCGGCGACCTCCAGTACTGGACCGACGAGAACTACCTCTACAGCTGCTTCGCCCACACCGGGGAGGTAGGCGACGTCCTTCGACATGTGTTCAACACCGTGCGTTACGCGCCGATTAGGCAGATGTTTCTCCCTAGGGTTCGTTTGGTGCGCCGTTCTAATTCGGTGATTTTAAGCTGGGTTTGTTAGTCTTAATGTCTGATTGAGCGGTTGCATTGCTGCGGATTGGGAGTTCAGGCGAGTTAGTAGCTCAAAGTTGCTCTCGCCGATGCATCAAGGTCGAGTTGCCTACGCGTGGTGAGCTACTGGCTGCTATTCTTTCGGCTTTAGGGTACATATACCTAGATTGGCAACCGTGCCCTTATGCCTGTCCTTTTTTTCCCTGGGCAATATAAGGGTTTCATGGTCCTAGAGTTGGTGGCTTCTGGAGCCAGCCTCTTGCTCTTGGTTTTGAAAAAATTGACCCAAACAATTGTGAATTGAAGCAGTCACATGCTTCCTCTTGCATCAATGGGCGGGCCTCTAGTGAAAGTAGCAACACACAGTTGTTCATCATATTGTTAAGGCATATCTGGGTGTAAAATACTTCGCTCACTTGAAGTACAACTGTGTGCTATTGTTCGACAGATAAAGTTGCCTGAGAAAGTGAAGGTAGCCACATAGGCCTGTTGGGATATGTTGTCCCAATAGCAGTTGTAGCCTTTTTTTTGCATGTAGGTGAATGTAACTATTTTATCTGTATCAATGAATCTCTTAGGCCCTGTTCGGTTCCTGGGGACTGAACCCCAGGAATAATTCCTAGCCAAATTTATTATGCTAATTTGTATAGCCACCAGAATAATTCCGGCCAGGAACGGCCCAATCCGGAGAAAGCGAACGAGTCCTTAGGGATATTACAAGCATTGCACTGTTTTGGGTTTGTTTGAAGCAGCATTGGTAGGATGCTATTGTGAACTAACATTACTCATAGTTTGATAGTTTGTGAAAATTAAGAAAACAGTTTATTTAAGTATCGGGTGCTTCAGTAGAGACAATGTTGTGTGGAAAATTTTCTTGAGTTTCTATGCCACCCATTTTGTACCTGCGTGTCTGATCTGTGATTGGGTTGCCTTTTTTTTTTTTTTTGGGGGGGGGGGGGGGGGGGGGACTGAGCTGATGATAGAAGTATGCTTTTTAGAATATAACATTTTGAACTTTATTTGAACATCAAACTACTATACTTTTAAGCATAGTTTGTGTTGTAGAATTTTCCTTTTTCTTGTTGAGTGCTGAGCAATTGAGAGTACATTTTTGAACTCTTTGTGTTAAGACTTTTATTTCCTGGAAGTGCAGGTACAATCTGTTAAAATAATACGCAACAAAATAACAAGCCTTCCAGAGGGTTATGGGTTTATAGAGTTTGTTTCGCATGAAGCTGCTGAGAAAATTCTCCAGACTTACAATGGCACACAGATGCCTGGAACTGAACACACATTCAGATTGAATTGGGCCTCTTTCAGCTCTGGTGAGAGGCGTCCTGATTCAGGATCTGATCATTCGATTTTCGTAGGGGACCTGGCACCTGATGTCACGGATTACTTACTACAGGAGACATTCCGAGTGAACTATCCATCTGTTAGAGGGGCTAAGGTTGTCACAGATCCAAATACTGGGAGATCTAAAGGATATGGATTTGTAAAGTTCGCAGACGAAAATGAAAAGAACCGTGCAATGACAGAAATGAATGGTGTGTACTGTTCAACAAGACCTATGCGGATAAGTGCTGCAATACCTAAGAAATCCACTGGCTCCCAGCTTCAGTATTCAGCTGCTAAAGGTAATATTAGATGATCTGTAATGTACTGTGTTGTTTGTAGTATATTCTTCATTTTCTTGATGTCTCCTTTCGTGGATTTATTATAGCTGTCTTCTTATGTTAAATGTGTAGCGATGTATCCAGCAACAGCTTATGCAATGCCTCAGCTCCAGGCAGTTCTCCCTGACAGTGATCCTACAAACACCACGGTACGGACCCCTACCACATTTCTGTCAGTTACTCTGTTGAGTGTTTGACTATGCCACTTAGCTTGGGATATATCATACATTTACAGATATTTATTGGGAACTTGGACCCAAATGTGACAGAAGATGAGCTGAGGCAGATATGTGTACAATTTGGAGAGCTTATATATGTGAAAATTCCTGTTGGTAAAGGATGTGGATTTGTACAATATGCATCTAGGTAAGTGCTATAGGAATATTTCATTTAAGTGTAATAGTTGCCCGATGCTTTATGGTGTCTAGTTTAGTTTATCCTTATCAGGACTTGCCCAAAATCCTAATGTCCTAACATCCTGAAATAAGTATGCCTGTAGTGGGATGTTAGGGATATGTATGCTAGAAGAACTAAGAACATTTCAATGCAGTATTACCATAACATTTCAATGCAGTATTACCATTCCTTTACATTGAAATATCAGCAGACAAGAAGAGAATTTTTACAATTGATGTCACGTGGATATGTCTATTGTTTTTTTTCCATATATTGCGCCCCTGCAATTGATGACACATCTCTTTACTAGCATCTAAGTTTTCTTTAAGTAATTAAAAGGTAGTGTGTTTACCATTGCTGATTGTAACCATTACAGGGCATCAGCTGAAGAGGCGGTACAACGTCTTCATGGCACAATGATTGGCCAACAAGCTGTTCGGCTTTCCTGGGGCCGAAGTCCTGCCAGTAAACAGGTATATCTTATAAAATTTCCCTGAATAAACCTATACATATAGCATTCAATAAATCTCTCCGGCCTTATACCTGGTGAAATCAAGCGGATGCCGTTATTTTGATGTGGGCTGTTTTGCACCAATAAGCATGTTAAAGAAGATTTCATTCGGTGCTAACACTTGGGTAGATAGCCTGATAGGGGATTTCTTGTTTGATATAGTATAGGGTATTGCTTATTTGATATAGTATTAGTTTGTCAGCAGTATGTGTTAGGTTTAATTATAACTCTCCCTGAATTTCATTTGTTTTCTTGTTATTGTACCTTTTGTATTTTTTACCTACTGGAATCTTTCTAATTGAAGCTAATGTTTATTTATTATTGCATGAAACCATATATGCAGGACCCATCAGCTGTGTGGAGTCAGCAAGCAGATCCGAATCAGTGGGCAAACACTTACTATGGCTATGGGTATGATGCATATGGATATGCTCAGGATCCGTCATATGCGTATGGTGCTTATGCAGGATATAGCCAATATCCCCAACAGGTAAGGATTTCCATCCTCATACATTATAATATATAATAATTCCGAGTGCCTATGCTGTACACTTGCACGTTCATCAGTAAGTTGTGGATGTGGATACCTGAAGCTTGTTAATTTCTTAAATTCCTGCCGAGTTTTGTTAACATACAATGCACACTTTCATTAAACCAGATTTAGAAAATTGCATCCTTTGTAAATTATGTAATCCACCATATTGAATAGCTGAAGGATAGATTTTGGGTCTGTAGAATGTTCATTTACTGAATTATTTTGTCTTGTTCTATTTCCTGCTAAGAGATCTCGGAAGTGACTTATGGTGCATACCTCTCCCATGATCTCTCATTTTTTTCGTAATGCGCAGATGGTATGCTTTTCATGTGTAGCCAAAATTCGTTCTCCATATTTGACAAATCGCACGCTCTTGCAGGTTGAGGGAAGTGTTGACGCCACTTCTGTTGCTGGTAGCCATCCAGGCATGGAACAAAAAGAGGAGCCATATGATCCAATGAACATACCTGATGTCGACAAGTAAGATCGGTCACATTGCTCTTCACATTGTTGTTTCAGAGATGTTTTCTAACCCATGGTTCTCTTTCTCCTGCATTCTTAGGCTGAATGCTTCATACATGGCTGTTCATGGCAGAGCCATGCTAGGGCGGTCCTTGTGGCTGAAGACGAACCCGCTGCCCCAACCGACATGAGCACACATCCGACGTTGCCTTCTTTTTTCCCCCGAAGACTGGTCGCAGATGATTTTGCCCTTCCCAGTAGGCGCACTACTACGACGGCGATGGATCTTGAAACTTTGAAATTGCTGTAGGCTGACCAACAGCTTCGTGTATGTTGACAACATCCCATGTATGATAGGCATGACCCTTTTGCTGCTGCTTAATATTATCATGACAATATTGTGAGAACGGTGAAAGTTATCTGTCTAGTCCCCCTTTTCCAACTGATCATTCTGCTGTTCGATAGCTGCACCGTAACATGTCTGACACTCCCTCTAAAACATGCAAGGGTTGTGTGCCAGAAAAAATAGTTTACGTTCGACCAATTTTGTAATGAATAGTATTCATATTTAGGGCTCTAAATTAATTTATTATAAAAATATATTTTATAATTAATCTAATGGTGTTTATTTGATATTATAAATATTTATATTTTTTATCTATAATTGATCAAACTTGATATACTAAAATATGCTACTGTGCTAGAATTACATGTTCTCTTAGACGGAGGAGTATCTCTTATCAATACCTTCGCTCCGCACTCTGGTGGACTTGATATCTTTGAGTAGGACATTTGATCTACTAAGGCCTTATTTAATTCACTACCAAATATCAAAAGTTTCATAGGATTCATGCATAGAGCATTAAATATTGATGAAAATTAAAACTAATTCGTCAGCTTCGCAAAATATTGTGAAACGAATTATTTGAATCTACTTGAGGCATGATTGGACACTTGTTACAAAATTTGGCACGCTACAATATTTTTTTTAATAGGCAATCTAAACAACCACATCTCAGGTGACGGCGTGATGCCTGCTTGTTCTGCTTCCTCGAGTCCGATGGTTGTCAAACTGAACGTTCCATAGGCACAGAATCCTATGCTTTGACCAATCTGTGATCGTGCCGCGAGGATCAAAGTGGGGCCCACTGCCAGTGAGTCACCGACATTATTGTAGTATCGATGAGCTCCAACGGTCGGAAAACTGGCCGGGAACCAACGGGCCGGGTCGGCGGGTAGTCTCCCCCTTCCCTCGCCTCTGCTCTGCTCTGCTCATAACACGCGCAACGGCTCGCCTCGCCACTGCACATCTCACGAGCGCGACAAAAGAGGAGCCGCGCCGCGACCGAGCAAGCAGCCGGAACCCTCCCTTCTGTCCTTCTATCGCTCGGGGCTTTCTCCTCCACCGCGCGGGAGAGGAAGGGGATCGGGAGGGCGGGATGGAGTTCATGGAGCCCAAGGACATCGACTGGAGCAGGGTGGTGTCGCGCTACGTGCGCGACGACACCTACGAGGGCATCGAGGCCCCGCACTGGGCCGACCTCACCGACCCCAACGCCGGCCGCGCCGCCATCGACGACGACGCCTGGTTTTGCCGCCCCGGTACGCTCTCTTCTTGGCTCCCCCCTAGCAGGCGCGCGCGCGCGGGCGGGCGGTGCTCCTGTTGCCTGTTGGTCGGCCTTGGCCCCCGCTTGATTTGACTGCGAGGAGATCAAATCAAAGCAGTGCGCGCTGATCGGCGGACCAAGGACGGGACCGGTTCTTGCTTTCTTCCTTGGGGATGGATTCTCTTGCGACATTGGAACTTTTGCTTCTGAACGAGCGAGTGCTGATCTATTGATATGCGGCGCTGCAGATTGCCAGCATCCGAAGACGGCCGAGGATTTCCTCAAGCTGAGCCCCAGCCCCAAGGTCTGCCTTACTTCGCCGTTCTTATTTCTTCCACAGGTCAGCTGAACCATACTCATCCCACGCTTCTTCTTCTTCATCGGAACAGGGCAAGCTGCTGCGATCGGTTTCGGCCATGCTGCCGTTCGCCGAAAGGGACGCCAACGCCACCAGCCTCAGGTGACCAATCAAATCCGGGTGTTCTTTGCGCGCCGCGCCCGCCTCGATCAAACCCCGTTCTCACCCCCGCTTCGTGCGTTGCTCAGGGACGGCAGTAGCAATCTCAAGTGGCGGGGCGGCGGCGCCGTTGCCGCCTTCACGCCGCCGAAGCCGAAGGCAGCGCCCAAGAAGAGGTTCCAGGAGGACAGCGAGAACCAGGACCCTGCGCTGGCCACGCCGCCCCCACGGCAGGCGCCAAGTGGTAGGCCACCGTTCGGTGCCCCTCGGTGGAACAAGAATGCCAAGGAGGCCATCAAGTCCAGTGCAGAGAAGCGCCCGGAGAACGCTGAAAAGGAGGCGCTTCTCAACAAGTACGCCCCGCCGAGGCAGCTCAAGAGCACCCTCTCAGCGAGGAATCTCTTCTCTGGAAAGGATATACTTGGACAGATTTCGGAGTTCTACGATGAGCTGAAGCGGATGGTTGGCGGCGGCGGCGGCGGCCGGCCTGTTCCAGACACACAGGAGGAACCCAGCTCAAATTCAATGTAACTCTTCCCTCGCAAGGAATGCAGGAATTCAATTGTCAGATTGTCTCGTCGCTTTGAGGCCCTTCCGCCCTTGACAGTTCCATTCGTGCAGGAACCCGAGCGGTTCGATGGAAAAGGTGGCTCCTGATGCCAGCGTCAGCAATCCAGTTTCCGCAGAGACTGTGAAGGAAGTGGAGAGACAAGAAACAGTGAAAAAGAGTCCAAGCCCAATGTAATTTCCATTTTGCAAATAGTCATCCCAGTGCAAGACATGTGTATAATTTAGGCTATACTGATTGTGTCGTACGGCACTAATGCTGGTTTCTGCAGGAAAGGAAAGAAAGTGGGGCTGAAGGTGGAAGCAGGGAAGCAAAGGTCTCCCCCTGTGCTGAAGGAGGTGAAGGCAACACCACCCACTCCTCAGCGGTTTCCATCCCCATCGCCAAACCGCATTAAGTATGCTAAACCTGGAGGGATGGCCGCAGCAGGCTCGCCACTAAAGAAGCCACTGAAGGTGAGTCCAGCATGGCTATAGTATTTGCTTACTCAGTGTCCGTGGCTTTAGATCATGGAGTTTACTTTGTGAATTTTCACTGTCTTCATTTCTGGGACTTCAAATTCTTCGAAGGCATCTAATGTTCACAATAATCATGGTCCACTTTTGTAAATCTTTTTTTAGTACGCTTTTGTAAATCTTAGTATGGAAGAATACATTAGAGTGACTTCTGCTCTAAAATAAATGATTGGCTACGACTGTTTCTTCCCCTGATGATTTAATAAATCCTAAGATGAGCAAAATTGGCATCCTTCACAAACTAAACTTACTGAACTATGTCAAAGATTAAAGGTCATGTCTTCTTTTTTCAACCAATTCCAGTAAGTCTGATCATGCATCGGAGATGTTTTTCTATAGAAGTAGATCTTTTCATATTTAGCATCATTTAGCACAGGTCATGAGGAGATGTTTCGGACTGTAATAATTATATGGCAAGGCATATTTTCTGTAAATCCTAATAATGATGCTTGTTCATAACCTAGTATTCATTGTAAGCCTCATAGTGGATAGTCTCAAATAGATTTTTCAACTTATCTTATGTTCTTTGTGGATGATCATATCATAGAATCATATATGCTCGTGCATCTCATAGTTGAACTCATCTTTTTGTACTGGAGGGATGGCCGCAGCAGGCTCGCCACTAAAGAAGCCACTGAAGGTGAGTCCAGCATGGCTATAGTATTTGCTTACTCAGTGTCCGTGGCTTTAGATCATGGAGTTTACTTTGTGAATTTTCACTGTCTTCATTTCTGGGACTTCAAATTCTTCGAAGGCATCTAATGTTCACAATAATCATGGTCCACTTTTGTAAATCTTTTTTTAGTACGCTTTTGTAAATCTTAGTATGGAAGAATACATTAGAGTGACTTCTGCTCTAAAATAAATGATTGGCTACGACTGTTTCTTCCCCTGATGATTTAATAAATCCTAAGATGAGCAAAATTGGCATCCTTCACAAACTAAACTTACTGAACTATGTCAAAGATTAAAGGTCATGTCTTCTTTTTTCAACCAATTCCAGTAAGTCTGATCATGCATCGGAGATGTTTTTCTATAGAAGTAGATCTTTTCATATTTAGCATCATTTAGCACAGGTCATGAGGAGATGTTTCGGACTGTAATAATTATATGGCAAGGCATATTTTCTGTAAATCCTAATAATGATGCTTGTTCATAACCTAGTATTCATTGTAAGCCTCATAGTGGATAGTCTCAAATAGATTTTTCAACTTATCTTATGTTCTTTGTGGATGATCATATCATAGAATCATATATGCTCGTGCATCTCATAGTTGAACTCATCTTTTTGTACTGTACAAAAGGCAAACACAGTGATTGTATAGTTTTAGGGCTGTTGTGCCCAACCATTACCAATGAGGTATTTATCTGAAGTTGATCACCAAGTTATCTAACTATACTGTAATTTCCTTTTTCTTTAGGAGAAGGGGACCCCTAGTAAGGATCTGGAGAGCAAAACAGATGCTGTGAGGCAACCCTTTGGGGTTAAGGATATGAACAACACAAGAGCATGTGATGCAGAAGGGAGCTCCAGCAGCATGTTTTGGTTCTTGAAGCCCTGCACTTACCTTGTGGAGTAGCATCATAACACTACAAAGTTTTAACGGCCAACACTTGATGTAGCTAGAATCAGTTACTTCATTCATTTCCAAATATTCCGAGTTCCTATTTAATTTATTCATTTGATGGGTATACCCTATCCAGGAAGTTAAAAAATCATGTATAGTCATACAGGTTGAAAGAGTCTATTCCATATGTATAATTCGAGATATAGCAAAACATTTTTCTGCTGCTTCGTTGTTTGTTCAAACAAACTGCATTTGTGTCTCTTTAAGTGATATACTAAGATTATACAATTCAATGATTTGTTTGAATGTTGTTGCCCTCAACTACTACCTAGCAGTTCAAAACTACAAACTGACAACAAAATGTTTGCAGTGCAATCTATCCTTTCCATCAGGCGATATAAGTTGATGGTCTATTTCTTAATTCATGAAGGTTTACTGTTCTTGATTATACTGGCTTGTCCTTGCTGAATTGGTGATGTTGTTTCTATTCCTTCAATTGTAATTTCATATTTTTTTTGCACTATAACAATGTGGAATCACTTGCCTGTAAGGAACTGCCACTAGCAAGAATTCTGAGTCTCTTCCAGAACTTAATTTTTATTAGTCTTCTTCAGCTGGTATGTGACAGACTTGATTTGCATTTAGAGGTTTAACAATCCTAAGTTCTAAGAGATCAGCCATTTCCTTTTTCAGCCTCGCTATAAATCCCAAGGCTTGCTATATTGGTTTCCTTGTAAAAAGAAGCATCAACATTAATCTTCACCCTACCAGGCTGTGGAGGTTTCCAGCTGTAGGTGGAAGCTCAGCAGAAAGAGCCCTTCCTTTTTTTCTATGTACCCACTATTTGTTCGGCCTTGTCATCTCCAAGCTGATGATTTTGCCGGATTTGTAATAGCGAGGCTTTATAACTGATCAGGAAGACAGGAAACGAACAGATCCCTCAATTGGCATTTGGCTGCCTTCATGCGTGATTGCCGGCAAACCAGACTCTCCACAAAAACAAAAAAGCCAAATTATCACGCATGATATTTTTACATCAGGAAGTTCCCAGGAGCCTCTCATTGCATCCCTAAGTTGAGCCCTAGGGCACATGATGAGGGCGTGAAACTCAGATTCATCCACAGTTCCAGAAACTTTATAGGTAGCAGCCTTCTCCAACCGTCGTTTAGCTTCGTTGGCAAGCAATCATTCACCACTCTCCAAGCAAATAATTTGAACTTTGGAGGAACTTGTGCATTCCCTATCCCCGTTCGGACTTCGGAGAAGAGTTTGTGCCCTCATTTTGCATTTCATATTGAAGCCTGAAGCCTGGTCTGTAAGCACTTCTCACTGTGAAGAATCCACTCTTTTCATAGTGCCAAGCCACAAAGTCTTGTCCTCTTACTGGTAATTTCAATTGTCGAATTTCGTCAACATTAGGGTCTGTAATTATTTATTCCAGTTGTTTGTTCTTCCATAGTTATGACACCCATCGTAGTCTTATTTCTCTTCTTTTTTTGTCACCAGAGCAAGGGAAGTTTCTCTTGGAATCCACTGGTCTCGCCAAATACAGATACTTTCACCACTGCCCACACACCATATGACACCCCTTTTCAATAGTTCATGACCATATTCAATACCCCTGCCATGTTGGAGATGCATTAAAGGGAAACACAGTATCAAGAATATGACCATTTCGATAATATTTAGCTTTTATCCTTGCACATAGGCTGTCTAGGAATTGGATTAGTCTCCATGCTTGTCGAGCCAAGAGTGGTGCATGCTTTAGCTACATATGTACAAAATGGCGATATAGAATCACATCCAAATGTAGGCGAAACTCCCAACTATGTTTAGTCTTTAGCTGCTGTCAATTAATCGATCTTTGTTGGGTTTTTTTTTTTTTGGTTACTTTCTTGATACTTGGTTGTACGATGCTTGGTTGTTGTAAGGTTATAAATCATGACTTCTATCCTCAAAAACATATGCCAATCCATCCGGTACACAACACATGCTGTTTTGCCACCGGGTGCCTCCTGGGGTTTTCTGTAACAACCCTAAAAATCCACACAATCTAAAAATCCCAACAAATTAAAATTTTTCATTTATTTATTATGAAAACCCATTTTTCTTGTGCAAGCATATAGGTTTCATTATGAATTTGGTAATAAGGGAGTGTAGTTTGCATTTTAATTCCATTCACATAGAATAATAACTTATGCATCACATTTGGGATTTATTGCAATTTATGTTTGTATTTACTCAATATTTAAAATGGGCAATATATGTATATATACACTAAATTGAAAATAGAAAAAGGAGAAAGAGAGTTAGGCCAGCCATTCGTTTCGGCCAGCCGGGTCGCTAAGCCAGCCCAAGCTAGCCCGACCTTCCTCTCCTCATCTCACCGCGCGCGGCCCATGTCGCGGCTCGGCAGCGCACGCGCACGACCGGCACACACGCGCTCGCGCTCGCGCTCGCTGCCAACCCGGCCCCGCCTGTCAGCCGCTCTCGCCCCCCCACTGTTCTTCTTCCTCACGAAGGTGACGCGCCTGCCGGGGGTGTCACGCGAATGGCGTGACCCCGGTCCCACAGCCGACAGCATGGCAGAGCCCTGACCCCGCTGTCCCCCTCCTGTCCCCTCCTTTCTTGGCCGCCAAGCGAGCCCGCGTGCACCCTGAAGCCCTAGCGTCGAGCGGCCGAAGCCCTCTGATCTACCGAGATCAATCGCGGCCGTCCGCCATGGGAACCTACCAAGCTCGCCTATAAATTGGAGCACCCCGAAGCCCTACCCTCATTTTCCCTCGCCGCCACCGCAGCACAGACCGGCACACCGCACCAAACCGAGAGAGAGAGCGTAGGAGAAGGGCGGAGCAGAGGAGGAGAAGCTGCCGGAGCGCCGCCGCCGCGGAGCACGCCGGAGCCGGACACGGAGGAGAAGCCCGAGCTGCGGACGAGGAGCGGCACGGCACTGCGATCGCTCTGCACGGCTCCGACTCGCCACTGCACCGCCATCCTAGCTTCACCGACACCACGGTGAGCCACCGCACGCCATGTCCGAACCTTGCCCTGCTTTTGCCATGGCGTTCCACCCTCGGGACACGCAAGCACGAGCCTTTACCGGCTCGGGAAGATCACCTGCACCATGCACTCATTCGACCGGCCGAAACCCCCGGACTACAAGCTTGCTAGACCGAGAACGCAGCACGACGCGTTCTCGGCGGAGCGCACTCACCACCGACGCGTTCCGACGCCGAATCACCCGTTCCGAGCAATCCGACTAGCACCCGTATAGGTTAGAGCGTCGTGGAGCACCGCCACGACCCCCTCGAGCTAGCTACGCGGATCTAAGCGCTAGAGGAAGCCTGAATCGCCTTGGCCACATGCGCCGCGACCTTACCGGAGCGCCGCCGCGAGCCGTCGCCAAAAGAAGGTCATGCCATGGCTAAAGTTCGCCACCAGAGTGTTGTATGCCTCTCTGGCCTCACCAATTTGACAAGACCGCATTCGATTGAACCAATACTTGGTCGTAGCCGCAATGCCGCTTTCCGCCACCGTCGGCGACACGCCGCCGCCACAACCGAGCACCTTGGAAAGCTCGGTAGCCAAAATTGGTAGTTGGTATACCATCGCCATAGACCCTGGACGCGTAAACATCTCCTAGAAGACCCCCTTAGCCCCGCCAGAACCTCACAGTCGCGACGACATCGCCGCCGACACGTTCCGCCTCGCCTAAAATCCGTTCCGAGAACCCCCGGTCGCCTCGCGCTGCGGAGAAATGCCGCCGAGGTTCGCCAAGTCTGCCTCGGCACCGCCGCTAGATAGCCGAGCCCTGTCTTGCCAAAATATGGTCATCGCCGCCCTGTCATCGTCCGCCGCACCGGAGAGACACCGCCGCCTTGAACAGACGCCCTGGAACCCTGCTAGCACCAAATCTCCGATTCGCCCGAGCCTCCCCAGGAGAGCTCGGGAGAGCAGCACCCTCGGCGCACCAAATCTCCGATTCGCCCGAGCCTCCCCAGGAGAGCTCGGGAGAGCAGCACCCTCGGCGCACCAAATCTCCGATTCGCCCGAGCCTCCCCAGGAGAGCTCGGGAGAGCGGCACCCTCGGGCGCCCAAATTTCCGATTCGCCCGAGCCTCACCGGGAAAGCTCGGGAGAGCAGCCCCTTCGGCGCCCACATTTCCGATTCGCCCGAGCCTCAGCGGAGACCTCGGGAGAACGGCACCCTCGGGCGCACCAAATGTCCGATTCGCCCGAACCTCCGCGGGAGACCTCGGGAGAACGGCACCCTCGGCGCCCCGAATCTCCGATTCGCCCGAGCCCCGCCGAGCTAAACCGAGATACGCCGAGCTCCGCCGAGCTACCCCCGACCACCGCCGAGCTCCGCCGAGCTACCCCCAACCACAGCCGAGCTACCCCCAACCACCGCCGAGCCACGCCGAGCTACGCCAACTCCGGCAACTCTCTGGGAACCAGCATCGAACACCTGGTGGGCGACCCTCGGGTCTGTGTTCTGTTGAGGCGCCACTTGCCGCACAACTGGACCCGCGCGCCACGTGGACCAATCCCGAGCTGCCCCTGATTAACCGACCAGTTTTCCCCTTTTCAGAAAATAGGATAATCTTCGGAAATTCATAACTTATTCATACGAAGTCCAAAAATTGCGCACCATATATCAAAATTCTCAGAAAAATGAGATCTACAATCTAAGACTATATTTGTGTGCATTTGGCTCTTTATTTTATTGGATTTTTCTGAAATACTCTATAGGAGTCGCTGACGCGACTATTTCGTGTTCGATTTCAGAGCCGGAGGAGGATCTGACTAAGGAAGACGACCACGAGTACTTCCAAGAGCTAGGAGACGACTACGAAGGTGCCACGTCCCACCAAATCCTTAGATCCTATTACGCATTGCAAATGACATTGTTGCTATTGCTTTATGATTATGTATGGATTGGTTGCATGGTAGTATATTTGAATTCCCTGCCTTGATAAGACTTTACCCTGCTGTCCGCTGCTAGGTTAGCTGCTGCTTATTTTACTATTACTCTTCCACTACTTACTACTTGCTATATGCTATGTGGTGGAATTGGGACGGTGTATAACTGATTATAACTACTGGGAGAGAGTGTTGCGTGCGTCTTGGGTGCGTGGTAAGGGTTGATGTCGACCAAGTGGGATGTGAGACAAGCCCATGGGGCAAGTCGTGCCGGGGGTGCAACCTGGGCATCCCCAAGCGAGATACCTGTGGCGGGTAAAGTTGTTGAGGAGGTTCCGGGTGGGAAAGCCTTGGTGGTTTGAAGCCCGTGGACGGAGGTGCTGTGATAGCACGGGGAGAGTATCCCCTAAGTGGAGATGCCTGCTTGGTCAAACCTAGGATGGACTAGTTTCAGGTTCATGGGAATCCTTTTCTACTCACTCGCTTCTGATGGGCGGGAGACGGCTGGACTACTTGGTAGGACGGTGCCACTACTGCTAGGTTGAAAGGTGATAAGGGTGGGCGGAGACGGTCGATGGGTTCCCGTTCCGTTCTAGATGCACAGTACCACTGGATGGGCCCGGTACTGTGTCTCCCAGTCTCAGCATAACGGTGTAGGATCCGGAATATCCCAGGGCTGAGTGGTAGGGTGGCATCGACCTAGGCAAGCAAGCACCCGGAATTCTGCCTAGGTGTTTGCGCAACACCTATGATGGCTAATCTTGTGAGTAGTGAAACCTCTGAGAGTGTACGGTTGATCGATCGATACATATGCCAACCTGTTGGCTATGGACCTTTCCTGTGAAGCTTCTACTAGTGTAGTGAGTGTTCTCTTCTCCCCCTGGATGACATTTTTCCGGCAGTGTACCCGTTGTGGTAGTGTGCCGCTGAGATAGGCCCGAGAGGGAGTTGGGCCTGTCGAATGAGAGCGAGGTGTGGGTAAGTGAGATGTGGTGATGGGAAAAGGGATGATGGTGTTAACTGGTGATAAAACTTGACTAAATAAACATTGATTACAGCTGCATAGGAAAACCTCAGCCTATAGGTCTGCTTGTATAGCCTTGCATCCACTTTCCACAAAGCAAATGCTGCATAGGTGGGTTCCGTGGCCAGTACAAATCGTACTGATAAATTTGCTGTCAGGTGACAAGAATGAGTACGACTTCGAGGGAGATGATGACGAGGAATAGGGTCACGTGCTACATTCAAGATGGCCGTGAAGGATGAATCGCTTCCGCATCTTCTAAAGCTTCTCTGAATGTTGATTCCGCCAGGTGGCGATGTAATAAATGTTTATGTAAGACTTAATTATCGTTGTATGGATCCTGGTGTCAACTGAGATATGGGTAATTTCATGGATTGTCCCAAGCAATCTGTTGAATTACAATTCGAGCCTGTGGATTTCCCTTCGTGGAAATCGAGGTCGTTTCAGTTGGTATCAGAGCCATACTTGACTGTAGGACGAGACCCATAGAAAATGGACGTTAGAATAGGAAACCAGACTCTCTTTCGGTTATATTACCGACCTTGCATTCACTTTTTATGCAATGGCTTATCTAATACAAGGACTTGCTAATCCGTTTCTTGAAAAATTTGCAGATGACCAGCCTTGGACCACCACTTCGTCCACTGCACGACGACACTATTGAGATCCCGATCAATGGGAGGAACCACGGCGGATTTGCCATGGTACTACGCCAGGTGCTGGAGGAGCTAGGAGCACCGTCTGACCAGATCCAGTACTTCAGCCGAGGGAAGCTTGTCGAGGCTGAGAGGTTTGAAGGACCTGTCACTACCAGAGTTGAGACACCCGTCAGCCTGACCCTTCCAGGAATGCCGGTTTTTACTGACTACACTGCTGGAGAGACTGTGGAGGACGGAGTACAGTCTGTCTCCCGCAAGGTACTACGCGCAGTTGTGTACACAGCATACGAGTACCTTAAGGGGACCCACTTCCGTCTGCTACCTCAGGCCTTGGAGTTGCACCCTGACCCCATCCAGAGGATTCTGTACACCAGCCAGATCGTTCAGGCAGAGACTGACCCTTGCCTACGCACAGTGGCACACCACCTCCAGGAGCAGGACGAGTTCATCAGCTCATTGGAGCAAAGGAGGCGGCGTGACCGAGCACGCATGGCAGAGGTCGAGGACAGTTTGCAGAAAGGGACTCAGACCCTGGAGAGTTTGAGCAGAGCAGTCTCTGACTTGCAGTTGGAGATGCAGCGCCGTGATGAGTTACACCGAGCCGAGATCGCCGACTTGCGAGACAAGATCGGAGATTTTGGGCTTCGCAATGACTACCTGAACAGCAGAGTGTTGGAATTACAGAGGAGGCTGGACGACAAGGAGAGAGCACTTGCTGAGATGGAGCAGAGGAGCAGAGACAGAGTAGTCGAGATGATCACGTTGCGTTCCAGGATCAAGGAGTTGGAGAAGCAGTTGGAGAAAGCCGAGGACAAGTCCACCCGCAACCAAGGGATTCTGATCGACCGCGTGAAGATGGTGGAGTTCCTAAAGGACAAGCTACGGAGGACAGAGACAGCTTGGAAGCAGTCCGATGCCAGGAGAGCTATTGAGGTCCGGAAGGTACAGAGTTCGCTTCCCCCACTGGAGATGGTGAAGCCCCGGGAGGGAGACTTCCGCGTACCACCCACTACGCTCAACCTGAGAGCATGTCCGTCTCAAAGGATGCAGGAGATTGAGGCCACTCCAGAGCTAGCAGTAGCACTCGACTATGTCAAGCGCCTGACCATGACCGACGACGAGATCGAGGCAGAGGACAGCCGCATACCCGACGCCGTACTCGACCTTATGCACCAGTAGCTTATGGGACCCTGCGTGGCCCTTAGACTAGTGATACCATGAGTTGTCCTGTCATTGGCTATCTGCGCATAGCACGATCTTCTTAGCAGCTAGGAACATCCTTTATGTAATAATAACCATGTGATGAGTGACATTTGGATCTTATGCTTCTTATGGTTCTCTATGCTTCTTTGGTTGAGTGTAGGATAGCATGAAAAATATTTTAATTTATTTAAATCGTTGAAAACATCTAACTCCTACTTAAACCACTACAAGATTATTACTGCACTAAGCACGTACCTAATAATTTCAGATGTCGATGAGACGTTCTGCGCGTTTGGAGAACCGCCAGCCCTCCCCCGCGCCTGCGCCAGGACGTGGGCGTGGTCGCAACCGTGGACGCCCAGCTGGCAGGCGAGCTGGAGTTAACTTGGAAGAAGAGCTGCGCCGGGCAGAGGATGCACCGCCGGTGAACGATCCGCCACCACAGGGCGAGAATGTGCCTCCGCCACCGCCGCCGCCGCCGCCACCAACGTTGGCGGAAGTGATGGCTCAGCAGACCCAGCTGCTGAATGCCATAGCTACTGGGATGAACAGGCACCACGGGCCACCCCAGAATGACTTCCAAAGGAAACTGGAGGGTTTCCTGAAGCTGAGGCCACCTACCTTCGACGGGACCGACAGCGATCCTCTCGCTGCCGACGATTGGCTTAAGGAGATGGAGAAGAAGCTGGACCTGACCACTTGCTCCGACGAGGAGTGTGTTGGGATTGCTAGCCACCAGCTGACCGGTGCTGCACGAGCATGGTGGGACAACTACACCAGCGCTCACGAGGACCCAGCCCGCATTGACTGGGATGAGTTCACCGAGGCTTTCCGTGACCACCACATTCCTGAGGGAGTCATGGAGGCCAAGGAGAACGAGTTTCGTAACATCTCCCAGGGAGCTGACCGGATCCACGAGTACACCACCCGCTTCAACTGCTTGCTCCGCTACGCACCTGCGTCTTGCGTGAGTTCCGAGAAGGAAAAGATGTACTACTACAGGAAGGGACTTCAGACCAAGATCAGGTTGGCTCTGTCAGGGAACAAGAGCTACACTCTGCGTGAGCTGATTGACCGCTGTATTGAGATCGAGAAGGATCGCATGGAAGCACGACTGGAATTCGAGGCCCAGAACAAGGGAAAGAAGCACCGCTCTGAGGGACCCGCTCGCGCTGCTCCACCCCAGAGACAGCGAACGGGTGCACCTCCGCCTTTCCGAACCCGCCAGGGACCTTCTTCGGGAACGAGCCGTGGTGGTACCAACAGCAGCAACTATCACCGCCCCGCTCAGACCTACCCTGTGCCGACTCGAGCTGTGCAGAACACACCCGCCCCCGCTACCAACACGCCAAGGACAAGCAATTGGAAGGCTCCTGCGACAGCCACAGCAGGCAGTGCGCCCTTCACTTGCTTTGGATGCGGAAAGCCTGGACACCGTGTGGCTGTGTGCCCCGACCTCAACCGTGCACCAGCAGCTGCACAGGGCACACCAAACCGGGGATCTGCTACCCGAGGAAGACTGAACCACATGACCGCTGAGGAAGCTGAAGCTGCACCTGATGCTGTGTACGGTACGTTCCTAGTTCAGGGTAACATGGCTACAGTTCTGTTCGATTCGGGAGCTACATGTTCATACATTTCATCTGCATATGCACGAAAGCATAACATACCTGTAACCCCGAGAGCAAACCCCATCCTAACTAGCTCGCCCTTAGGAACCTTCAGAAGCGTTCACATATGTAGAGGAGTGATAATCACTATCGAGGGACTTGACTTTCGAACTGACCTAACCCTACTACCCTCCAATAGCTTAGATGTCATCTTAGGCATGGACTGGCTAACCAAACACCGGGGAGTGATATCTTGTTCACCTAGATATGTTCAGGTAACCCACCCTTGGGGAACAGCCGTCCGATGTATACCCCAAACCGAGAGAGTCCAAACCCTCCTATGTGCCCTGGAGACTAAAGCAAATAAGACAGAGCTGACATTCAGAGATGTGCCAGTAGTCTGTGAGTTCAATGACGTATTTCCAGAGGAGTTGCCAGGAATGCCACCAGATAGAGATGTAGAGTTTGTTATAGAGCTGATGCCAGGGACTGCACCGATTGCCAAAAGACCCTACAGAATGTCGGCTGATGAGTTGAAGGAACTCAAGAAGCAGCTGGGAGAATTACTGGAGAAGGGCTTCATTAGGCCTAGTGCTTCGCCCTGGGGATCTCCCGTTTTGTTTGTCAAGAAGAAGGATGGCACGATGAGGATGTGCATTGACTACCGGAATCTGAATGCGGTTACAGTCAAGAATAAGTACCCATTGCCCCGCATCGATGATCTGTTAGATCAACTGTGCAAGGCCAAGTACTTCTCGAAGATCGTCCTCCGATCAGGGTATCATCAGATGAAGATCAGGGAAGAAGATATCCCGAAGACTGCATTTGTCACTAGATATGGACAGTATGAGTGCACAGTAGTCTCATTTGGACTCACTAATGCTCCAGCATACTTCATGAACATGATGAACAAGATCTTCATGAATGAGCTAGACAGATTTGTGGTAGTATTCATTGATGATATATTGGTTTATTCAGCCACAAAAGAGGAACATGAACATCATCTGAGGACCGTATTGGAGAGGTTGTCTCGCAACCAGCTATACGCCAAATTCTCCAAGTGCGAATTCTGGCTTGAGGAAGTTGCTTTCCTTGGACACGTACTGTCAGGAGAAGGAGTCGCAGTAGACCCAGCCAAAATTGAAGCTGTGAAAGAGTGGGAACAACCCTGTAATGTGTCAGAAATCAGAAGCTTTTTGGGACTTGCAGGATACTATCGCAGATTTATTGAGAATTTCTCCAAGATTGCAAGACCCATGACCAACTTGCTGAAGAAAGAGAACAAGTTTATAGGACTCCTGAATGCGAGAAGAGTTTTCAGACCTTGAAGGAGAAGCTCACTACTACACCTGTACTAGCCCTGCCCGATATTCACAAGGATTTTGTTGTATATTGTGATGCCCCTCGGCAAGGTTTGGGCTGTGTACTAATGCAAGAAGGAAGAGTGATAGCTTATGCCTCAAGACAGTTGAAGGAGCATGAGCAGCGATACCCGACTCATGACCTAGAACTTGCAGCCGTGGTACATGCACTCAAGATTTGGAGACACTATCTGATAAGCAACAAGTGTGACATCTACACTGACCACAAGAGCCTGAAGTACTTCTTCACTCAGGAAGATCTGAATATGAGGCAGCGCAGATGGTTAGAACTCATCAAGGACTATGATCTTGAGATCCATTATCACCCAGGAAAGGCCAATGTTGTCGCTGATGCACTTAGCTGCAAAAGCTACTGCCATACCCTCATCACCAACTCTATGCCACCTGAGCTCAGGAGAGAGTTCGACGCATTCCAGCTCGAGGTAGTCTCCTATGGCATGCTAAATGAGCTTCGCGTCGAGTACAATCTCACCTCACGAATCCGTGAAGCACAAAAGAACTGTCCTGAGATAGACTATATCCATGGTTTGATGAAGCTGGGAAGAGGCCCTGAATACCGAGAAGATGAGCAGGGAACTGTATGGTACAAAGATAGAATCTGTGTACCGACGGATTCAGCGATACGAGAAGAGATTCTGTCAGAAGGGCATGACTCCAAATATTGCATTCATCCAGGGTCAGCCAAGATGTACCATGATCTAAGAAAGCACTTCTGGTGGGAGAATATGAAGACAGACATTGCAGGGCATGTAGCCCGATGTGATACATGCAATAGAATCAAGGCCGAACATCAGAGACCAGCAGGGTTGCTACAACCGGTTGAGATACCAGAATGGAAGTGGGAGTGCATATCCATGGACTTCATAATAGGACTGCCCCGATCCGAGCATGGATATGATTCTATATGGGTAATAGTGGACCGTCTAACCAAAGTTGCACATTTTATACCGGTCAAAAGGAAGTATAGAGTTGAAAAGCTAGCAGATCTGTACGTATCAAACATTTTGAAGTTACATGGGGCGCCTCTGAGTATTATATCTGACCGAGGCTCACAGTTCGTATCACAGTTCTAGAAATCCTTGCACAAGTCCATCGGAACCAAGCTCGACTATAGCACCGCATACCACCCGCAAACGGATGGGCAAACAGAAAGAGTGAACCAGATTCTCGAGGACATGTTACGAGCTTGCGTATTGAGGTACAAGGAAGGATGGGAGAGCTGTCTACCCCACGCCGAGTTCTCATACAACAACAGTTATCAAACAAGCATTAAGATGTCTCCATTTGAAGCGTTGTATAGAAGACCGTGCAGAACCCCGCTAATGTGGTCAGAACCAGGTGAGAGGACATTCTTCGGTCCTGCTAAGATTGTGGAAGCAGAAGAAGGTGTTGCCCAAGTAAGAGAGAATTTGAGGATTGCACAGAGTAGGCAAAAGAGCTATGCAGATAGAAGACGTAAAGAGCTTGAGTTCGAGGTTGGGGATTATGTCTACCTCAAGGTATCTCCACTTCGTGGCACTGTCAGATTCCACGTAAAAGGGAAATTGGCACCAAGATATGTTGGGCCATACAAGATCTGTAAAAGGGTTGGAAAGCTTGCTTACAAGCTAGAACTACCGGAGGAATTATCTGGAGTACACCCCGTGTTCCATGTCTCGCAATTAAGGAAGTGTTTGAAGCTTCCCGAGGAGCAAGTTCCTACGGATGCATTAGACCTGCAAGACACACTTGAATACAAGGAACATCCGATCAAGATCTTGGCACGAGACACCAAAGAGACGCGAAACAAAACCATTCCGATGTGCAAGGTACAATGGAGCAATCACACTGAAAGGGAAGCTACGTGGGAGAAAGAATCGGACTTGCGGATTATGTTTCCTTACCTCTTCGATGGGTACGTTAACTCTGAATCTCGAGGTCGAGATCCTAATGAGGGGGGAGGACTGTAACAACCCTAAAAATCCACACAATCTAAAAATCCCAACAAATTAAAATTTTTCATTTATTTATTATGAAAACCCATTTTTCTTGTGCAAGCATATAGGTTTCATTATGAATTTGGTAATAAGGGAGTGTAGTTTGCATTTTAATTCCATTCACATAGAATAATAACTTATGCATCACATTTGGGATTTATTGCAATTTATGTTTGTATTTACTCAATATTTAAAATGGGCAATATATGTATATATACACTAAATTGAAAATAGAAAAAGGAGAAAGAGAGTTAGGCCAGCCATTCGTTTCGGCCAGCCGGGTCGCTAAGCCAGCCCAAGCCAGCCCGACCTTCCTCTCCTCATCTCACCGCGCGCGGCCCATGTCGCGGCTCGGCAGCGCACGCGCACGACCGGCACACACGCGCTCGCGCTCGCGCTCGCTGCCAACCCGGCCCCGCCTGTCAGCCGCTCTCGCCCCCCCACTGTTCTTCTTCCTCACGAAGGCGATGCGCCTGCCGGGGGTGTCACGCGAATGGCGTGACCCCGGTCCCACAGCCGACAGCATGGCAGAGCCCTGACCCCGCTGTCCCCCTCCTGTCCCCTCCTTTCTTGGCCGCCAAGCGAGCCCGCGTGCACCCTGAAGCCCTAGCGTCGAGCGGCCGAAGCCCTCTGATCTACCGAGATCAATCGCGGCCGTCCGCCATGGGAACCTACCAAGCTCGCCTATAAATTGGAGCACTCCGAAGCCCTACCCTCATTTTCCCTCGCCGCCACCGCAGCACAGACCGGCACACCGCACCAAACCGAGAGAGAGAGCGTAGGAGAAGGGCGGAGCAGAGGAGGAGAAGCTGCCGGAGCGCCGCCGCCGCGGAGCACGCCGGAGCCGGACACGGAGGAGAAGCCCGAGCTGCGGACGAGGAGCGGCACGGCACTGCGATCGCTCTGCACGGCTCCGACTCGCCACTGCACCGCCATCCTAGCTTCACCGACACCACGGTGAGCCACCGCACGCCATGTCCGAACCTTGCCCTGCTTTTGCCATGGCGTTCCACCCTCGGGACGCGCAAGCACGAGCCTTTACCGGCTCGGGAAGATCACCTGCACCATGCACTCATTCGACCGGCCGAAACCCCCGGACTACAAGCTTGCTAGACCGAGAACGCAGCACGACGCGTTCTCGGCGGAGCGCGCTCACCACCGACGCGTTCCGACGCCGAATCACCCGTTCCGAGCAATCCGACTAGCACCCGTATAGGTTAGAGCGTCGTGGAGCACCGCCACGACCCCCTCGAGCTAGCTACGCGGATCTAAGCGCTAGAGGAAGCCTGAATCGCCTTGGCCGCGTGCGCCGCGACCTTACCAGAGCGCCGCCGCGAGCCGTCGCCAAAAGAAGGTCATGCCATGGCTAAAGTTCGCCACCAGAGTGTTGTATGCCTCTCTGGCCTCACCAATTTGACAAGACCGCATTCGATTGAACCAATACTTGGTCATAGCCGCAATGCCGCTTTCCGCCACCGTCGGCGACACGCCACCGCCACAACCGAGCACCTTGGAAAGCTCGGTAGCCAAAATTGGTAGTTGGTATACCATCGCCATAGACCCTGGACGCGTAAACATCTCCTAGAAGACCCCCTTAGCCCCGCCAGAACCTCACAGTCGCGACGACATCACCGCCGACACGTTCCGCCTCGCCTAAAATCCGTTCCGAGAACCCCCGGTCGCCTCGCGCTGCGGAGAAATGCCGCCGAGGTTCGCCAAGTCTGCCTCGGCACCGCCGCTAGATAGCCGAGCCCTGTCTTGCCAAAATATGGTCATCGCCGCCCTGTCATCGTCCGCCGCACCGGAGAGACACCGCCGCCTTGAACAGACGCCCTGGAACCCTGCTAGCACCAAATCTCCGATTCGCCCGAGCCTCCCCAGGAGAGCTCGGGAGAGCAGCACCCTCGGCGCACCAAATCTCCGATTCGCCCGAGCCTCCCCAGGAGAGCTCGGGAGAGCAGCACCCTCGGCGCACCAAATCTCCGATTCGCCCGAGCCTCCCCAGGAGAGCTCGGGAGAGCGGCACCCTCGGGCGCCCAAATTTCCGATTCGCCCGAGCCTCACCGGGAAAGCTCGGGAGAGCAGCCCCTTCGGCGCCCACATTTCCGATTCGCCCGAGCCTCCGCGGAGACCTCGGGAGAACGGCACCCTCGGGCGCACCAAATGTCCGATTCGCCCGAACCTCCGCGGGAGACCTCGGGAGAACGGCACCCTCGGCGCCCCGAATCTCCGATTCGCCCGAGCCCCGCCGAGCTAAACCGAGATACGCCGAGCTCCGCCGAGCTACCCCCGACCACCGCCGAGCTCCGCCGAGCTACCCCCAACCACAGCCGAGCTACCCCCAACCACCGCCGAGCCACGCCGAGCTACGCCAACTCCGGCAACTCTCTGGGAACCAGCATCGAACACCTGGTGGGCGACCCTCGGGTCTGTGTTCTGTTGAGGCGCCACTTGCCGCACAACTGGACCCGCGCGCCACGTGGACCAATCCCGAGCTGCCCCTGATTAACCGACCAGTTTTTCCCTTTTCAGAAAATAGGATAATCTTCGGAAATTCATAACTTATTCATACGAAGTCCAAAAATTGCGCACCATATATCAAAATTCTCAGAAAAATGAGATCTACAATCTAAGACTATGTTTGTGTGCATTTGGCTCTTTATTTTATTGGATTTTTCTGAAATACTCTATAGGAGTCGCTGACGCGACTATTTCGTGTTCGATTTCAGAGCCGGAGGAGGATCTGACTAAGGAAGACGACCACGAGTACTTCCAAGAGCTAGGAGACGACTACGAAGGTGCCACGTCTCACCAAATCCTTAGATCCTATTACGCATTGCAAATGACATTGTTGCTATTGCTTTATGATTATGTATGGATTGGTTGCATGGTAGTATATTTGAATTCCCTGCCTTGATAAGACTTTACCCTGCTGTCCGCTGCTAGGTTAGCTGCTGCTTATTTTACTATTACTCTTCCACTACTTACTACTTGCTATATGCTATGTGGTGGAATTGGGACGGTGTATAACTAATTATAACTACTGGGAGAGAGTGCTGCGTGCGTCTTGGGTGCGTGGTAAGGGTTGATGTCGACCAAGTGGGATGTGAGACAAGCCCATGGGGCAAGTCGTGCCGGGGGTGCAACCTGGGCATCCCCAAGCGAGATACCTGTGGCGGGTAAAGTTGTTGAGGAGGTTCCGGGTGGGAAAGCCTTGGTGGTTTGAAGCCCGTGGACGGAGGTGCTGTGATAGCACGGGGAGAGTATCCCCTAAGTGGAGATGCCTGCTTGGTCAAACCTAGGATGGACTAGTTTCAGGTTCATGGGAATCCTTTTCTACTCACTCGCTTCTGATGGGCGGGAGACGGCTGGACTACTTGGTAGGACGGTGCCACTACTGCTAGGTTGAAAGGTGATAAGGGTGGGCGGAGACGGTCGATGGGTTCCCGTTCCGTTCTAGATGCACAGTACCACTGGATGGGCCCGGTACTGTGTCTCCCAGTCTCAGCATAACGGTGTAGGATCCGGAATATCCCAGGGCTGAGTGGTAGGGTGGCATCGACCTAGGCAAGCAAGCACCCGGAATTCTGCCTAGGTGTTTGCGCAACACCTATGATGGCTAATCTTGTGAGTAGTGAAACCTCTGAGAGTGTACGGTTGATCGATCGATACATATGCCAACCTGTTGGCTATGGACCTTTCCTGTGAAGCTTCTACTAGTGTAGTGAGTGTTCTCTTCTCCCCCTGGATGACATTTTTCCGGCAGTGTACCCGTTGTGGTAGTGTGCCGCTGAGATAGGCCCGAGAGGGAGTTGGGCCTGTCGAATGAGAGCGAGGTGTGGCTAAGTGAGATGTGGTGATGGGAAAAGGGATGATGGTGTTAACTGGTGATAAAACTTGACTAAATAAACATTGATTACAGCTGCATAGGAAAACCTCAGCCTATATGTCTGCTTGTATAGCCTTGCATCCACTTTCCACAAAGCAAATGCTGCATAGGTGGGCTCCGTGGCCAGTACAAATCGTACTGATAAATTTGCTGTCAGGTGACAAGAATGAGTACGACTTCGAGGGAGATGATGACGAGGAATAGGGTCACGTGCTACACTCAAGATGGCCGTGAAGGATGAATCGCTTCCGCATCTTCTAAAACTTCTCTGAATGTTGATTCCGCCAGTGTGGCGATGTAATAAATGTTTATGTAAGACTTAATTATCGTTGTATGGATCCTGGTGTCAACTGAGATATGGGTAATTTCATGGATTGTCCCAAGCAATCTGTTGAATTACAATTCGAGCCTGTGGATTTCCCTTCGTGGAAATCGAGGTCGTTTCATTTTCTCTCTCAATTTTTCTAAGGGGGTTTATATCTACTTTCTCCCGCGTTGGATGCACTCACTCTCGGGTTATTGCTCGGCCCGTACCGTACATAAGTCAATGCTTGTTCTCAATATTTAAATGAGTTATCAAAATTGAATTTGACTATGTATAATGAGCATCAATCATGAATTTGATTAGAAGTTACTCTGTCAACTACCGTACTTGAAAGCTACGACTACGATCAAGATGGTGGTGAGATATAGGGACGCTTTGATCCACTTTGTGTTGTCGTTGTTCCTTGCTCCCTCCCCCTTCGAATAATTCGATTTCTACAGTTATATTAAGTCAAAGTTTTTAGACTGACCGAATTTCCACAAAAACATGTCAAGATTTATGACATTAAATTATCATTGGTACGAACTACTAAATTTTAGTTAAATTTATATAGTGCCATAAAAAGAGAATAAAAAGTACTCCCTCAATTATATGACATTTGTTTTGCTATATACAATATCTTTTACTTTTATTGCTGCATACATTCCAAATTGTAAATTGGTTTGACTTTTCAAGATATGTATCTTTTACTACATATTTCGACATAATATATATTTAGATGCATAATAAAATTACGTATCTAAGAAAAATAAAACGACTTGCAATTTGAAACGGAGAGAATCTAAAAATAATGATTATACTAGTAAAAGGCGCGCGCCCTCGCGCGCGTCGAGATGGTCACATGATATTTTTTAAGTAAACAATCGAAACCAAAATATTTTAGGAAATCATAACTGTTTAATACGATATCGGATGAAGATGATTTTTATATAAAAATTATAGATCTATAATTTTTATATAAAAATCATCTTCATCCGATGTCGCATTGAAGAGCTATGATTTTTTAAATTATTTGGGACCGGTCAGAAGGGCCAACAAACTAAGAGAATTTCATTTTAGGATCTAAAATTTTCATATAAAAATCATCGTTATCCGATGTCGCATCGAAGAGTTATGATTTTTCAAAGTACTTTGGTCTGGCCGAAAGGGTAAAGAAACTAACGATTTTTGTTTTAGGGTGAAATAGCAAAGTTTGATGAAAAGAGGGCAAAGAAATTAAGTCGAACTTTTTTTTAGATAAGAAAATAATTTGCTCATATATATTTGATTTGTTAGCTTCGGAAGAGAAGCCAGCAAAGAAGAAGCGGGAAAAGCTATGGAAAAGCGCGAGAAACTGTTTTCGATAGAATCCGATTCAAATGATTTGGGTCGCACGGTCAGTATTTTGGTCTATATTAATTTTTGTAGCACCAGAACTTCCTCAAATAGAAAAATTTGGAACTATAAAATTATAGATCTCGTCGAGATCTATAATTTTCATATAAAAATCATCTTCGCCCGACGTCGCATTAAAGAATTATGATTTTTCAAAGTATTTTGCTCTGGCCGGAAGGGCCAAGAATAAGAGAATTTTGTTTTAGGCGATCTACAGTTTTCATATAGAAATCATCTTCATCCGATGTCACATTGAAGAGTTATGATTTTTCAAAGTATTTTGGTCTGCCCGGAAGTGCAAAAAAACTAAGAGAATTTCGTGTTAGGGCAATATATATTTTTTTTGAGCACATGAACCTCCTGAAACGAAAAAAAACATCAAGTTGTAGATCTTGTCAAGATCTACAATCTTCGTATGAAAATCATCTTCATCCGATGTTGTATTGAAGAGTTATGATTTTTCAAAGTATTTTGCTATATATTAATTTTGCTGAGTACTTGAACTTCCTGAAATGGAAAAATTTTGAACTATAAAGCTGTAGATCTCGTCAAGATCTACAATTTTTATATAAAAATCATTTTCATCCGATGTCACGTTGAAGAGTTATGATTTTTCAAATTATTTTGTTCTGACCGGAAGGGCGAAGAAGCTAAGAGAATTTCGTTTTGGGCGATGTAAAATTTTTACATAAAAATCATCGTCATCCGATGTCGTATTGAAGAGTTATAATTTTTCAAAATACTTTAGTATGACGGAAAGGCAAAAAAAAACTAAGCGATTTTCGTTTTAGTGTGAAATAGCAAAGTTCGATGAAAAAGGGCAAAGAAATTATTTTGAACGATCTAAAATTTCCGAACAAAAATCTTCGTTATCCGATGTCGCATTGAAGAGTTATAATTTTTCAATATACTTTGGTCCGGCGAAAAGAGCAAAGAAACTAAGCGGATTTTGTTTTAGGGTTAAATAGCAAAATTCGATGGAAAAAGGGCAAAGAAATTAAGTCGAAATTTTTTACAATTTTCATATAAAAATCATCTTCATCCGAGCGAATTTCGTTTTAGGATGAAATAGAAAAGTTCGATGAAAAAGAGTAAAGATATTAAGTCGAAATTTTTCAGAGTTAACGAAATAATTTGCTCGTATATATTTAATTTGTTAGATTCAGAAGAGAAACCGCGAAGGAAAGAAGAAGCGGGAAGAATCTATATAAAAGCGTGAGAAGCTGCTTTCGATAGAATTGGATTTGAGAAGCTGCTTTCGATGGAATCCGCTTCGAATGATTTAGGTCACACGATCGAAGATTCGACGTTAGATTCGGAAGAGAAGCCGTGAAGGAAAGAAGAAGTGGGAAGAAGTTATATAAAAGCGTGAGAAGCTGTTTTCGATAGAATCGGATTTGAGAAGCTGCTTTTGATGGAATCCGCTTCAAATGATTTGGGCCGCACGATCGAAGATCTGATGGCTGTGGCAATTTAGGGCGACGTGGACGTCGCTCCTGGCTGAGGAGCTGACGCTTCTTTTCCAGGAGTAATAATTAGCGCGTAGTAAAAACTAAGTATATAGAAAAGTTAAAACGTTTTCTAATTCGGGATGGAGGGAGCATACACGTGAAAAGGAGATAAACAAATAAGAAGCCTAATTTAAGGATCTTTTGTTGGAGTTATTAAATCTATAAAATAGTCATGGAAGGAGGAGATCCTCATGTATAATCCCAATTTGAGGCCTACTAGTTGAAGTACTCTTTATTAATAAAGGTTGCAAACATACACAAACCTCACTTTGCTATTTTTGCACTTAATTGAATGACAGATGGGACTGGGCCCACCTGTCATTGAAGAGAGGCTCTTATAAAAGATCAAACGCAAAATCCCTTTTAATGATGATGCATTATGCATCCAGCATCCTACATTCCCACTGTTCTTTGTTTACAAGACAAGAGGCATGTCCCCAGTCCGAATCCTTCTATTTCTTGGGTTCTTTCTCGGACCCCAACACTATTTCTCCAAGATCCACTCGAATGAACACCATTTCCAACGATTCCGACGGCTCGCCCCTCCATCGAAGAGTTGATCCTTGTCAGGCTGGGAGCCGCCGCCGCCGCCGCCTCTGCCTGATCCTGCTCAGCTCCCGCCGGCCGCCGCTTCGCCGGAGCCCTCACGCACCTCACCGCGTCCGTGCAGGCGTGCTTGCCCTGATCCCACCCCCGCCTGGCTCCCTTGACCTAGCGTCATCATCGACGCCGGCAGCACGGGAAGGCCTTCTCTGCTTGATGCCCGGATGATAGTTTGACCATGCTCGCAATCCGTTCGACGAAATGCCCTGTGGCATTTGTGAGCGTAGCTGGCACCCTGGTGGTGCTTTTCACCGCTGTCCATGTGTTCATGGTGCCAATCCTTCCTGCCTCCTTGGATTACTTCGGTGCTCCCAGCAGTATAAGCCGCCCAAAGAATGTTCTCCCGGACGTCGGGGTGGTGGACTCCCGTCTCAGGGGGCGTTTCCCTTCTGATTCTTATGGTGCCGTGGCATTCCGTGGCGCGCCATGGAAGGCTGAGATTGGTAGGTGGCTTGCTGGGTGTCATGCTAACTCTTCATCTGTTGATGTTACTGAGGTTTGCACCCACCCTTGTCACTGTTTCGTGCACTTTGACTTAGCTTTTTATGGAGTTAATTTAGGAGGAAATTATTTCCTCGGCCCTGAAAAAAGGTCGGCTTAGTTTTTTGGCCCTATTTTCATCGAACTTTGTTATTTGGCTCTAAAACGAAATTTGTTTATTTTTTTTCTCTTCCGTCCACTTTGAAAGATCATAACTCTTCGATACGATATCGAATGAAGCTGATTTTTACATAAAAATTATAGGTCTCGATGAGATCTACAACTTTATAGTTTTGAGTTTTTTTATTTGAGAAAGTTCAGATACCTAAAACATGAATATATAATATTAATGTTTTTGGGCATCTGAACTTCATCAAATGAAAAAACTCAAAACTATAAAGTTGTAGATCTCGTCGAGATCTACAATTTTCATATAAAAATCATCTTCACCCGATATCATATCGAAGAGTTATAATCTTTCAAAGTGAACGGAAGGGACAAGAAAATAAGCAAATTTCGTTTTAGGGCTAAATAACAAAGTTCGATGAAAACAGGGTCAAGAAACTAAGTCGAACTTTTTTCAGGGCCGAGAAAATAATTTTCTCTTAATTTAGGTTCCTCTTTTGCAACAGGCTATAGGAGCAAAACGCTGCGAGAAAGACTGCAGTGGTCGTGGTGTTTGCAACTATAATCTGGGAGAGTGCAGATGCTTTCTTGGATATTCGGGTCGGTCTTTTTTTTTTCCTAACATATTCTGGTTGGTCTTACTTCTCAGTTTTCACTTTCTATTAATAAGAGTCCATGAACTAATAATTCAATTGTTCTTAAGATTTGGAAGGGCTGGCTTTTAAGAACTTAAGACTAGAGCTAGACAAAAAAAAAAAAAAAAGAAAAAAAAAAGGGTAATGATGTCATGTAATAGAGTTACGGTACCACAGAAAAGTAATCGTTGATTCTTATATTGGATACAGCGATGCAACCTACAAATGTCTCCCAACCATGTAGATAGCACTTTCTTCTTTCAGAAATCTTATATAATTTCGTCTCCGAATACGCTCATTATATCTCCTTTCATCTGAAGCATACTCTGTTTAGATCACTTTGGATTCCTGAAAGAACATATAACATGTAGTTTGTATGTCTGAAAGAATGTAGGCCATTCAGTTTATTGTATATGGATTCATGGATTAAGAATTGCAGTATTAAAGACATATGCTTTTTTTTGCTACAAAGCTAGGCGAAATGGGAACTGAACTACTGTGTGAAACAGCTACTGGTTGTTCTTCACTTATGTGATTATAAGCTTGTTTATGGACATTTTTGCAAGTGAATGGATTGTTCTTTCTATGGTTTTGGGTTTCCTAAAACAAACAAATTTCGTTTAAAAATGAAAGAACATGAGTGTATGGACTGTACAAAGGTGGCATATATATTTCTTCCTTGCTCTTTTCTAGATTCCAATAACATTTAAATTTGTAGTGCTATATTCCTAATATATGGCTTCACTAATACAGGGAAAGGATGTGAGGAGGTTCTGAAATTGGAATGCAACCTCCCAAGTTCCCCAGAATGGCCTGTAGGCCCATGGATAGTTTCCACCTGTTCAGCTCACTGTGACAAAACAAGGGCAATGTGCTTTTGTGGGCCTGGAACAAAATACCCAGATCGTCCTGTGGCAGAAGCTTGTGGTTTTAAAACAATGTAAGACTATTGCTGATAATATAATTATTTGTTTTTGAGTTACTTTAATATTATTACTAAGCTTCTCTTGTCCATCTTTCTAGTTTACCTGCAAAACCTGATGATCCAAAGCTTACCGATTGGAAAACACCTGACCTGGAAAACATATTCACAACAAACAGCAGTAAGTTAGGATGGTGTAATGTGGTCCCTGAGGATGCGTATTCATCCAAAGTGAAGTTTAAAGAATGTGATTGCAAATATGATGGTCGATGGGGGCAGTTCTGTGAGACACGTGTTGAATGCAGCTGCATCAACCAGTGCTCTGGACATGGGCTTTGCCGTGGTGGTTTCTGTCAAGTATGTTTCAGAGAAAGCAATTTACTTAATGAAATGAACTTTGGTTAAATTTAATTTGGTGCATTTGTTTTTTGTTTTCCACTTTTATAAGCTGTAGTCTCATTGAGTATCTCCTTCAGTGTGACAGTGGATATTTTGGGATTGATTGCAGTATCCCATCAGCATATTCGCTTGCATCTGATTGGCCCTCGTGGCTGCAGACACCAGTGAATTTACCAGATCTGAAAATTTTAAACAAAACCACCATCGACATTAAGGCCGTTGTTCAGAAAAAGAGGCCACTCATATATGTATATGATTTGCCAGCTGAGTTTGACAGTCATCTTCTTGAAGTAAGTCTGTGTCATAAATATTCCTTTTTGTGTTCATGGAGCTTTACTGCAGCATTGAGATTATTATTTTTTTCTATAGGGACGACATTACAGATTCCAGTGTGTAAACAGAATATATGATGACAAGAACAGAACTCTATGGACCCAGCAATTGTATGGTGCTCAGGTTTGCTAATTTTAGATGCTAGCAGATAGCTTAATATTTGTTGCTTCATGACTACATGCTCACAGTGATATTAATTTAAGAGGACTAAATCTGATTAATGTTTTATTTTCTATGTAGATAGCACTCTATGAGAGCATTCTTGCTAGCCCTCACCGCACTCTTAACGAGGACGAAGCTGATTATTTCTATGTGCCAGTGCTTGACTCATGTCTAATAACTAGATCTGATGATGCTCCACATCTACTATTGCCGGTAGGAATTGTGATCCATATGTTCCTTTGATGGTCTTAATGTTCTCCTCCGGTAATTTGAGTTTTTGTTTTAGAGAGGACCTGCGCCGAAGGAGCTACCATGCACTTGAGTACTATAGAATGGCGTATGATCACATAGCTCAGAAGTATCCTTACTGGAATCGCACTTCGGGAAGAGACCATATCTGGGTGGGTTTCATATTTGAATGAATTATAACCGTATATTTTTTTCTTTGGTTCTTATTCAATAGTGGCAATGACTGATTGCCTTTCAACTTACATAAAGGCAGTTCTTTTCATGGGATGAAGGTGCCTGCTATGCTCCAAAAGAGATCTGGAAGAGCATGATGCTTGTTCACTGGGGAAACACTAATACAAAACACAAGAATTCAACGACTGCTTATTGGGCAGACAACTGGGATGCCATTCCTTTGGATAAGAGAGGCAACCATCCATGTTTTGATCCAAGCAAGGATCTAGTTCTTCCGGCATGGAAGGAACCTAACCCAGGGGCCATATGGTTAAAACTGTGGGCAAGGTATCCATAAAATTAACTATATATCCTATCAACTGTTTATGTTCCTTAGAACCTTATACCAGGGAACACAACTTTTCCAGGCCAAGGAACAACCGTACAACACTCTTTTATTTCAACGGTAATCTAGGTTCAGCATACGAAGGAGGCCGCCCAGAAGACACGTATGTATCTATGTATTTGTGAGTGTGAATGTGTTACATAATTGTTTGTTAATCTTTTTTTAATGTTTGATGCAGCTATAGTATGGGGATTCGGCAAAAGCTAGCAGCTGAATTTGGTTCCACACCAAACAAGCAGGGAAGCCTTGGACGACAGCATGCAGCCGATGTGACAGTTACCTATTTACGAACTGAGAAATATTATGAAGAACTAGCAAGCTCTGTTTTTTGTGGTGTCCTGCCAGGGGATGGCTGGAGTGGGCGTATGGAAGACAGCATGCTTCAAGGATGCATTCCTGTAATAATTCAGGTGATACACCATCATTTTCCTTGTGCTGCATATCAAGAGAGGGACCATCGTGTAATGTCTTACTTGAACCTATCCATTCTTGGCTTACATTGTAGGATGGAATTTTTCTGCCATATGAGAATGTGCTCAACTACAATAGTTTTGCAGTCCGCATACAAGAAGATGACATCCCAGGCCTCATAAGTACACTCCGAGTATGTGTTTTACTCTCTTTCTGCTTCTTTTTTTTTTTTTTGGACATACGGCCTGCAGAATGCTTACTGTTTCCATATCACTAGGGAATAAACGATACACAAGTAGAGTTTATGCTGGGAAATGTCCGCCAGATGTGGCAGAGGTTTTTCTATCGAGACTCTATATTGTTAGAGGCACAGAGACAGAAAAGACTGTTCTCTGAAGAGGCACCATGGTCTGTTGAGGTCTCAAAACTACCTGACGATGATGATGTCTTTGCCACATTTATACAGGTAGACCTGCTCCTAAACCTATTGTGTGTCCACGTGTTATACACCCCATTTCACCCTAGAACTACCATTCTGTTGTGTTCATATTTGCTGAGGAAGAATGCTTTTGACAGGTATTGCATTATAAACTGTACAATGACCCTTGGCGTCAAGGTCTCCTGCAAACAAAGGAAACTCGGCTGCCGAGCATCTGCTCAAGAGCTTCCTGAAGTGTTTAGTCAGGCAGCATTGCAACTGTAAATAATAGGCATACATACTCCTGCTCCCTCTCTCAAGAAAAAGGATAGATCGGACATACTCCTAGGAAGAATCTATAGATGCTTCTGACATCCTTGGGCAATGTTCTTTTGACTGATAGCCTAATTTGATTAGATCGTTTCGTGAAAAATGAAAAGGGAATTTTTCATCTATCGAAACATGGATAATCTGCATCCCGTTTGCAGCCCTCGTGCTTGTAATCTGGCTTTCACCGAGAAAGAATCCTATTTTGTTCTCCAGTATTATTTTCGTTTGCCGAGCAAATTAGCCATAATCGAGCAGAGCAGATAATGTAGGTTCTTCATGTATCAGTGGCCATGCTACATGGTTAACATATATATATATAATCCTATAGTCCTATTACGGACAGCAAACTACAAGATGTCGGCCTGAATTCCGGAGGAACAGCTGAACGTGATCTGTAGTGAACTTGTGACATGCATAATGCATCTAGGCATTTAGCAATGTTGGACATGCTTATCCGCGTTTGCCCTAGGCTGCACGGTAGTAGTAATAGAGCCGGTCAAACAAGCACAGATCGTTCGCACAAGACAGAGGGCTCATCACACATCAGGAATCGCATGCTCTCTGTGCATCCGACGTGGAGGAGGATCGGAGCATGTGAAGAGCACGCTCGTGAGAGCCAAGAATGCTGAGAGGTGGATCTTTACACCTCGCATTCATGCCGCTCTTATTACCATGACGACGAATCAACGTGCTCTCTCCTTGTTCGGCCCGTACACCCTCTCGATTCCTCGGTGCATATCCACCAACACTTGGAACGATCTGCAGTCGCACCACAATTTGTTCATTTCCCCGAAATAAACTGGAGAAGGCTACCACACCGAAAGGCAGCTAAAAAAACAATTGTTCTATTGAAACAAATAAGATAAGTGTTAATATATAATCATCTATCAATATATTTTATTGTACTAAAAATCATCAATTTGTAATGCTGTTCCATGTATAGGAGACAGAAAAAGAAAAGATATTCAAGAGGGTACGGTGAAAATTAAAAATCACAATGAGAAGGGAGACGAGGATCGGATGAATTCCATTCAAATGCTTAGAAAGTGGACAGATTTGGGTATTTGAAAATCGCGTATATGATGACATATAGATAGATAAACAGACAGAGCCTAAAAATAAACCGAACAAGCTAGAACGCCAGAATTGGACAGCAGCAGGGGAGGGACGACGATCGATTTTCTTTGTTTTGGTTTCTCTCGATCGGTCTTATTGGACATGCATGCATTCCTACCTAGAGATGCCTAACGGTCACATGTGGCGCCTCCGACGGGAGCTCACGCTCACGCTCACAGGTCTGGAAAAGGCGCGACACCACGCATTCCCGGCCGTGACAACATTTAAACCCACGCCATGCCTTGCCGATCACACCCCCGCCCCGCGCGCCACTCCACTTCGACTCTACTACTAAACCCCCCCGCGCCTCTCGTCACACTCTCCTCACCCACTTCACTACACTCCTCCAGCTCCAGGCCACTTCAAAGCTCCTAGCTCGCTCTAGCTTCTGCATGCGCTTGCATTGCATTGTCGTTCAAAAATATACACTAGAGCACCAGCTCCATTGGCATGGAGAGCTACGGGCGGAAGCGGGCGTGGAAGAAGGGGCCGACGCGTGGGAAGGGCGGGCCGCAGAACGCGGCGTGCGAGTACCGCGGCGTGCGGCAGCGGACGTGGGGAAAGTGGGTGGCGGAGATCCGCGAGCCCAACAAGCGCACCCGCCTCTGGCTCGGCTCCTTCGCCACCGCCGAGGAGGCCGCGCTCGCCTACGACGAGGCCGCGCGCAGGCTCTACGGGCCCGACGCCTTCCTCAACCTGCCGCACCTCCGCGCCTCCGTCTCATCCGCCGCGTCCGCGCACCAGAGGCTCAGGTGGCTCCCGGCCTCCGCCAGGGGCGCCGCCGCCGCCGTCCCGGCCTACGGCCTGCTCAACCTCAACGCGCAGCACAACGTGCACGTCATCCACCAGAGGCTGCAGGAGCTCAAGAATAACGCCGCAAATCCCCCGACGGCGGCGCCTGCTGCCCACCGCCAGCTCGCCGGCATGGCCGATCGTCGTCTCCCTGCGGCGGCGGTCTCCACGTCTCCCTGCTCCACAGTCGTGACCGCCCACGCGGCTGCGGCGGCTCTGCCGGCCCCCATGTCCTGCTTCCACGCCCTGGAGCAGGCGGTGGCCACGGCCACCATGACGACGCCGGCCGACGACGACGCCGCCGCCGCCGCCTGCGGCCCGCCCGGCGGCGCGGACAAGCCCCAGCTCGATCTCAGGGAGTTCTTGCAGCAGATCGGCGTGCTCAAGACCGACGACGGCGGCGGCATCACGGCCACTGCTAAAGCCAGCTTCCACGGTGATGCCGGCGCCGACGCCGGCGAGTTCGACTGGGACGCGCTGGCAGCGGACCTCAACGACATCGCCGGAGCCCACGCCGGCGCCAACGGAGGAGGGTTTCAGATGGACGATCTGCATGAGGTCGAGGTCGACCAGTTCGGAACGCTGCCCATCCCTGTCTGGGACGTCTAGTGTCGTAGTACCGAGTCCATGCATGCAATGTTGTTGAACATCTTGCACGTGGCGCCACCTTTCACTAGCTAGCGCACAAGCTTTAGCTTCCAAGTTCATGTAATCGATTCTGATAATCTCATGGGTGATAATGAGTTTGGCATAATGAATCTGTGATCAACTGGGCCTACAATTCTTTGGGGGTTTCTTCTTCTAAACAGGGAAAAAAAAACATGCATCAGTGCGTTTTTTTCTTCTAATCAGAGCGAAGTAGCTTCGGTGCGTTGACAAGACATGCATCAGCAAAGTACAGTTGAGATTCATAGCACAACATTCTCACAATTAGTACAAAATATATGGACCACCAAACAATTGGTGGTCAAACATATATAGTCCAAATGTCTCGTCCTCAACTGGAGTCAAACTTAGTGCAAATGACTCATCCTTCCCTTATTCGCCTTTGCTGATATCTCAGCGCCTCAGCGGCTGTATTAGAACAATGTTCTGATTATTGAGCAACATCATTCCACCAGTCAGTGACTTCATCGTATCACAGCTACCACGGCAAGAAAGCGCAAATGCGTCCGACCTGGTTTGGGCTAGTTCCGCCCAATCAAGGGACCAAATTAAGTTGTTTTTCACTTGTATATGAGAGCATCTCTGCCAGGTCCAACACCAATGTAGTGCACGGGAACACCAACAAGCTCTTCTATCCTCTCCACATAGAGGCGGGCAGCTTGGGGAAGCTCGTTGTAACTTCGAACAGACGAAATGTCACTTTGCCACCCAGGCAGAACCTCATAGTTGACCTGAAACACAAGGCAAGGCATATATGATATATCAGACAAAATATATGCACTCTTAGTCTCTTATACCTGTTTAAATGTCACTACTAACACCGCAAGCTTTTGAGACAGGGACATTATATTGCATCTTAAAAACGAGAAAATAATGTACACTGTTAAAACACAGTGAGAAATGAATGAAAGCTTACCTGTACTTGCTCAAGGGTATCAAGATCTCCAGGGAAGGATTGCAGCTTTTGTCCATCAGGTTGGCTATAAGAAACACCCACCTTAATTTCTGACAGCCCGGACAGAACATCAAGTTTGGTCAGATTAAGTGATGAAAACCCATTGATTTGGCAGCAGTACTTGAGCGCAACAATGTCAAGCCAGCCACATCGCCTTGGGCGACCTGTTGTTGTGCCAAATTCCGCTCCAGCTTTCCTAAGACGGTCACCTTCCTCTCCAAATAGTTCAGTTGGGAAAGGGCCAGAGCCAACTCTTGATGTGTAAGCTTTGACCTGCACATAGAGCATACATAATATATAAGCAATAGAGCATGAAAAAGGACTGTAATAATAAGTAACAGTGGGTTTAACTTACCACTCCAATCAGGTCGCCAATTACCCTTGGAGCAATCCCTAGCCCTGTGCATATCCCACCAGCTGAAGGGCTAGAAGAAGTCACAAATGGATAAGTACCAAAATCAATATCCAGCATAGTTGCTTGGCCACCTTCAACCAAGATTTTTTTCTTCTGCTGGATAGATTCATTTAGCACATGCACAGTATCAGCAATGAAGGGCTCCAAGCGATCTGCGAACTTCTTGTACCTCTCAACCTCTTCCTTGAGCATGCTTTTGCTGTACTCAAAGCCTTGAAATCTCGAAGCAGCATCTTTGAATAAGACATCAAGCTTATCCCCAAAAGTGTCCATGTGCCTTAGATCACAAACCCGCAGTCCATTTCGAGTTACCTTGCTGGAGTAACAAGGACCAATGCCTCTCTTAGTTGTCCCTATAAATGATTTTTCAAGCTCAGCTTCCCTGAGTCCATCCACAACCTGGTGCAGATCAAACAGCAGATGTGCCCGGTCGGATATCAGTATTCTTCCATCACAACGGACTCCACTGGACTCAAGACCATCAATTTCTCCAAAGAACCCGGGAACATGGATCACTGCTCCATTGCCAACAACACAAAGTGTCCCTTCATGGAGAATACCAGATGGAACAAGATGAAGAGCAAATTTCTTGCCTTCTGAGTTGTAGATGGTATGTCCAGCATTCGCTCCCCCCTGATGAAAATGTGGTTGAAACTCAGATAAGGCTACTAAACAAAGGAGAAGTATCTAATTGATACTGACTGACTTGCTGTGTTCGAAGACCATTATGCAATAATAAGTATATAAATATTAGAATTTTTCCTGAGTCCTGAGACTAGAAACATTCACCACAGAAATCAAGCAAAGAGAAAATAAGGGACATGCTATCACCCCCCCCCCCCCCCCAGGAGCAGTAGTAATAGTACATGTTACAGAAAAACTAGATGTACATATATTACTCTAGGATGCAAAGCATGGTGAAATCTCAAGTGCGTGTTAGTTTAGCAAATCACAAGTATTTGCTTTAAGAACATAAAGCAACATGCAGTACCAGTGCTTTACTTAATGTAACATAGAAGCTTTGCATTTTTATAAGTCTCTCTACAATATAAACAACCACACAGGACAAATTCTTATGTGACCAAATATAAAAGCATTCACTTGCTTGAATCAACCACTTGAACCATAACCATAGTTCCGGTAGGCGCTCCTAGGCGGCCGCCTAGGCGCGATTAGGCGCGAGGCGTCGGGTCACCGCCCTGCCTATAGGGGTAGGCGGCTTCCTAGGCGGGCGGAGCGCCTCAGCGGCTCTAGGCGGCGCCTCAACGGCGATTCGCCGGCGCCCAGGCTCCCTAGTCGGCGCGGAGACGCTAGAAAAACGCGCGCGCGGGCAGAAGCTTCGCGGCGCGCTCCCGTGCCCGCCGTCGCGGTCGCTCTCCTCGCCTTCTCCCTGCCGAACTCTCTCCTCCCCGCCGAACTCCCTCCCTGCCGAACTCCCTCCTCCCCGCCGGAAGTCCTGCTCTCACCGGCTGCTGCTCCTCCCCGCCGTTTTTGAGCCATTGGTCAAAGTCCTCCGTTTGGTTGATGGGGATGTCAAGCCATCTATGGGTTTCGTTTATGGAGAACTACTAAATGCAAAGAGAGAGATCAAAGAGGCCTTTGGCAATATTGAGTCTCGATTCAAGGATGTCATAGCTATTGTTGAGAAGAAGATGACAGGAAGACTTGATTCTCCATTGCATTTGACAGCTTATTTGCTGAATCCACATTATAGCTATACTAAACAATCAATCCTTGAGGAGCCCAAACTAACAGAAGCATTTATAGCTTGTGTTGAGAAATTTTATTATCATGATGAGGACAAGCAAGATCAGGCTGCCAACATTGAACTTAAAAAATTTCAGAATAGAGAAGGACCATTCGACAAAAAGCTTGCAAAGAATTTTCAAAACTTTGATTTCAACCCAGGTAGAGGTACTTGTTCTTACATGGTTGTTTCATGTTTTCATCTAACATGGTTGTTTGCTGTTTTTCAACTAATAGAGGTGTTTTTATTTTATTTCAGCCTCATGGTGGCGGCTGTATGGAACTGAAACACCAGCTTTACAGAAGATGGCTACAAGGATCTTATCATTGACATCAAGCTCTTCTGGTTGTGAAAGAAATTGGAGTGGGTTCGAAGGGGTTAGTACCTATCTACTATGAACATTACAGCAGCTCACACAATTAAATTGCAAAGCTGAGAATGCTCTTATTTTTAATTTACAGGTACACACTAAGAAGAGAAATAGGCTTACTACAACCCGCCTCAACAAGTTGGTCTATATTCAATTCAACTCCAAGCTGCTTAATAAGAGAGAAAAGATCAAGTCAAAGAAAATCACTGATGTTCTCTTGTCTAGTGATACAACTGAAGCTCAAGGTTTTCTCCAAGAGGGTGGAGATGATTGTGCATTGGTTGTCTTTAGAGATGAGGAAGATGAGGATGAGATGGAAGGTACAGGGATACCTTGGGATGTTATTGGAGAGGCAATGGGAGCAGATGAACAGCTTCAGCCACGTAGAAGTGCAAGAGTGAGGCAGCTCTATATAGGAGAAGAGTTTGAGTCTGAAGAAGAAGAGTTTGATGAAGATGAGGATGACATGTGTGAGGAACCCTATTGAACTGCAGCTGTATGACTTGTCTGTGCTTGTGCTTGTGCTGTCAGTTGTGTGACAATGTCTGTGCTTGTGCTGAGAACTAAGAACTATGTGTTTGTGCTGTCCTTTATTTATAAATTGTGTTGTGCACTTGTATTGCTGTCTTATCCACTGGTGTGCTTTAAAATTTGTAAGTAACAGCTGCTGATATGGTGTGCTCATGGATGGGAGGTAGCTGAAATTATTCAGATAAGTGACAACTTGGTGTTTTCTATTTTCTATTGATGAATAGCTTGTTGTCCAGTGAGAATTTAGTATTTACCAGCTGTCAAAATGTGTTGTAGGAGCTAGGAATATGCAAGAATAAGCCACCAAGGAGTCAGGTATGTCTCCTGGCCCTCTTTTTATATTTACTGTAACCTGAATTATTGCTATATATATATATATATATATATGGCACCTGGGTACCAAACACTATTCAGTACCCAGCGTCACATTAGACAGGCAAACAGACCCACCACGCCGTTCTCTGGCCCGAGGATCACAAGCCGGCCCACCTACCAAGCAGCTCCCCACCCTACACACGATCTCTTTTGCGGTTCCAATTTCCTCGCCGCGTCCGCTCCGGTCTCCTCACCCTACCCGGCTGGCGCCGCCACCGTACCTCACCCCAGCCCCACCCCTGCGGCCCTGCCCCCTCCCTGCGGGAGGCGGCTCACTCCCTCTACCTCCCCAGTGCCGTCTCTTCTCCGTTGAGCCGCAGGCGATGGTGGAGCGCCTCTGTAAACCTCTCATCTTCCTGCGGCCAGCAGCGGCGAGATCTGAGCGGGCGTGGGTACATGGAGGACGTCGGCGACCTCACACCTGCACGACACCTGGCTGGCTGCCAGTTGGGCGGTCACTGAGAATCGCGGCAGCAACGCTTGCTGCTCCGCCTTCCACTTCCTCGACACCTCCTCATTTTCCAGGTGCTCCTCCTCCCTCTCAATCTCGAGCCTCGGATGGTATGCAACTGGTCACTGCTCCTTCTTTACTGTCCGCCTCCATTCTTCCCGTTCCATTGCTTTTGTTTCAAGTGAGCATCGCTGCTGCTACTGCTAGGATTAGATAAAAAATTATATTATAAAGCTCATGTTCATGGACTATTTTGGTCCCGTTTTTTCCTTCTCTAATGTGAAGTTCGTTGAATTGTTGTAAGCATAGCATGTACACCATTCCTAAAATCATCATTATATCTGAATAGTTAATTTATTGGTGCGAAAAAAAGAAGAAGAAATGACTAATTACTCGAGGGATGCTGATATACTATTCAGATATATTCAGTTATATACATAGTGCGCTTGATCTCTCTTCTTACCAGTAACAGGACCCAAAATGATAACTAAGAAAAAAATTAACCTTCAAAGTCGTGACTAAATATATTTACTATTCAGACTGATGCAATTAAAATTTATGTGAACCATAGCTGCTATGCTCATGTAGCAGTTAAAGCAATATTACATAAGTGCAGTAATACAGCTCTTTTAGTGGTCTGTCGCCATTTTTTTTTTTTTGGTTTGGGGGGGGGGGGGGGGGGGGGGGGGACCTAGCCTCTAGCCTACTCATGGAACATAATTTGAGTTCTCTTCGCTTGCAGTTTTCAGCACTTAGCACCATGGGCGGTCCTTTGTTTATCGATTTCCATCTGCAGATCAGTTCTTGTGCAAAAGTAGGTGGACAGCAGCACATCAGTAGCTTTGCTCTTATTTATTTTTAAGCTGTTTTTTTTTTCTATTTTGCAGCGGGTCATTGATTCTTTATAGTTAAGGTTTACCAGGTCTAAATGCTATTTGAAGGTTTATACTCTGCAGAGTGTCTAAATGCTATTTTTGGTAACCTATTGCTACTCATGACATATATGAACTTACCCTGTATTTTTGGTTTTTATGCTTTGTTTTTGGATGTGCAGTGCCAGTGCGCGATTCAATGATGATACATATCCCTAGTTCAACCATGCTGGTCGAAGCTCCCCCCCCCCCCCCCCCCCCCACACACACACACACCACAAACACACACCCACCTTAACTGCTGTGTGAGTGTGGTGTGGTATGGCAAGATCACTGAAGGCCATATGCCACACCCAACGGCATCTGCAGCTATGCCACATCTTCATCACCCTATGCAAGATTCCAAGTTTTCTTGTATCTTGACAGCATCTCTTCTTAAATTGTGAATCCTAAAGATCATAATTTAGTAGTTCCGTTCGATGAACACTTGTCTAATAACTGCATATTATTCAACAATTTGATTTTTCAAGGTCTTGTCGTTTAAAAAGGCCATTCTCATGATGTGCCCTTTGGATTTGGCAGCAGGCAGCAGTTAGTCACCAGCTTCTCCAATGTCGAAGACACCAATAGCTACTGGCTATGTTTATCTCCAATTGACTGGTGTGTTTTCAAGGTCCCATTTGCTACAGATTTAATTAGGTGACCTATTGTTGTATCCATTTCCTTGATAACACTGAGTCTGCTGTTGTTGTACTGTTTTATCATCAGGCAGTGGATTACTGGCAGCAGAAAAACATAGCTGCAAGACCAGAGAATTCGGTTGCGGCATGTTGATACTGGTGGTTATATGGAATCATGATAGGAAGTACACGTGCATTGCCGATAGGCAGCAAGAGGTGGGTTTATTGATCATGACCTTGTGTCACTTGCCATCCCTGACTGATTTTTTAATTGTTTGTCACTCTGGACATTTGTACTGTAAATTTGAATTTATTAGAAGGGTGCTATAGATGGGATTACAAGGTTGGTTTTCTGATGAATTGTCTTGTTGTGTGGAAAGTACGGATACTAGTGTTGATAATTGTAATTATGAGAATCCTGAATCATCATGTATATTAGTACATAGTGCTAGAAACTCAATGGCCTTGATTTTGCCCTGTTAACAAAGTAAAAACCTGCACACTCTTATATGGAGACACTGGACGCGTCCGGTCCCAATGGGAGGCGCGTCCGGTCAGTTAAAAATGACCCTGCCACTTCTTATTTCATCTCCCTTGCTTCCATGTGCTAACCCCAAAGTACATACCAACATTTAGGCACTTCATCAATTATCCAATGCCAAACTAGGGCTTTCACCTGGTAGCCTTCATTGTGCTGGTTATGTGGGGGGTCCTATATATCCTGCATGACCGGAGCGAGACATGTTCTACACATAACTGATGATTTTATTGTTAGTCTAGGTTATCCATAACTGATGATTTTATTGTTGATCTATTTTATTTTGATCATGGCTACATATGTAATTGTTAGTGTTTAGGAAACTAAATCCATGATAGCTAGCATATAAAGTTTATTATTCATGATATACTGATTTGATTTTTGGCCTGTGATGTGAAACTATTTGGGCTCACAAAGTCTTTGTGGAGGCACATCCTTATTTACAACTGGGAAACTATCTCAATTCTTTATATCTATGACTCATGTATCTTATTTCACAAATATCTACATGTCGTGGTTTGTATTTTTTAGTTTACTCATGACATTATTTGTGCATAGAACTATTCCTTCATATAACCTATTTCGGATATAATTTTGTGAAGCCATAAATTTGGCTTCAAGTTCACAAACGAAACTATTTAGGATGAGCTTTAAAGTCTGCGGACATGCACATTGTTATTTCTGACCAGGAAACTATCTCAATATCTTTTATGATTGAATAAACTCTTTTGATACTGTTATTGATTTAACAACCTTATGCAGGGAGGTCCTTTTTTTTCAGGACTTGTGTCTTCCTCGCCCAAAGACAGCCCTGGGGCATTCTTCGAATGAGTCACCCTTAGCTTCGTCTACAAACACCAGTCTTCCCATCTGGTGGATTTGAATGATCGTGTTCTTTGTTTCTGCGGAGAGGGCGCCATATTTTACTAGCTTTAGGAACCAGGTGGCTAGTTTTGGCATGTACAAATCACTTACATTTGTTTTTTATCCTTACTACGTGAATGTAACACAATTTCTCGCCGTATGTATTGTCTATTATCATAATAAAGCGCATATAAAATATAATTTGAATAAGTACACATGACCCATCTACTTTTCTGCCTTTGGATTGACTATTTTCTGTTTCATCATTAATTCCAACTGAATCATAATTTTAGTAAACTAAAATGAACTCTATTGTGTTTTTGTCTTGCGCCAATTTTGTGCATATTACAATTTTTTCAATTTAATACAAATTTGTGAATAAAGAATAGAATAATCTAAAAAGCACATGGCAAAACTCGCCTCAAATCATGGACATAAATAAGCTACAAACGAAGCAAAATCACGGACGGAAAAAAACTGCACGAAAAAACTGCCTCAAATCATGGAAGTTACATGTACGGAAAAACTCACGACATAAAAAAAACTGAACGGACGATCGGCCGGGACGCGGGACTTTCTCAGGCTCTCAGTGGCCCGCTGGGCTGGCGAATGTGTGTGGGTACTGAATAGTACCCGGGTATGTATATATTCACAGGGTGCATATCTTTTAGTCGTAACTAAGTGTTTATCAGTCAAGATCAAACATGCTAACACTCCTGTAAGAAACCAATGTGCAGCCAACATCGACAAGATTTAAAAACCCAGTCTCCAAGACAACTATAAGGCTGGAGCTTTACTCTCCTTAGCAAATTTCGCCTAAATTATGGTCATCAGCAAGGTGAAATCTAAACACGGATCGCTCTTTCGGCAACCATCATCAAGCTAAATCCACAAAATTAGCACCAAATTCCAACGATTGTCTTAGTGAACGACCAAACTTTAACCATGGCAGAAGCACGCCGGCACCGCAGAACAGCTCATGGATTAGCACAATCGAGACCCCTCACCTGGCAACGCGCAACTATGTCGAAGCGGGGGGCGAGCACGTCGACGAGCTTGCCCTTTCCCTCGTCGCCCCACTGCGACCCCAGCACGCCGGAGACTTGGCTGAGCGACGAAACCCTATCCTCCGCGGAATCCGCGTGAACAGCCGCGGTCGCGGCGGAGACGGCAGCCGGGACAGGGGCCCGTGCCTTGGGAAAACGCACGGACTGCGCCGCCGGGCCAGCCGGTAAATGGGATTTTCCGCTCCCGGCGGCGGCGGCGGCGGCGGCGGCCGGGTGGCTGAGTGTGGAGAGAGGCATGATGGTTCGAGGGTTTTAGGACGGGCTGGGTCCTCCTGTTTATGTACGCGAGGGGGGAATTGGATACTGTTCTTTTGAAAGTGAGAATCAAGCTGTCCGCTCCGCTGATTTTAGCTCACAAGCGAATAGTACCATGTTTTCGGCTAAACTAAAATTCGGTTAGATTTATACAGTTAAATTATTGTTAGAAAACACATATTATTTTATGGCTGAAAATAAACTGAACGTAGGTCAAACGAACAGAGTGATTGATACTTTTGTTACTCACCTATAGAGCTGAAATGCTTTCCATGAAAAAAAAAGGGCTGAAATATTTTTACCCAAGTAAACCACGTTTCACCTGCAGCGAACAAGCTAAGCAGCCTGTTCTTTCCACTAATCAGCGCCTATTTTCAGCCACGAAACAGTATTTTTCTCTCATAACAAATCAGCACGAGCCGAATTTAGCGCTTATTTTCAGCCAAAAAACATGCTAAACACCGATGTGAAGACAGAAGATAAATAAGTCGACTTCGACACAATAAATTAAGTTGAACGTGATAATAATAGTTAGGCTGCTGCTCGTGTTACTATACACCGATCTAGAGAATTTAAAAGATATCTCTTCCATCTTAAATTATAAATTATTTTAAAAATTTTGGACAGTCAAGTATCTCAATTTTAACCAAGTTTATATGATAAGAGTATAATACTTACAATATCAACTAAGTATTATTATATTCTTTGTCAAATATATTTTTATAGTATACTTATTTGGTGTTATAAATTTTTATATTTTTTCTATAATTTTTAGTCAAACTTGAGATATTTTGATTCTCTAATATTTTTGGAATGACTTACAATTTAAGATGAAGAGAGTACCTATCAAGCTTGGTTTAATTGGGGGTCTAGAGTCCAGACCTGATGCATAGTTAGACAACAGTGGTAGACACATCATCAAGTGGCGCCTAAAAAGTTGTAGATTACCAAGACTGAAAGGTCCTAGTATGGCTAGAGGGGGTGAATAGCCTAAATAAAAGTTCTACAAACCACTAAACAAGTAATTAGAACCACAAGAGGCTATATATGCAATGTTAAGGCAACAACTAACCTAGGCAAGCCACCTACACAATTCTAGTTAAACCTTAGTTCTAATCCACACAAATGAGCTAACAAAAGCTAAACAACTACACAACTACTCAAGACAAATGGACAATCTACTTTGCACAAGAATAAGAAAGAGATGATCGTCGAATAAACCTTTGCCTCGTGAAGAAGCCAATCACCGGGACAATCAATAAGTCACTCACTCGAAGGTGAGAAAATCAATAGAGACACCAAGATTTATCCCCGAGGTTCACGTGCTTGCCGACACGCTACGTCCTCGTTGTGTCAACTTCAACCGGTGGTTCGGTGGCTAATCGGTATCACACACCGAGCCTACACTAGGCGCCACAAGAACCTACCACGGAGGAAGTAACTCAAAGACACGAGTAATCCACTAGAGTTACCTTTGAGCACTCCGCTCGGGGAAGGCACAAGAACCCCTCACAATCAACGGGTGTGAGCAAGCACAATCACCAAGCTCCTTCATACCTTCTTCTCCTCCAAGCCGTCTAGAGATACGGCAATGTCCCAAAAGAATAAGAACTAATCCAAGGTTTGCTCTCAAGTGCTCTAGAATGCAAATCTCAAGTAATGATGCACTTGAGGTTCACTCAATCTCACAAGGATGATCAAGATAATGAACTAGTGAGAGAGTAGGAGGCTAGAATGCAACAAAGTGAATGACAATGATCCAAGTATGCTAGCTGGTCACCAAGTGACCAGGGAGAGAGTATAAATACTCCCAAGCCAACTCCTACCGTTACACTCTCTGAAACAGCCGTTAACCCCGTTTTTATACCGTCGGACCAAACGGCAGCGTCCGACGCTCGGATGAACGTCACGTGTCAACAGGTTTAAACGCCGTTCGTCCGATCTCAACGGTAACTGATTTCGCGCGTTTGACTACCGTCGAACTGGGGGCGTCGAACTAAACCGCAGAGTCCGACGCCCTCTCTCAGCTCACTGCGCGCGTATCGTCGGACGATCGCGCGAGCACCGTGGGACTAAAGATTTCACCCGTCCGACGCTTTCAGAGAGGTTTGAAAACGCTAAATCATCGTCAGACTTCGTCCGACGCTCGCCGTCGGACTTTTCTCAAGTGTCCAACGCTCCTCAGCGTGCCACGCGTCACACCTCGCTGCTCGGCACCGTCGGACTGAAGGCCACAATGGTCCGACGCTCGGTAAACGAGCGTCCGACGCTCACTGACAGCTCAGGTGTCGGACCGAATCAATGGTCCGACGCTATGTCCACTTTCAGTCCGACGCTCTGGAAACAGCCCTTTTCAAGTCTATTTCTCACCCCTTGCTTCTATGTGCTAACACTCAAGGTCTTCTACACTTGTGCACAATGTGTTAGCATTTTGCAAATATTTTTCAAGGGTTTTCAAAGGGATTCTCTAGGTTGATTAGTTCAATGCACATGAGATGCAACGTAGAGCACTTGAAAGTAATCCAATAGCTTAGTTCTCCCCTTGATAGTCGGCTATCTATCTTAAATGTGATCACTCCCACTTGGAGTCTTGATCACTAAAACAGAAGCCCTATTTGAATATACCTTAACCTCTAGTTTTCCTTCTTTAAGTCCTTTTCTTTCTCCTTGATCATTTCATATTGATCTTCATTTGAGCTCATGTCATCTTTCTCCATATCACTAATCTATTCTTGGCTACGCACACTTAGCACTTAGATTAGTAACTTGGTTTCATCAATTACTAAAACCAAACTAGGGTCTTTCAAAGACCTTATTTGATTTTACTATAAAAACTTTATAACTCATCACATTGAATGTTTGAACACATGCATATGAAATACTAAATATAGATAAATAAATAATTAATTAATTACACACATTGCATGTAAATTGCAAGATGATTTTTTGAGTAGTTAGTCTATAATTTGATAAAATTGTACTACAGTAAATATTTGCTAATAATAAACTAATTAAGCTTAATAAATTAATGTCACAGTTTACAGACGAAAACTATATAATCTATTGAAATCCAAACATACTCTCTTCGTCCTAAAAAAACATGCAATTCTACCACAGTAGCATGTTTCAGTGTAACAACTTTACCCAATTATAAATAAAAAATTATAAATTTTTGTAACATCAAATAAACGTCATTAGATTAATTATAAAATATATTTTTATAATATATTAATTTAGAGCTATAGATATGAATATCATTTACTACAAACTTGGTCAAACGTGAACTACTTTATGTGGCACGTAATCCGTAGTTGCATATTTATTGGGACGGAGGGAGTACATGGGACATCCCCAGGGGCAGGCCCAGCACTAGGGCAGCCCAGACCATGGCCCTAGTCGTGACCCATCTAAGCAGAAAGCAAGTCTTCATTTTTTTTTTGGCCCAGCCCAACAACACACAGCCACAGACATGTCACGACTAGCAGCATCCGCTCGACGCTCGTGGCTCGTTTCCTCGCGTCGCACCGCATCCGCTCGCGGCTCCGCTTCCTCGCTTCGTGCCGCGCCGCCTTGCCGGCCTCTGGCGCTCCGCGCCGTCGCCCCTCGCTGGCTCCGCGGCTCGCTGCTCTCCCCCTCTTGCGCTGATAATCACCCTGGCCCTGTCTCCACGACTCCGGCCCCGGCGCGGCGGCGCCCGCACTGCAAGCCGGGCACAGCAGCACCCCTATCGGCGCCCCCGCTCCGCCGCTCGGCTGCCAGGCGGCCAGGAGCAGCCGCAGCCAGCTGCCAGCAGCAGGCCAGCCTGCCACCGCTCCGCTAGGCGCCGAGCCGAGCGCAGGCGCTGAGCAGCAGCAGCCAGCAGAGCAGGTCACATGGGAGCACTCAACTCATGAACTCTTTCTATTCTACTCCCTCCATCCCAAATTACAAATCATTCCAAAAATCTTAAAGAGTCAAATCATCTCAAGTTTGATCAAAATTATAGAGATAAATACAATAATTTATGACACCAAATAAGTATACTATAAAAATATATTTGATGAAGAATCTAATGATATTTAGTTGATGTTGTAAATATTATTATCTTATTATATAAACTTGATCAAAGTTGAAATGTTTTGACTCTCCAAAATTCTTAGAATGACTTACAATTTGCAATGGAGGAAGTAATTTCTAATTTCTGCAATATTGATTCCAATTCCAAGTTCTCAATTTTGATTGGAAGTCCCAGTCTCAACCTTTTCTAATGTTTGATTAAATTACAGTTTATACAAATGCATAGTAATCAATCAATACGATTATTTTTTGCCTGTCTAAACTAGGCGTTGTTATTGAGGACATAGAAGTGGAAGATGAAAATGCACCAAATCATCACTAGCACTAGGTATTTATTTTCTAATGTTCCATGTTATTTTCATGAGAATCAAGTACTGTACCATGCTTGAAAATATCTATTTTTTCTGTGTCATATATATGTATTGTCTATATAGACATATAGACACTTTGTAGTTATCGGCATTTCACGATTGAAAGTTCACCCTAGTCTTAGGTAAATCCTAGGTCCGTCACTGGACATCCCATTAAACATCCGATATGACACCGTAAAACTTTACGTCATGTAACTAAATAATGTATAAATTTGATCTATTATCCAAGAGACACATGGAACCCGTACTTAGAAACAAATCGGAATTGTTGCACGCTATTCAGAGACTTAACAAGCCTGATCAGCGAGGCGAAATTATTAAGCCTAGTTAATCCATCATTAGCATATGTTTATTGTAGTAATATATTGTCAAATCATGAACTAATTTTGTTTAAAAAAATTCGTTTCGCAAAATAGTCACAGTCAGTGTAATTAGTTTTTTAAATGTATGTTTAATACTCTATGCATGTGTTTAGACATTCGATGTGTCGCGTCCTAAATTTTTTGGGACGAACTAAACCGGCTTGTTCTTGGAAAAACACCGGACGACTCAATGTGGAGCCTGGAATGGACCCATGCTGCATGGGTCAAACCAAAGTACTTACCAAACACGCTGTAACAGTCGTTGTCTCGATAGAAATACCTCTTTACGTGTTATTTAATCTTAGCCATTCATTTTTTCCTTATCTCTGTCTCACCATTTATTTCCCGATGTCCAAACAACACTTGAAAGGCTGAAACCGTCGTCCAGATAAGAAGACGAAGTTCGAAAGACTGTGTCTTCTCCATCTCTGAAGTCTGAACCAAAGGCCGATCTGAATCGCTGAAGTCTGAAACGCTCGAGTACCCAATCCAGTATCGGCTGTCGCGAGAAGCGGAACGAGGCCGGCGAGAGCTCAAGGCGCTTCACATCTATGCTGCGTGTCGTCGTCACCACCCTCCCCGCTCTCCGCCCGCTCTTCCGGCGTGGGCCTCTGCTAAACCATAACCCCATGCTCCGTTCGCGCCTTCAGCCGTGCCCGTCCCGCGCGTTCTCGTCCTCCGCCGCCGCCGCCGCGGTGAAGGGGGAGGCGGTTGCGTTGGAGGAGCACCTTACGCGGTGCGCGGCGGCGGGCAGGGCGCCGTTGCGGGTGGCGGTGCTGGTGAGCGGCGGGGTGGACAGCAGCGTCGCCCTCCGCCTCCTCCACGCCGCCGGCCATCACTGCACCGCGTTCTACCTGAAGATTTGGTTCCAGGTATGCGGCTCAGGAAAATCACCTGTTTACTATTAAGCTGCTCCTGGAATGCTGTGATTCAGGAATCAGGATGCCTCATAAACTTGCTTGTTGCTCCTATAATTTGTAGGAAGATTTCAGGAACTTTTGGTCCGAGTGCCCATGGGACGAGGATTTGAAGTATGCACAAGCTGTTTGTGACAAGGTGTTGTTCAAATATCTGATGGAACATGGCATGTCATTGCATAGCTAGTTCATATGTACGTGGACTCTTTTTGGTTACATGGACCGAGGGCCTGCCTGATGATGTCTCATGTTTGGTTTTGTAGATTGATGTGCCGCTGGAGGTGGTCCATCTATCCGATGAATACTGGAACCATGTGGTGAGTAAGCTTCATTTGAGCCTTTTTCCCCATAGATTTGTATACAACACCTTTTAGGGCCTTTGTTTTGAGAAGCAAATACTATGAATGTGACATCTAGGTATCACATATGATCAACGAGTATCGCTGCGGTCGCACACCAAATCCTGATGTTCTGTGCAACACGAGAGTAAAGTTTGGTATGAAGTGTGTGTTTGGATGGTGATATGTTCTACTATGGGACTCCAAATCTGCATCGAAGTGTAGTTTTCTAACTATGATGTCTTGCTTACTGCTGTTTCGGCAGGGGCTTTCTTACAAGCTATTGAAAATTTGGGATTTGATTACGTAGCTTCTGGACATTATGCACACGTAGTACATCCTTCCACTGAAAATACTGAAGCTCCATCCGTACTACAATTATCAAAGGACAAGGTACTTACACATACCCTCTCAGGTATCATTTTATTTCTACAGTCATTGGCAGTACAAGTTTATCTTTTCTTTCTTCAAACTAATCGGGAATTCAGATTAGAAGTAATTACATAGTTGAATTGCTATTTTTCTTTGGTACTATCATATAAGTGACCTTTTCTGTTGTTTAATTGCTATTCCAGGTCAAGGATCAAACCTATTTCCTCTCGCATCTATCTCAATCTCAGCTTAGAAGGCTTCTTTTCCCAGTAGGATGTATTACAAAGGTTTGGTGGCTTTTCAGCTAACATAGCTAGTATAATTCATAGGCCGAATGCCACAAGTTGACTTTACTAAATTTTGTCCTGTATCATGTAGGACGAGGTTCGCAGACTGGCTACTCAAATGGGCCTTCCTAACCAAGGTAGGAAGGACTCACAAGGGATATGCTTTCTTGGGAAGGTATACACTACCTTTTTTTCTTAGGGATCAATGTTTTTAACAAATCATATCATTGTGGAGCTAATACAAGTATCTCATTCTAGGTCAAGTTTAGTGAGTTTGTTGAAAGACATATAGGAGAAATGGAAGGAATCATACTGGAAGCTGAGTCTGGAGATTACCTAGGGAAACACCGTGGGTTTTGGTTCTATACAATTGGTCAGCGGCAAGGATTGCGGCTTCCTGGAGGACCTTGGTATGTATCCATATTTTGATGCATCCTCAACATCTGTGTGCTTCCATGTTACCACCTAATTATGCTACAGCCTCTCGTCCAGTGAAAATCATTGTTTTGCCTTACGGTTTGCTGTTGCAGTGCGACAAAGTTTTCCTTCATCATATATATGTATGCTTTACTAGCCCTGAAACTCATCTGACTAAAGGCCTTTCATATCTCATGCAGGTACGTTGTAGAAAAAGATGTTCAAAACAATGTGGTTTTTGTATCAAGGAATTACTATTCATTGGATAAGCGGAGGCGCACATTTCGTGTTGGATCACTAAACTGGTTTGACAATTCTGGACCAGGAAACAACGAGCAACTTAAATGCAAGGTAACATGGTACTACATACAGTAGCCTCAAGGGCTCTATGATAGACACTTATTAGCCTTTCCTATCTGGTATCATTCTGCTATGACCATCAGCTATTTACAAGTTACAAAATGGTTTTGCATAAATATGCCTTCAATATGCTGATAAGAGTTTTAGTTGACTGATCAATGTTGTTTGATAGAAACATTGATATACTAGGTTTACATGCTAGCATCAAGTAGCGCCTTGGCCGTGGATCAGACATATACATGGTTAAACGGTTTATCTTGCTGCTACAATTGCCTGCATTTGGCATGTGCTTGTGAATTGTGATCCTTTGTTTTAACAGTCGATGGCTTCCAATGCTTGTGATCTGCTTCCAATCCTTTGTTACCATATTATTCACACATCTTGGCACAAAAGCAACCAAATCAGGGGCTAATTTTGACGAAGAGCAGTCGAGTAGCCATTTATCAGGCCAAAAGAGTGTTCTAGCCTTTGCCAACCTGAGTAACAATTGAGATAGCGAACATTGATCAGACTTGAGGTTGGATTGGGAAGTCAAGAGTCAAGACCAGCCCATGGGCGATTGCCAGAGGATTTGTGTAGCGAAAGCCACCTCAATTGCAAAGCCCAGTCAATTACTTGTAGACTGTGAATGCCAATACCACCAGGATCGATTGGTCAAATAACTTTCTCCCAAGCCACTAGACAGCATCCCCCATTGAAAGAAGGTTGCCTATAAAACAAAGTGGACCATAGTAGCCCTTCCTGCCAAATTCATGAGACTTGCCTTCCAATCAGTGAGTCGATTAGCAATCATTTCAATCCATACAGCAAATCACTCATGCACAATTTTTATTGGAAATTCAGAGTCCCAAATATCTACTAGGGAATTCTGAAGGACACTAGAGAGTTTTTTTCCCCCCCATCAGTTATAATACAGTCCCCTCACATCTGACCGGGATAGCACAGCTCTTCAGAAGGTTAGTTTGCAAAGCAGAGACATTGTTAACAATCCAATATTTATTGTGATCTGCAGCTCCTCAACTGAACGTATGAACAAAGCCACATCGTCAGCCATAATGAATAAGCTATTCAACACATCTGTGATTAGAATAAAAAAAAAAAGCATTGGGGATAGGGGATCCCCTTGACGGAGACCACTCTGATGCTTACTCTCCATTACGAAGGACTTGAGGAAGTGGTCCACAAATTAGAGATGAGAAACCAACCAAAACCCTACTGGGACAAAGTCTCCAGCAAAAACAGCCATGAGACAGAATCAAAAGCTCTAGAGGTGTCCAATTTAGAAAATCTGAATGGATAGAATAGAAATGTTGGGTTGTGGGGCTGATGGTGTGTCCCCCGCTCGCCCGCCTTCTTTGTGTGTGTGCAGAAGGGGAGGTGTGTTAACAACACAGTGGTCCTTGCCCCTTCCAGCAAAATGTCCTATGTATCTCCATCTTCCCCATAGTATTGTTTGGATAAACTCAATCCCTCCCAATCCATATGGATTGGAATGGAAAAACACAGTGGTCCTTGCCCCTTCCAGCAAATGCCTGATCTGTCTCCATCTCCCACTTATGGTATTATTTGGATAAACTCAATCCCTCCATAAGTCCATATGGATTGGAGTGGAAAATGAACTAATTTTTCACCTCAACCCCTTCCAATACGTATGGATTGAAGGGGGCCGCTATGTTTCCAAACAAAAGACCACACAATTTATATCTCTGCTAGAGTGAGAACCAGCTTAGTCATTGTCTACTTGAGGCAGAAGCTGAAGCCCTCTCTTGCGGCAAAGTTGGCGCCCACACTGCGACTATCAGAGATCAATTTTCTCTCAGACAACCAGACAGTGGTTGCCCTCCTTAATCAGAGGCAACTGGACAGTGCTGACTGGAGGCTCTTTCTATCTATCGAGGAATTCAAAGATCACCATATTTCAGAAAAGACATACAAAGTCTTCAAGATACATAGAAGCCAGAACAGTTATGCACACATTCTAGCGCATCAGGCATTCAGGCAAGGAATGCTTGGCAATTCCCTGCACATTACTGGATGTCCATTTCAGCAAGCTCTCTCTGATGTATCTTGGGTCCCCTTATCGTGTAAGATGTTCCTAATATAATGAAGTTATAAAAAAACCTAAGCAAGTTGTGTTTCGTTCAAGATTTTTATATGTTGAGATCTGTAGTGTTTTCCTGTGTAAACTTACCTTTTTTTTTTTTCTGTGCGAATAAGAAATTTCTGAATGTCAGGTGCGCCATAGCCCTGAATTTCATGATTGCACTTTGATAAAAGAGCATACTGAAGAAACTGGGGATGTTTTGGTGGTTCATCTGTCTGAAGATGACCAGGGCTTAGCAGCTGGTCAGTTTGCAGCGTTCTATAGTGAAAACTTATGCCTGGGGTCAGGCATCATTTTGGATTCATGGGACAGGATGAGCTTTCCTGTCTGCTCAAGGGCACTCGAAATCGCTAAATTGGCGGACAAGTCGAGCTTAGGGAAGCCAATAAGAATCCTGAACTTGGAACATATCAAACAACAGGAGGCAATCAAAGTCGCCTGACAAATTGGTGTCGTAGCCTTCTCCTAACTTCACCAGCTGCCCCAGCAAATGTATTCACCAGCAGTCTCGCAGGTCCTGGAAATCAAACAATCAGGAGTTTTCCAGAATGTTTCAATATGTACCCTCCCAGTTGGAAACTCCAGGTGGTTCTTGGAAGGACGACATAGTGGCATGACATGCGTTGGCATCTCGATGCACTCGCGTTGTAGAGCAACGATGAAGCTTCGTGCCTTCGTGCCTGGATATGGTTGACGAATTATAACTGTTGACAGTGATTTTACGATCACGCGGGAAAGCACAATAGTTTGGGCACGTCCTCTCCTGAGTGGAATGATCTGGATTTAGACATTCCGTAGTAGGCAGCGGCACTGCAGTAAACTAATACAAGGAAATTGTTACGTTGTATGATAGTGGTATGATGTTGTATTGTAAATTTTGATGATAATATCGGTGAATGATTGCCCTGGCCACTGGATTGTTCATCAGTCAAATCATATATTGATCTTTTTTTTCCCCCATTTTGGCATTTGGATCTTGACCGAAACGGAGCGATTTGTCGGAGGTTCAGTTTTGTTTACTTGGCGTCGGTGCGACGTGTACATATCAACACAGTACTGCCCGCCAGATGTACCGTACGACTACTACTACATCTGAGGCCCTTTTTAGTTTAGTTTGTAAAATTTGTGACTATTCCTCATCACATCAATTGTACTTTTCATCTGCGTGGAGCACTAGATGAAGTAGCAGCTGTTTTATATTTATATTTTTTGTCTGGCTAGGTCGAGATAAATCTTTTGAGTCTATTTAGGGCCATAATTAAATAAAAGTTATTAAATATAAACGAAAGTGCTACAGTATACGGGGCCTGAATCTGGTTCAGCTGTTGCTTGGGACAGATTTGGTAAAACTTGTGATCACGCACTCTATTCCAAAGCCTGATTGTGATTAGAGGAGCTCGTGACTCGCGTGGCAGACCTTTTTCGAGTAGCATCTTGGTCGTGCCTTCTGGAATTTTTTTCTTTTTTTTTTGTGACTTTGCCTTCTCGAAATCTGATGTACTAGGAGCACCATTCTTCGGTACAAGTGGCACTGAAAGGTGTGGTGGAGAATGAGCCAGCTGGATTTTCCCTTTTCGTTGGAATCGATATATTCTTACTAGTCACCAAAGCTTCAAGCCGTGTTTAACCAGCTGAGCCCAAACCAAAATCATTCGGTATCAACTAAGGCACTCACGGTACAAACTCTATCCGTAAAATCTATCAAATATCTAGTGTCAAAATAAAACCTAAAGTCTTGGTTTTTTTTCTTCCTCTCTTTTTAATAAATATACTATCACATCAGAAAAAAATTATAAATAAAAAAATGATAAATAGATTTACACTCTTACGTTAGAGTCTACATTATGAGTGTCTTTAATTAATCTTGATCTCCTGTTGCAGCTGCTACTGCTCAACAATTTACCCTATTGGTCAAGGAAGTTTTTCTGATGCTACAGCCTTTAGAAATAATGCACAGCACACCGATTCTTGCAACAATAAATAGAACTAGCACAATCAAATGCAGGCGAGCAATGCTGCACAGACAGAATAAACTGGAGAACAAGAAATTCACCTTGATTTCCTGCCTCACTGCATTGACAAGGAGCTGATTGAACTCATCACCCCGGGGTATGCGCTAGCGCCCTTGACGGGCACTCCAGGACCCGCCTACGCTCGTGAAAATCCAGGTCGGTCCTCCGACGTGAAAGATTTACATTGAAAAGCTTCTCCATGTCTATATCTGTCCGATGGACCAAGTTCAAAGGAAACGGCTTCTCTACTGCATCAAAAAACCAATCCAAGCCGACTATAGCAGGTTCTTTGGTCAACTCAAGGCGAAGCTCTATTGGGCAGAGGGCAATCTCATGCCAAAATGATCCTCAAAGCGCTAAAAGAAAAAACAAGTACAATTAGAGTATTTTTTTTAAAAAAAATCTAGCCATGCACCGAACCAACTTCTCGGCCAGCCCCCACATGTGAATGTCGTATATATCCGGCAAATCACAAGCAGCTCGCGACGCCACTGGCTTTCGCTTCTCCGATACACGACGCTGCGAAGCTGCTTCGTGCGCTCGCCACTGGAAGTCAACGGGGCCATCGGATCACATCTGGGATCTGGATCCCCTAAACCCTGGAAAGCCTAATGAACTCGAGGTCGCACGCGGTACACGCCGGCTTGTGCTTGGCTGGCTGCTTCCATTCCATGCAAATGGAACAATAAAATGATTTGGTGATGCTGGCGACCAGTCAGCCATTCAACAGTGTTTTTCTCTCAGAACAATCAGCTAGCCGTACGTACTATACCAGCCAGCCGAACGTGCGTTCTACAAGAGGAAGCAGTAGAAATTTTCGCTGATGCTGACAACTACGCTTGTTTTACTTTTTTATACATGTATAAAAATGCTTTTCGGGGCGGATAGTTTAATTGTACGGTCTATTCCTTCGACAAAAACTTGATCTCCCTGAAACCATCTGGATCTGGGCTTGCAACTGCCGGCACACTGCCAGTCTGCCATTGCGTGGGAACCGGAAAACGGTCGCCGTCTGACCAACTGATCTGACCGACAATTAGGGATGAAAACTGATACGAATGGATATCACTAATATCTTTTTTCAAATTCGAATTCGAATATAAATAGTATCAACCATGCTGAATAGGATGTGATTAAATGTCAACATCATAAATATACGATTTGAGTATTCGGATATGGATACGGTATCAAATGTTAAATGTCCAAACTCAGATACAAACTGATCTAAACATCTCTTAACGGATTCGATCCAACGGACGATCATCATATAAATATCCCTACTGTTTTCATCCATGCCGACAATTGTTTAGGAACCGTGCGAATGGCCCTAGGCATGGTGGAGCTGGACGCTGGACCTGGACGCACAGCTCCAGTTCTCTAATGCGAGCGATGGTTACGGAAAATACTAGAATTAATCATGCTACTGTAGTGATCGCCAGCCAAAGGTCGCCATCACTTTCACTTGCCATGCCGTAACCAATCAGTCGCAGCAAACTGTTTTGTAAAGTTTGTCCTCCGTCTTCCTCTTCTTCCTCGACTCTGCCTGTGTTTTTGCGAGGAGCTGTGGAGGAAGGTCGCGTCGGTCGTTCCGTGGCATTTGATTTGTCAGAAACCGCACAAAAGAACTTCCTTTTGACACGGAGCTTGGAGCTGGACGCTTTGGCTTCGATTGGATTGGACCAAACAAAAGAGGGGGAAAAGGAGTTCCGTTTCCATCCCAACTTGTCACTTGAAGGAAGCATCGGAAAGGAAGACGATGAATTAAACCGCAAATCCTCGGCTGAAGCATTGCCAAGATCATCGGAAAGGAAGACGATGAATTAAACCGCAAATCCTCGGCTGAAGCATTGCCAAGATATAGATACAAACAAACAAAGGAATATTCACAGATCACGTGGAATTCCTAGGGGAGCTACCTCTCACATCACAAGCAAACGCGCGCGCGCGCACACACACACACAAGCTAGATTTCCTCAGCATCTCTTGCAAAATCTCCCCCTTGGACAGATTTATTAACCTTTCCTCACTCTACATGCTACACCCAATCCTCAAAAAAGGAAAAGAGAGAGAGAGAGACCATAACAAAAGGGAGAAAGGAAGCAGAAAGATTTGGGGCAACTAAACGCTAGTCCTGCATATAAATTGCTGTGCTGAGCTAGAAACCACTTCGAAAGGGCAGAGAAAGAAGAGGGAGCAAGAAGAGCACCATACGTGCGTGCGTGCGTGTATAGGCAGGAGGATCGGAGGAAGCCAGCGGCGGCGATCCGCCTAGCGGAGGGCGCGCGCTAGGCCGGAGAGGATGCGGGAGAGGCCGAGGCGGAAGCGGAGGAGGGCGCCGTGGGAGTAGGGCGCGCAGTCGCGGCAGACGGCCTCCATGGCCTCGACGAAGAGGCTGAGGCTGCGCACCGGCGGCACGTACAGCGTCAGCGGGGCCGCCGAGAAGGCCAGCGCCATCAGCAGCTGCAGCATCTTCTTCTTCTTGCACGAACGCCCTGCTGCTGCTTCCTTCTTCCCCCTTCTTGTTGGCCCCCGCGACAAGATGGAGCCAGATCCAGGCGGCGGCGGGTGGTTTGGCGTGGGCGGAACCGGCGCGGGACACGGGGGCCGGGTGTTATTGAGGTTGTGGTGGTGAGACGGGAGGGACCGGCTGCACCTTGCCCGTGGCCCTGGTGGTGGTGGTGGTGGAGACGGGGAGCCAAGCTAACCAAGCAGCTCTCGGTTTCGTCAGGGTGTGGTGTGGCGTGCGGCAGCGGCGGCACGGGGGGGTGTTTCGTCGCGTTTCGTTTTCGGCGGCTCACGGTTTTGGCTGTGCGAGGGCGAGTGCCGTGTTCATTTTCCGTCTGGGGTTTTTATAGCCAAGCATGCCCCCCGCCTGCCGGGGGGGGCTCAGGGGGATAAGATAAGCACGGCAAGGAACGTGACTCTGGCGTTTTCTGGAGCGGCCGCTAGTCGTAGTACGTACGTACGAGTAGTACCTCATCTTATGTTTATAAAAGAGGAAAATGCACCTCCGGTCCTTTAACTTGGCTCAACGTGTCATCTAGGTCCCTCAACTTTCAAAGTGATATCTGTGGGTCTCTAAAGTTGGCAAAAGGTGTCATTTAGGTCCCAAACTTTTAAAGTGATCACCGCAGGTCCCTAAACTTGACACAGGGTGTCATCCAGGTCCCAAACACTGTAGATAATTCCAGCACCGAATTTTAAAAAAAGAAAATCTAATTTTGGGTACTGTAGCTACAATCTATAAAATATTCAAAAAATTGTATTTTTTTCATACGATCTCCGATGATGATGGGTTTTATATAAAAATTGTAGTTTGCGACGAGATCTACAACTTTCTAGTTTCGAGTTTTTTAATTTGAGGTGGTTAAGACGCTTAAAAAAATTAAACAAAATTTTTCAGCAGTATATTAATCACGTACGAGCGCGTGTCGTCTTGGAAAAATCATATCTTTCTTATATACTATCAAATTGAGATACTTTTTATACAAAAGTTGTAGCGTTCGATGAGATTTACAACTTTCTAGTTTTAACTTTTTTAATTTGAGATCGTTAAGATTCTTAAAAAAAATTAAAACGCTAATTTTAGTTCTTGCACAGTGATTTTGTATTTTAAATTTTTTGAGAATCTTAACGACTTCAAATTAAAAGAGTTAAAACTAGAAAGTTGTAGACCTCGTCGAACGCTACAACTTTTGTATAAAAAGTATCTCAATTTGATAGTATATAAGAAAGATATGATTTTTTCAAGGCGACACGCGCTTGTACGTGATTAATATAATGTTGAAAAATTTTGTTTAATTTTTTTGAGCGTCTTAACCACCTCAAATTAAAAAACTCGAAACTAGAAAGTTGTAGATCTCGTCGCAAACTACAATTTTTATATAAAACCCATCTTCATCGGAGATCGTATGAAAAAAATACAATTTTTTGAATATTTTATAGATTGTAGCTACAGTACCCAAAATTAGATTTTCTTTTTTTAAAATTCGGTGCTGGAATTATCTACAGTGTTTGGGACCTGGATGACACCCTGTGTCAAGTTTAGGGACCTGCGGTGATCACTTTAAAAGTTTGGGACCTAAATGACACCTTTTGCCAACTTTAGAGACCCACAGATATCACTTTGAAAGTTGAGGGACCTAGATGACACGTTGAGCCAAGTTAAAGGACCGGAGGTGTATTTTCCTCTTTATAAAACAACAGCATACGAGTATTCCGCTTTGTCACAAACAAACTTTTAAAATTTAACCAAATATATAAACATTAGTAGTATTCATAGTATAACAAACAATATTTTTCACTAAGGTCCTATTTAGTTCAATTTGCAATGCCAAAAATTTATATTTCAGCGTTTAGGTGCCTCCTAAAAATTTAATCATTTAGACATAGCATGCGCGATGCGCCCCATAATGTTTTTTCGTCCTCCTTTAGGTCTTATCGGTGTTAGGATTGGCGGGTGTTAACACCGGCGAGTAAATTTGTGCTTTGCGGTTGAGGCCACGGGTGGTGTGCAAGGGGGTTACAAGCTTTAGGCGAGAGAGGGAGGAGCTCCCAAGTCTCTTGTGTTCGTAAAGTGTGCTTATGTGTTCTCTGTAGTAGTAGAGTGTTGAGCCGACCGAAGTCCTCTTAAGGTTGGTCCCTGCCTTCCTTTTTATAGTCGCAAGGGAGGGATAGTGTTACATGCCTTTTACTGTAGAAATAGTACTTGGCGTGGCGATGACCGCGGAGATCGTCAGCCATGGCTCCAACTAGGTACCTTGGGAGTATGGCCGTTGTCATTCGAATGATCTTACACTGTTTGATTGGTGAGTTCCAAGGTGATACACAGTGCCGGTCGTGGTTGCCGCGTGGCGTGGCGTCACTCCTCGTACCTGATCACTGTTCATCCTGCATGGCTTTGCGGGAGAGTGAGTCGCCCCTGAGGCGCTTGTCCTTGAGGCTCGGGAACCTCGTCCCTGTTGGAGAAAGGGGCATCGCAACGAGGCGGTAGTTTTTCCTCTCCGGGCACGTTTCTTCTCGAGTGAAGTACCTCCCGAAGGGTAGTAGGTCCGAGTGGAGGATTTGTCCAATCTCCAAAGTGGGCCCTCATTGTTGATTCCCTTCCCACTCCCGTGCAGTTCGTACGTCAGGGATGTGGTCTGTCACAGTCGTGGCAGGGGAATCCCTCCGCAAGTGGGGCGTGTCACTGTGCGCTGTCTTTGAAGCGGTGTGGAGGTAGTGGAGTCGTCAGATCGGCCGTCAGGGAAGGCTTGTTAGTTGGTACGGCAGGCGTGTGTGCGAGGGTCGCGGTCGTGCTGCGGGGCCCGCTTGATGGGACCATGCCTATAAAGTGGTCAGAGAGGTCCCTTAGAGTGCAAGATTGCTCTGCTGACATCAGCGATGCTCGGGCGAGTTGCGCCCGAGGGTGCTGTGAACGGTGGGGGTTCGGGCGAATCGGGGAATTGCGCCCGAGAGTCCCGCCTTCCGGAGCCCTGCTGTCGAGGCTCGGGCGAATCGCAGAATCTCCTCCGAGGGGTTTGAGCGCCCGAGTAGGCACTGTACTGGCGTGGCGTCGGCGCGGGCCTCTGTGAGTTGTACCATCGTGGGCTTCCGCTGGACCTGCTTGGGCCAGGCCTTGTTTGGAAAGTGCGTTTTTACGTTGAAGTAGCGTATCCCATACTTTGGTATCCGACAGGTCTGAATACCAAATGTCAAATATCAAATACTTTTTTTTATTTTACACTAGAGTGTTTAGACAATTTTGTAAAATGATAGGTCAAAACACCGATTTTTAATATAAAATGGAGGAACTAAACTGTGCCCTAAATAAACATGCTAGGAGATACACATATTGATATAGTTTTTTTTTAAAAAAAAAACTACTTAAATTTGGGGTGGGGGGGGGGGGGGGGGGGGGTTGGGGGGGAGGATAACTCTTAAAAAAATTAGGCATGCTGTTTTGATGAGATAGAGCGAGCGTAGAGACCACACGCAAGAGCTCACATTGACGTCCGCACTTGGAGCCGTTCACGGCGCGGCTGAATTCAGCGTGCCGGACTCCCCTGGTTTTTTCTGCTCCCAACGAAAGGATTGCTATTTTCAGCGGCCGCCCGGGGCCGGGACGCCGGGTGAATAGTTGTCGGCCATGTCATAAGCGAAAGGCCCGGATAGTATTTTTATAATCAAAACGGTGACGAAGTCGCTTCTCGCGTACCGGCGTCGTACGGGAGCAGGCGGAATTCCATGCTGATTAGAGTAGCGATGATTACCTGGGAAGGACAGGACAGCGATCGGCGTGGCGGTGTGCCATCCTCCACTCCCTGGGCAGAGGAATAATAGCCTGTTTGGGGCGTTTTCCTGTTCATGAATCTTGAGCACGCAGGGCAAGCGAATTGGGGAATAACGAATAACCTCGTGAGCCTGGAGCCATGGAGGTTTGAGTCGACGGGCAATCACTCACCAGTGACCAGTTTGCGATGAAATCAGTATGTAAAGCAAAGTCTGAACCAACCAGCCGCTTCCCTTCCCCGTTCCGTCCTTGTTATTTCTCGTTTTGTTTTGGGGAACAGACGTGTTGACCACTGTCTGGTCGCCCCGTTCGTTTTTGTCAGAGTGCCACGATGATTAGGCAGCAAAATCATTAGCCGACCCTCCTCCCCCAATTCCCATCCCATTCCGATCCTGTGATCCACCTGTCCACAGTACTGCTGCTGGCAGGCGGCAGCTATAGCCTGGTTGACCCACAGATGGATGGGATTCGATGGGACTGAGTCAACCTAGTTGACCGTCAGTTGGGTACTTGAGCTGCCCCGTGAGGCCGCGCCGTATGCAGTGAGCTCGCGTCGTTGGGGTCCCACGGCCTAGCCTCCGCCGGTTTTTCCACCTCCCGCGTGGTGGTCTGGTGGAACTTTCTTTTGTTCAGCTCTGCTTCATATACTATCGGGGAGACTGGTGAGCGCAAATTTTCAAGTTGGAAACCAAAACAAAATTTGCTTTTGCATTGGAGTTGTATTAAGTTTAAAGCGGAAATGCTCTTATGTTCACGTCATCAAAACATCACGAGACGTTCACCGCTCCTTCTTACGCATCAGCAAAACTAACGAAGTGTGTAAGTGCATAGTTGTGTTAGCAAGATAATAATTGGTGTTTAGTCGCCGAAGGAAACTAATAGAAGTGCACTATCATCATTGGCATACATCAAAAATTTGTATGGCACATGCCTATTATCATTAGCATACACCAAAATTTAGCATGCATAAAAAATTACAACATTTCTATTCATGCTTCTGAATTTTGGTACAAGTGCATTTTTAGGGGGGGAGGAAATGATACAAATGTATGGCTTTGCCCTTCTTTTTTTGAAAGGAATGGGTTTTTAAAGTCATTTAACCATAACTAGAAAAGATCATTGTGATTGTAATTTCAATGTAAAGTACAATTTAGGAATAAAAATATGCATTATGACGTGACGTGTATGAGGCCTTACATCTAATTAATGAATCTCATGCCGCCCTATATCACAAGATATTTTGCCTAATATTTTATTTGTTTTTAAAAAAATACATAAGTACATATTTAGTCTATAGAAAAACATGCAATTCTAATACATTAGTATGTTTTAGTATATCAAATTCAACTGATTATAAATAAGAAACTATAAATATTTATAATATCAAACAAACATCATTAGATTAATTATAAAATGTATTTTCCTAATAAATTAATTTAGAGCCATAAATATGAATACTATTCACTAAAAACTTGATTAAACGTAAAATACTTTTTCTAACACACAACACATAGTTACATGTTTTTGTTGGACGCGGGGGGAGGGGGGTGTTTAAAATATACTCTATGAGGAACACATAGTTACTTAGCGACAAGCGTTGGAGTTATCGGAGTGGCCGTCGGAGCTCATGGTGGCGCCGGGAGATCAGGCGGAGAGCAGGCAGCGAAAGTTCCGGATCCGGAAACGTCTAATACCATGTAAGCTTATGATACCATGTAAGCAGAGACTAAAGGAAGGAGAACAACTTTTTTTTTTTTGAAACTCGGAAACAAAAGCTTCCTTTATACATTGGTTCTAGGCTTATCACCAAAAACCAAATCAAATACAAAGTTTGGTGCATGGTCCATAAAAACATCTTCATCACCAGCATTCAGACCTGCACCATAGGTAGCTAAACTATCTGCTACCTGATTACAACATCTACCACAGATAGAGATCTAAAAATGTACAAACTCATATATTAGTAGATCTCTAATCTGTCTAAAAATAGCCCCATATGGACTCATGTCCCATGTTGTTGTCTTAAGTGGTTCGCCGAGGATTATAGAATCCGTCTCCATAATTATTTTATTCATCCCAAGGGAAGCAGCTCTCTGCAAGCACTTCAACGCTGCTATAGCCTCCGCATGCAAAGGGATTGAAAGATGCTGTATCTTACCCGCCCCAATTTGAAGAACATGTCCTTCCTCATTTCTTATAACAAAACCCCATCCTCCGTTGCCAGAATTCTGGAAAAAAGAGACATCCAGATTAATCTTGTAATAGTCAGGCGGTGATGACTTCCATTTTAGTGTTTGTCTTGGTTTTGTCAATGTGATCTGTTTTTGAATCTTTCCCAGCTCCATTTGATGAAAAGCAACATTGCTGCAGATCTGAGCCGTAGGGGTCATTTTTTTACCTGCATTAGCTTTGTTCCTTGCCGTCCACCATTGCCAAAGGAAAATTAGTATTCTATTTTTCACCTCGGATTCCATATTTAGGATCAAGTCAACAGCTTCAGTACCAGACTTACACCGTTCCAGCAAGATTTTTTATTCCTCTAAATTCATTGCCCTCCAGCACTCCCTGGCCCTTTTGCACTTGAAAAAAAGATGACCACAATCTTCGTCCAGACGTTTACAGACCAGGCATAGAGTGTCCAAACGCACTCCCCTCCTTACCAAATTACGCCGAACTGGCAAGCTGTTATGCGCCAATCTTCATACAAACATTTTCACCTTGTTTTGTAGACCCAGCTGCCAGATCTTGTGCCATTTAAAGCATCCTTGTTGATTTCCATCTGAACCGGATGATGAGGTATCTCGGCACTGTGAAAGGAGAACAACTTGATTTTGTATTGATCTCAGGCTTGTGCCTTTACACAAGTACAGGTGTACAACACAATAGACTCGGTCATATAACTGACGAACTGCTCTAACTACATTCAAGGAGCAGCTGAGGACGTGATGAGCGTGCAGCGAGAACGTCTCGCTAACACAAATAGTGATTAATTAGGGTGTATTTTCTATGTTTAACCTTATTAAATAGGGCAGCAGATGTGTTACATATAATAATCACGTACTTTTGAAACTGAGTGAGTACTAGTGAAATTTCGCTGCTATATTATTGATCCGCTCACTATCAACGGGATTGTACTCGGACTAGTACATGTCATTCTGCATTCAACCAATCGAGAGCCGAAAAAGACACTTGAGCTTCCGAGTCCCGATCACGTTTTTCCTTTCAGCTTCATCCAACGACACACATTGAGATTTCGGTTGGCCACCAACTAATCCGCCAGCTCGACACAGGTCCCGCGTGGGTCTCCCCCGGTTTTCTTTCCTTTTCCACCTCTCGTTTGCTTCCCCGAGAGTCCGGACTCTGGACGCGTCGCGGGGAACTGGATTGGAAGCTTCCACTGCCTGCTGGATTCCCCCTCGTACGGCCGTGGCTGCACCGACCCGGAAATTGATAGCGCAGGCCGCGGGGAGGGGAAGCTGCCGCGGCCCGCGGCCCGCCCACGGCGCGCTCACACACGGATCACCGATCACGGGCTGCCTGCGCCTCACAGTTGGGCCTTGCGGGGACGGGGCTGCGCCCGCGGCCCGGCTGCCTGCTTCCGTTTCCGTTGCCGCCTTGGCCTGCCGTGCCGTGTGCAAGCTAGGTGAATTTTTTTTTTTAGCATCATGCTAGGTGAGAATTTTTTTTATTTTTAACACTTTTTAAAAATTATTTTTAAAACTAACACGTGCAAACTTTTTTTAAAAAAACTAGCACGTTTGGACGCGTCATCCCGGGTGGCGCGTCCAAACAGTACCGACGCGCCACAGAGGTGCCACCTGGCGCCACGCTGGCTGGCTCTGCCGCGCCACGCAGCCTGGCGCGGGGGCCCCTGACGCGCCACCACGCATGGCACGGCCAAGGGAATAACCCCCTGGCCGCGCGGCCCCTTTTCTCTATATAAATTAATTTTGTTGCCGTAAATAATGTGTTTTTTTTTAGACTCCACCTCCGCTCTGTGATTTTGAGCTGTGGATCGACACCGAGATCTCTCAGGAGGACAAGGAGCGGATGCAGCGTCTTTTGAGGTTAGACGCAGAGCGGGAGGAGAGGATGGAGAGGAGACGCAAAGAGCTGGCCGCGGAGAAGGAGCGGGAAGAAGAGGCGTGGCTGAGGCATCTCGCAGCTTTCAGGGAGGAGAAGGAGAAGAAGCTTGAGCGTGCACATCGTGCAAAAGCAACCATGGAGTCTAACCCTGATGCTTTCGGCAAGGAAAAGTGGCCTCGTTGCACTCAGTAGCTTGTTGGATTTGAATTGAACTTTGTGTTTTCGTATTGAGGACCCTATATTTGGTTGTCATGAATTGAAGTTCTGTATTGTAACCTAATCGTACTATTGTGTTCACTTAGTCAGTGTTTTTAGTTGATGTTTCATGCTGTGGACATTTCTTTTCTTGTGAAACATATTACTAAACGATGCGAACAAGCACAACACATGAAAAGGCATGTGTGGACCCTAACATGCCTTGGGAACTAAAACATACAACGAATATAAGAAATGGCATGTGAGAATCTGCACCAAACAAGGGTAAAGACTCTGCACTAGACCTAACATGCCTTAGGTAATCGAAACATGCACCACACACATAGACAGACAAATGGACACCCTACTAGTAGTGCTGCCACATATTGAGCTAAGTTGCACCTTCCCCATAATAACCGCCCATTGGCGGAGGTGGTGGCGGTGGCGATGCCGGCGGATTGCCATTGTTCTTGTGATGAGGGCAACGGCAGTACGGGTCTGTGCATATTGGCTCCTGCGATGTGGCCCCACTGTTGCCTCCTTCGTCATCTTCCTCCTTGTTGCGGCTCGAGCTGTAGCTTGGGCCGAGCGAGCCGATGCGGTCCTGCAGGTACCAGATGTACTCTAAATGTAGGGTAATAGCTTGAGGGTCCACCCACTTAGTGAACCCGCAACTGCCTTCTGCACACGAGGTCTGCGATGAATAGATTTGTTAACACGCTTTGGTGTTGCGAAATACATTACAGAAATAAATGACAACAAAATATTACATATGCATAGGGACACTTGAAGAATCGCCGGCCCCCGTTTATCCCGCCCTCGGTGTACATCTGCACAAGGCAGTCCTCACCATGCATGCATTTAGGCCACTCTTCTTTCCCCGGCTTGACATGGTCCCTCAGAGGTCTATCCTTCCCATAATCACTCTTACTCTCTTCTGGAAACCTGTCAATGGGTTCGTCCCACTCTTCGGGACCAAGACTACCCCCATCATTCCATATTACTGGCGGGTCCTTTCTCTCCACCACTCCCTTGCCCTTCCCAAACCCAAGCCCCCGACCCTTTGGTCTAGACATCTTGTTGTGCTGGTGATGTTCGTCGAGGGGCCAGTCCCATGTATATATAGGGAGGCGAGGGGTGATGTTGCCATGGAATACAATTGAATTAATGCAGAGTTAATTCCACACAGTTATTTGTAGTACTCTGAAAAGGCTAGATTCTCGGACTGAAAGGGCTACGCACTGAAAAGGCTAGACACTGAAAAGGCTACGCACTGAAAAGGCTAGACACTGCGCTGTATGAATGACCGAAAAGACTATGAATTGAGTTGACAAGTCGCTGAAAAGGTTATGCACTAAAAAAGCTATTCGCAAGCCCTCTGAATCACTGAGTAAGCGTGACCGGGCTCTGGCCGGCCTCAGGCGAGCCGTGCAACTGACTAAGCCGCGTCACCTTGCATGGCGCGGCTGTCCTTGCAATTCTTTTGCCGCGCCACCGTGGATGGCGCGGCGGTCGTGTGCCGCGCCGCCAGGCATGGCACGGCAGTGCCTGGCCAGTCAGTAGCCGCGCCATTCCTGGTGGCGCGGCCAGGCGTGGCTTCGGCATTTTTCTGCTCTTTTTGCTTTCTGTTTTTCTGCTGTTTTCTGCGGCTTTCTGTTTTTCTGCTGTTTTCTGCGGTTTATGTTTTCTGCTAGGCTGCATTCTGTTTTCTGCAGTTTTCGGTTTTCTTTCTGTTTTCGGTTTTCGGTTTTGTGCCTCGTAAAATTTCTTCGAAAGGAAAATTAAGAACAGCAAGGAAAACAAATACGCAAGTGGGTCAACCATCGCAACATCCATCATCCGTTGCAATCGCATTATGTTCATGTCATTTCACCTACAGTACAAAATATCCACCCTAACTTGAAACACTCATCATAAGCTGCTAACTCTAAGCTCCTGGAGTGTATGACGCTGCCGTTTCGGATTTGTCGGAACGATGTTTGGGCTGTACCCAACATCGGTACGGTCACGCTGTCTGGGGCCACACCTCACCTGCTGTGTGTGGGTAGGGCCCTGTCATAATAATTAAGAGCATGAGCAATTAATTTTGAGATGCAACGCAATACCAATCATGAAAGTTACTATTTGCAAGTTACCTGAGACGGAATAGGTGCATCGTACAGCTGAGACCCGCCCATCTCATCGTACAGCTGGTCCTCCTCGTCGTCGTCCTTGTCATCGTCCTCGGAGTCTTGTGAAGACTCGTCGGGCTCAATCATGGGGCCCTTGCCATGCGGCCGAGTCGGAGCCTGTGAACTCCCCGGTTCCATGGAAACCGGCGGAGGTGCACGTCTTGCAGGAGTACCAGAACGAGCCGGACTTAAGGGCGGTGTTTCGTACGCTGGCTGGAACCGCGGATCCATACATGCTAGCTTCTGAGCTAGCTTCCTGCATGTCTTGCTCACTCTCTACAGGGACAGTAAACAAATCAATTTTCATATTTGATCTACTTGGCATGACGTTATTTTGGAGGACGAAAATAATGTTGACCTTCACAAAGTGGTGTAGAATGCCCTCTTCTTCTCATCTAGTCTCATCTAGGCGACAGACTACTTGTAGGGTCGAGATGGCAGACTAGAGGGGGGGGGTGAATAGTCCTTTATAATAACTAATCGCACCGGAATAAAACCTAATCGATTCTAGCGACAATTCACCCCTCTAACTAAGACTCTAAACACCTTGCCAAAGATCCTAGCGAGAAGCAAAGGTGCAAGTCTAGCTTGAGCTTCCCTAAATCGTTGTAGCGCAAGATCACACAAACCTAAGCGCTAGTACTTTAAGCACCGGGGAAACTCCTATTAACTAGCAAGTAAAAACGCACTAAGCACCTAAGCTCACTACTTGCTCAATGACAAGGATACACAATCCAAATCAAAGAGCGCAACTCACTTTAGCTACACAAACTAAGTGAGAACTACTTCTAAGCTACACAAGCTAAGAAGGTGAGTGGCAAGCTACACAAGCTAACCGGTCTCACAAGAGCAACTACAACTACACAAATAAAGTAATGCACAATATAAATAACTTGTGTAGAAGGGAGCAAACCACCGCGAAGGATGGGAAGATGTTGACGCGGTGATTTATTTCCCGGAGGTTCACTTGTCGCCACAAGCTACGTCCTCCGTTGAGACAAGCTCCAAGGTTGCCGCCGGTCCTCTTGCTAGTGGTGACCCGCAAGTCACACTCTCCCACGTGGAGTGCTTACCACAAGCTCTAGCACTTGACTCGGCCGGACCACTTGTCGCTCTTCACGTCTCGCTCTACTAGCGATGCTCTTTGCGATCTCCCGCGGGGTGAGCTCCAACCCCTCACAAAGCTTCTCCGAAGCTAAGCACAATCTTCTTGCTTGCTTCACGGAGCCACAAGCCACCAAGCCGTCTAGGAGGTGGCAACCTCCAAGAGTAACAAGCACCACCGGCTTGCAACACGATCACCTAGTGCCACTCGATGCAATCTCACAATGCAACGCACTAGAATCACTCACTATCAATCAATCGGATGTGCACTAAGCAAGTGAGTGAGTGGGAGGGCTTCCAAGCACACCTACACAAGCCACACAGGCCCAAGGGTGCTCAGCTTGTCGGCCAAGGCCGCCAAGTGCTTGGATTTATAGCCCTCAAGCGAATAGAGTCGTTGCCCTCTCAAACCGGCCGTCGGACTGAGCGTCGGACGCTCAGCCGCGCCACCGTCGGACCAATGTCCACGGTCCGACGCTCCCGATAGCCGCCATGTGTCACTAGCCGTTTGAAGACGAACGTTGGATCACAACGGCTAACTTCCCGCGCTTCAGCTCACCGTCGGACGGAACACCGTCGGACCAACGAACTCCACGGTCCGACGCTTGCAGAGAGCTCCCCGAGGGCTGAAAACCGTCGGACGGTCGTCCGACGCTCGCCGTCGGACTAAACCCAAGAGTCCGACGCTCTCAGAGCTCGCCACGTGTCAGCTCTCGCACGATCTGCACCGTCGGACGCTCGGACAAAAGTCCGACGCCCACAAACTTCAGCGTCCGACGCTCACAGGCCAAACACCGTCGGACGCACGAGGATGGTCCGACGCTGTCACTGCAGACAGCGTCCGACGCTCGCACCACAGCACAGAAGACAAGGGTAGGCCGTCGGACCGAACCCATGGTCCGACGCCCCCTGGCCTTAGCGTCCGACGCTCTTGCAACTTCGCCGAAAACCTCCGAATCCTGCCTCACAAGCTCGGCAGGAGGAAGAGAGAGAACCACATCCTCTCTACCTCACAACACCACCTCCAAACACTTTCACCTTTGCAAAAGTGCTAACACCAACAAGTGTACACTTCATGTGCGTGTGTGTTAGCTTTTCACAAACATTTTTCAAAGGATTTTTCACTCTTTTCACCACGCCACTCGATCCTAGCAACGTATGCAAGTTAGATCACTCAAGTGGCACTAGATGACTGATATGCAAACAAGTTTGCCCCTCTTGATAGTACGGCCATCTATCCTAAATCCGGTCAAGCACTTCTCTACTCAACCTTAGACCGGTGAAATGGAAATGCCCTAGGTTATACCTTTGCCTTGCGCTTTCCATTTCGATCACCGTCTTCATCACCGTCTCCGACACCATCGATGCCGGTGCAACACATGCACCAACACCTCAAGAATGATATGATCCACTTCATATCATCACGTGGCTTTTGGTTCATCGATCCTTGACTTGCTTGCTCTTCACCGTTGCGTTGGTCCATCGGCGCCAAGCCATCACCCGACTTGCCCTTCACGCTTGCAACTGGTCCATCGACGCGAAGCCTTGTCTTGATCTTCTTCACCTAGCCACATGACTCCATGTCATGTCTCATGCATTTAGCTCCTTCATACCATATGTGTGAGCTAAGCATCATCTCCAAGCCATTTTCACCTCCATGGCATAGATGCTCACACACATGTACCTGTGGACTAATCGCCTGTGTAATCAACACTTAAACACATATTAGTCCACTTAAGTTGTCACTCAATTACCAAAACCAAACAAGGACCTTTCACTACTTCGTTGGAGAGGGTGGACAACCGTTTCGCCTGCGGACATAGTAAATGGGTGATTAATCGAAGAAGTTGCATAAGTAAAAAAACCAGCTACTTTTGCCAACTTAGCTTCCTTACCACATATCTCTCTCTGGCTGCGTACTGCTCCGAGTTGCCTCGTCATAAGGATCTTCCTCATGGTCTTCATCCTCGGAGTCCCAGGGATTCGCCGCGTCATCATACGGCAACTTCAAGTAGGTCCTCGCATTCCTCTGCAACCATTCTAGGTATCGATCAAATTGGGCTTGCGAGTGCTCCAGAGTATCCAGTATCCGCAGCCTCTGACGGGTCTCCCAAGCCTGGATGTACTTGTGGTATGTAATTGCCCAGTTCTTCTCGCTATACCTATTCCTTCGGTCGTACCTGCACCAATCGAATGCCGTACATTCATCATAAGTGTAATAACATAATCTGAAATTGTCGATCGGTGATGTTACATCAATTTCATACCCGTGCAACTTCCTACTCGTCGACAGCTGCCGTGAGGAGTGCAGGGTCTAGCGGTGGCAGACCGGCTAAGTACGAACGCACTAGCTCCAGGAAACCCGCACGCCGTAGGTAAGGCGCGTACCTCTCGTCCCAAGGGTGCACACCGTGAACACAACTCCTGAGTGGTAAAAGAAACTCATGAAGGCCGAGGTCCGACAGGACGTGGCCTCGGTGCCGTTGGTCGTAGGTCAAGTCAAGAAGAGGGCACTGCTGATGAGGAGCCATCCTGCATGAACAAGAACAAACGTGTTAGAAAGAAATCAAACGTATCATGATAAATAATGAAATTATATAATTTAAATGACCTAAAAGAATGCATAAAAAGAAAACAGTGAAAAGACCAAGGTTGCTAAGAGCATTCGTATACCTGGTTGCCTCTCCTCCTATGTCTAGAGGCCTTGTGGCCTGGTTCGTGGCAAACGGAGCAAAGATTGGTCCCACGTGTCTCGTTGAAGTCGCCCCCGCTGTACATATCATCGCCGTATCCTTTCATATCGTCCATGTCCCCTTTCAACCTCTTCTTCTTCCTCCATCCCTTACCGAGCTTCATCAACCCTAGATCGGGTACATAGTCTGCACCCAAATAAGGTGGCCATTGGGTGGGGTCAAGATACGGCTCGAAGCTTTTCTGCCATATACTTAGGGTGTTCACGCGAAGGTATAGCGGAGACATAAAGGGGGGACCTTTGTGGTCGTATCCGATAACCCTGCAAGCCGTTATCATGTGGGAACAGGGGGCATGCATTATCTGCGGGACATTGCAAGTGCACGTAACTTTCTCGAGGTCCACCCTGTAATTGTGGCCTCCATACGTTTCACCTCCCAGCGTCGTGCCACCCCTCCCCCGTATGTTGTAAACCTGCTTGTTGGGCCCGTAGGCCTCGCCTACCTGCATTTTGGACCAAACTTCGGCCTCATCCAAATATTCCTGCGCTGCTTTTCCAAACGGACCACCATCGTTCGCTAGCCTCCTCTGCGCTGTAACAGAACCGCCTAAATCACGCGGCCCACAGGCACCTGTCATCGCCTAATGACATCTGACAGCCGGGCCCGTGTTCCAGATGACCTAGGCGGGCTCTGCCGGGCTACATAAGCACCCGTTATCTCCGACAGGATCCCATTGCGAAGCTATTACAGGATTACAACATTTCATAACAAAATACATCAGAGTAAAAATACGAAAGAGTAAATAGTACTTAATATTACAAACCAGTGTTCGAATGGAAATTAGGTGCAGTTATTACAGACCAATATTTAAAGGGTAGCAGTAGCGATAGAACAACAGTACCACAGATAGGTAAATATTACACGAACCCTGCCCACGGGTTCAACCTTATTCTTCCTCACTCTCCTGGACGATTGTGACACAGCATGGGGCGAGGCAAACTGCAGACTCCTCCTGACTACCTGCAGCGGGGTTAACAAACACTGAGTACATGGGGTACTCCGCAAGACTTACCCGACTAAGAGTGTAAAATTAGACTCAGGAATGCAGGCTGAGGGGAGTCAAGGTAAGGTTTTAGCAAGAGTTCAAGAATTTTGCGGAAAAGCATTACTATTCCTATTTCAATATTTTAACTCCATAATATTATTAATCATTCCATATCTCAAGTACCTTCCAACATCCATCATCATTCTTTCGATACATCTTTATTTATTTCAAAAACATCCTAGTTTCGAACCACTATTCGATGTAGGGGTGAGGATCAAGTCTCCATAACCGAGGAGCAACGACGATTCGAATCGATTAATACCCAGCTGGTGATCCCTATCCACACTGCGTATGTAGCACTTAAGCTTGCATATGCCAACCCCGCCTACCACGGCTTTTCATACCCCGGAACCGGTCCTGCGCCACCCGAGAGCACAGTACTCCTCTCGTCTCCGGGCACGACGGCCACGAGGGTACACGCTACTCTCGCCATCTCTCCACTCCCAGTGCGTGGTTGTCGGTTCTAGCAGTAGAGCCACCGGAGTCAGAGGCTTCCCGTGGTATGTGGCTAGTTGCAAAGTCTTGATCACAGCAGGCCTGACAACGAACGGTCCCTAATATTTTTCCGTTAGAAACCATGCATTGGGACTCTAACCCAAGTACACTGGTAACTACCCGGTTTTTACATCCCTTTCCGATGGTGAGGATCGTTGGGACTCTAACCCAAACAGATGGTCGACCAAACGGAAAAACCCATCCCCGAGGATGACAATGAACTAGCTAGGAACACTGCCAACCAACAAGGACATACCATTCCCATAAAGTGATTCATTTAATTAGTCTCATCACCGTTCAAAATAGCATTTTTGCAAATCTAATCATTTAGCATGTCTAAGCATTTTGCAATACTTTATAAAATCAGGTTCTCAGGTATTGATCATTGGTCAAGGGTGGTAATGCATAAATGGGTTGTCAATCAACTCTTATTAACCTAATGCAATAGATTAACTCAAGTGATACACATTTTAAAATAGCAAGGAAGAGCAAATGCACCGGGGCTTGCCTTGGACGGTGTAGAGTGTCGGATCTGGGTCAGTGCCACAAATATCAAAGCCTTGCACAATCTCCGAAGCAACCTCCTTAGCTGGACCCTCAGACTTAATCTCCGGATTCTCGGTCACTACACATGTGCAATGATGAATGCATGAATACATGAAATGACAGATAAAATTCAATAATAAATAATGCACACACATGATCAAGACCCTACCATAGGCTAGCCAAGATTACTCTAATTCACAATGTCCTAGGTCATAAAAGTGATTGACCTAGAATCTCAATCAATCCAAAAATCACGCCATTCAACATTTATTTCATTTCCTATTCCGATTATAAATCATTTAAACCAATATCTAATCTAATAAATATGTAACTACTTCCATTTGATGCTAAACTTCACCAATAGTTAGATCTGGACCTAAAACAGTACCAATTAAATTTTCATGATTTTTGGACCTACAGGGAATTTATTAAAAATCATCAAAGTTCCATTTATCATTTAATGTGCTAATTTTTAGTTGGTACAGAAAGTGCTCAAAATACATTTTTAATATTTTTATAAAATAGTACATATTCCAGAGAGCATACACGAATTTTTCCATAATTTTTGGTGCAGCAAATTAATTCATACAAAAAGATTAAAATGCCATACTTTTCATTTCAAAAATAAAAAGAAAAGCTACATTAAATGGCTCGGAAAATTGAAAAACGCCACGGCCCAGTCGGCCCATAATCGCAGGCCGACCCAAGCGACCGCAGCCCGCTCGCGCGCTCTCACCCGAACCGACCACTGACAAGCTGGCCCCAGCCGTCAGCCCCAGCACGCTCGCGCTCTCTCTCCCGGCCACTGACAGGCGGGCCACCCCTGTTAGGGTCGTCCCCTACCTTCGGCCGAGCGCTACCGCACGCGCGCGTGCGCGGCACGGCACGGCCTTCGCCGCCGGCGACCCCAATGGCGAACTCTAACGGACCTATGACTCCCCTAGACCCTAGACGACACCTCTACGCGCCTAACCCTAGCCCTAGACGCCCTCGACGAGCAAGAGCTCGCCCACGGCGGACGGTGGCGGCACGGCAAAGCCGTTCTGGCCGAGGGAACACGGTATTGCTACGGAAAGAGTGCCGGGAAGGATCAGAGGCTCACCACGAAGCTAATGGGCGAGACGGATAACGACGAGGCGGTGCGGTAGGGCTGGCTCGACGACGACGGCGGTGGACATGGCTCGGCCGACGGGGAGGAAGGTTTGTTCCGACGAACCTGCTGCACCACAACCCAAACCGCCGAGCGCATCAGAAACAACACCGCCAAGAGAGTTTAGAACGCTACCTAGAGAAGAAAGAGACTCACTCCAACCGACCAGATGGGAAGGAGATGTCCGCGGCGGAACTCCGAGCGGTCCCGAGGTGAACGCCAACAGCTACCGGGCGACTCCGTCTACGACACTCGACCAAACCGCACCCAATCGATGCGCAAGGAAGGGAAGAGGCTGGTTGCACGACAAATTGGGGTGTGGTGGCTCGGTGGTGAGGAATTTAGCTACGGACAATGAGGAGGTAACCGGCGGTCACTCGGGAGGAAGTGGAAAAACGGAGGACCTCGTCGTCTTTAAAGAACCGGGACAAGGTGGAGATAAGCTCGTGGCGTCCGGGGCCCCCTCCTGGACTGCTTGACAGTGTTGCTCCCCGCCCACGTCGGCCGGACGGCGCCCGGCGGCACGCGCGGCACGCGCGGGTACGGCGAGAAGAAGAACAGGGGACCCCCCCTGTAGCTACAGTGCTAGGTTCTTAGGTCAAATGCAATGAGGATTCAAATTGATGTCCATACCGGCCGAATCAAGGGAAGTGTTGAATATCAAAGTTGCAGAGAATTTTGTGTAGATCATTTTTTCTTTTGACAATAATTTCAAATTCGGCTGAATTTTCAAACTACAGCAAAAGGAGTAAAAGTAGGGTTTGAATTTCAAACTGAAATTTTAAAATTACTTTTGATTTTTCTCAACAACTTGAAAATTGGTAAACATGAAAGTTGTTCTACTCAGTGAGCTTGACAACTTCTATTAAGGGAGTTTTGGAAGATTCTCAATATTTTTGAAATTGAGGTTTCAAATTTAAATATCAACATACTAATTTGAGTTTAATTTGAGTTTCTATAATATAATTTCAAAATCTCCAAAAATAAAAGTTGTTCCATTTTAAAAGTTATACAACATTCATTAAGACACTTTCATCATATTATTAGTAGATTTTGAATTGAGGTTTTAGGTCAAGTCTAGGGCTTGATTTGATTTCCTTTTTTTAATTTTATTTTTAATTTTTGATTAAGGACTTAATTACACAATCAATACTAGCTGAAATCAAACCACTCTAGGAGCCCTAAGCACAATCATATGCAGATGCTTAAATTTAAATATGATAACATGGCAGATTAATTAAATTGTAATACCAGGGGTATTACATGCGCTTTGCCATGCTGCTCAATGCCTCCTTGCTCCTCCTCCGAATCCGATGAATCAGTGTCTACCAAATCACCAATCCTTTCGTCCTCCAGCTCCTCCTCCTCCTCTCGTTCAAATTCATTCACATCGAAGTCATTGCTTATGTGCCCCGGTGACCTCCTTATCGGCTCATCGACTGCCATATCATCGTGATCCTGCGTCAGCACACCATCCCTGTCCATAACACCCTCTGCTTCTATTGCATCAGCCCGAAAACCGACTTGGTCACCTTCCAATCCATCATGGTACGGCTCATCATCGGACTCATTAGCCACCTTGTAGGCATTCTCCACCACAACCTCAGGAACCGGAGAATTCGAAGCCTGAAGTGCTCGATTGTAGCGGCTCCAATCCGAGGGGCCAAACAAGGGCATTATCACATAGCGTGGCCTATTCTTCCCGGCATCGAACCTCGCTTTCAATGTGAAGTTACCCACAAACTTCGACCTCAACCACACCAAAAGGTCCATCAACGTAGGCGGTTCGTCAAACATTTCCAAATCTTCTTCCATGTCCTCAAACATACAATTTTCTCTACTAATACTTCCCCCGGAAAAAACACGGACAAAACAATCCATCCTGATTCCACGCCTGCGAATCATCGCACCAAAGTTAAACTCTAATATTGCAACCATCTCCGTTCACCTTTTAAAACCCACTAAATCAAAATGTACTAACTAACTAAACCCTAACTAGTTAATAAATCAAAACCTAACTAGTTAGGTCATACAAACTACATCTTTTGCTAAACTAACTAAATCCCTAAACCTAACTAAACGCTAACAACTGAACTAACTAAAACCTAACTACATAACTAACCAACTAACGCGATGAAATCCTACCCAAACCCTAACCAAACACGAAATGGAATCACAAGATCGACAATGTACCTTCACACCACTTGAAGAACGATGCAAGAGCTCCTCTAAAGCGCCGCCGGCCGGCGAGCCGCGGCTATGGCGCCCGCAGCGGCTTCCCTGGCCAAGGGCAGCCGCCCCCGCCCGTGCAGCCAACTACAGCTGTGAAGGGGAGGAGGGGATGGATCCGGGACGTAGACGGCCGGCCGGCGGCGCGGTGGCAGCGGAGGACGGCCGGAGCCGAGGACGCGGCGGCGGGGGCGCTGGGCGAGCGGCGGCGGTGGGGTTGGACGAGCACACGAAGTGAGGAGGGAGAGGGAGGGGGCCGCGCGGCCAGGGGGTTATCGCCCTGGCCGCGCCATGCGGGGTGGCGCGGCAGGGGACGCGCCAGGCGGCATGGCGCGGCGGCCCCCGCGCCGTTGCATGTGGCGCGGCAGAGCCAGCCAGCGCGGCGCCAGGTGGCACCTCTGCCACGCCACCCTGGGTGGCGCGTCGGTACTGTTTGGACGCGCCACCCGGGATGACGCGTCCAAACGTGCTAGTTTTAAATATTTTTTTTTTGCACATGTTATTTTTAAAAATAGTTTTTAAAAAGTGTTAAAAATATAAAAAAATTCCTAGGTGACAGGTTGTGCAGACTCTTGCGCCACACGAAGGGGTTTCGCCAATCACAGATTGCGCAAGTAAGGCATCAACAGAAAATGGTTGGTTATTACTGCTACTTTTAATACCAGTCATCGTCCTGGAGCAAAGTTACACGAAACAGGCGCTAGTCTCTCACACACAATGCAAGTCCAGCTTAGGACACCAAAGAACCAGCATTCCTTCCGCACCTGCATCACCTCCTCTCTCTCTCTCTCTCTAGTCCAGACCCAACTGACGCGTACCAGGTACCAAGAACAGAGCCACCGCCAATTCGGACACACCTAGTTTAGTGAACAGTTACAGTTGCAGTTGTAGCTGCAGAGACACCACGAGTTCAGTTTAGACAAGAGCCGAGTCGAAATCGCTGATAAGCCAAGGATGAGTTGCCAGTGTGGGGGCTGGCTCCCTACGCGCCGCCCCCTCTCGCGTGATAGTGGTGGCGATCGCCCGGCGGCAAGCTGTGCTCGTGCTTCGTGAACAGGCCGCCACCGCCGCTCGCGGGCACTCGCTGCGCGTCCGAGGAGCCGCCACTGCCGGGGGAGTCCCCCGGCTGCTGCTTCGTGTTCAGGAACCGCCCTCCTGTTCCCCGAGCTCTCTTCATCGCGTGCAGATGCCGAGACTCGTGGAGGTAAGGCTGCACAGACACCGGGAGTACAGATGAGATGAATGAATCTGATACTGATTCCTACGGCTCCAGTGCCATTTTTTAAAAAGAAACTCTTAATGACAATTAAAAATCGTACAGAGCCATCAAGTACGGGGAGAGAGAGTACCTTGCGACTTTTCACCAGCTTGTTTTCAGCCTCCAGCTTTGCGCGGAGCTGTCTCCTTCGGAGAATTGCGTGGTATTGCTTCGCGTTGACATAAATGGGCTCTTCAGCGGCCGGCTCGATCGGTAATGGCACTCGAGAGGACGAGACCATGCCCACCAGCTGAGGGTGCATCTGCTTGATTATTTATAATAACACAAAACTATGAGACTACAATTCAATTGTAGGAGTAATTATCAGTCGCAACACATACATACTGGACAAATAAAAAAAAAACAAGCCGCTGTACCCAGGAGAATAAAGGCGCTTATGCAGGCGTGAAACGTAAAAAATGGCTAACATAGCAGTAGTAAAATCTGACAAGATGAATTCAAGGCAAATCAATCGCAATGCTGCTGGGTCTGGTGCTGTCTCGATCGATATGCATGTCAGCCAATGAAGAATACTAAACGCACGCACACGCATGCCCAGAAGAACAGGCCTAAAAAAGCCCCAGTACCGAACAGCGTTGTCTAGCAAAAGTATCCAAAGTAGATAAAGGGCATCTAGCACCAGCAGGTAGTGAAACAACAGGCTGGACGCATAAAGATTACTCACAATAGCATTCGGGCCATAAGCGGCCACTGCACCACCATAGTATGGATCAGCATATGGGTATGATATGGCCTGAAAAGGTACATAACGCGTAATTCACATGACTGCCCATTGGAGAACAAGTAAACAACTGAAACTAAAAAAAAAAAACGGTAGAGACTTAAGGCTGAAAGCATTGAAACTTACAAAGGACTGAGTACGGTCAGGCTTTTGATGTGCATAAGCTGTTTCTGGATTGCCCAGGGATAAAGCTGACATCATCTTGTTTTCATCTCTCTTACCTAGTTTATTGATACAAGGACAAAAGAGTGTCACATAACTATGATTCTACATGCCATGCATACAAGGTTTGAAACTACAAAATCCTCTCTTCTCTTTTCCTTTTTAACCCCCTTTCTATTTTTCAAGAGATATGATATGAATACAGCAAAAATGGATATGGGGCAAACCTGAATGATCATTATGCTCGTTGAGGCTCCCTTCGCTCATTCCAGACACTTCTTGATGGCTCTCACTGGTTGATTGGGTAGCTGGGGAGTCGTAATCAGGCATTTGATGGCCAAATTGAATCATTACTGTGCCATTCTCTGCAGGAGGACACAAAAGGTGTTAGAATTCTAGCTGCATGAAATTAAACTACTAATAGAGAAATAAGAGGATAAACTACTCGTGAAAAACAAATTCAGCAATATCTTGGAGATTATCCTTACGTCTCATCTCATGGAAATTCTGTATTCTTGGTTTTCAGTTCATACTGTCCAAATATAAACACAGGTCAGTTCCCAAAAATAAACATATGAGATTCGAAACAATTACGGTCTGCCTTAAGGAGGAGCTGATGCATGAAAACACAACAGAATCGACCTTTCCACCATACTCATGAAAAAGGAAACTAAGATGGCAAGCTATTAGGCCCTTAAATTGATCATGCGAGATGTGTAGTAACCTGGGCATGCATATGCTCTAAGGTAGTAGCGCTGTATCAGTACCATGCATCAACTCGGTAGCTCCCTCTGAATTTTTGTTCTTCATGCAAGCAAAGTATGTGATGAGGACCTCAGGCATGACTAGTTAGTTCTGCCAATAGGCTGCCGCTAGCAAAACAGTGCTGCATCTTAATGTCGTCAGCAGGTCGCTAGTTCTTCCCAATCCCCACCTCCGGTTTCTTTACAAAGTTACAATTCTAAGACAAATTGATTTCGTGAAATAGTCGTGACCCATTACTAACCTGCATGCAAACCTCTGCCTCTGAATTTTACTTAAATCCAACAAAGTTGCAGAGTTGCAAAGTCCCCGCCCAAATTACCTTTTGTTCCCCCCAAACCATGAACAAAACAAAAGAGAACGGATGCCCTTGAATAAACAATGATTACACGGGCAGGAACACAAATAACCAACACAAATCCGGCATGTAGTGCGCACATGCTGGAGCCATCACCTCACCTCCACCCAGAAATGCGCCTACAAATGCCACCAACTCAAATACCAGCCGAGCAACCAAGAAACCAGTCAGATCCACCACAAATCGGCCAAAGGAGCCAAGAACCGGTCCCCCAAAAAAAACCAGCTCAGCTGGGAGCAGAGCTCCGCCCGCACCGCAGGGATGAGAGAGACCACAGATCAGAGAGGGTGGAGAGAGGCAAGTCAGCGAGGAAGGAAGACCTGTGAGATGAGGAGGGAGCATGTTCCCCTTCCGGCAGCCCGCCGCCCTTGCTGCCTCTTTCCCACCTTGCTTGCTTCACTCCTCTGCAAGGTCTCCTCCCAAGTCCCTCTCCCCTCGCTGGCTCTCTCTCTCCCTCTCTCTCTTGCACTCGCACACAAACAGAGGGCCTTCCAATATGCAGCAGCAGCCTTGCTTTGGTTGGCTTTTCTGTTGAACTGTTGGCTATCTCTCCTCTCCCCCCGCCTGCTCACCAACTACTTTAGTCTAATGACAATGAATAAAGCAGTGGGTGTTGTCACTTGTTATAGAGGTCAGAGAGCTACTAGTCTCTATAGTAGGAGTACATTTTTAACAGATCGGGTGCAAAAAAAATTCGTATCTTTAGCTAAATCGAGTAGCAACAAGTTGTACTATCCTATTTCTGCTTCTGGGACTGAGCAATTAGCATCTTGCTATAGATTTGCAAATTGTCAAATCATGTCTGCACAGCTTTGAGTAAGTTGTCGAACTGGCAATTCTTGATGAATCACTACACGGGCACATCTCTCCCTTTAACATACTCTCTCCGTCCCTATCTTTAATTAAATTTATATTAAAATATATAAATATTTATAACACATAATTAGTATCATTGGATAGATCTTTGAGTCTAGTTTTTTAACAAATTTATTTAGGAGATGTAAATGTTACACGTATTTTCTATAAATCTAGTCAAACTACTGGCACGAACATCCAAAACGTTCCTTTTTTAGGGACGGAGGGAGTAGGCGCCTAACATATAAAATAGTATCAATAATTGTCTTTCTAAATAAATATACTTCAAAAGTATATCCTATATTTAATTTAACAATAATTAGTATGTATCATAATATTAATATATTTGTGTATATATTTGGTTAAACTTTTAAAAAATTTAACTCATCGAGAAACGAGATATGTATTTATTTTAGTACGTAGGGACACATATGAATCTAGGAACCAGGACTTTCTCATTCCAAATTGCTTTGCTAATTCCTACTCCATCAGACATCATCAACGACAGATGAACTAAACTGACACAAACCTTTTTCTAATGACGAAAGATACAGGTTAGATGTTGATTGGAAGACTTACATTGACGGGGTAAATACAGTAATTCCATGAGGGTGGGTAAATTATACACAACTCGGCGAGACCTTTTGAATTTTCTCCGCGCAATATTTTAGTCTTTAGCTCTGCAGAGATATTCTTTTCCCTTTGCTTGCCGTCGCATTCGCATCACGTAGTAGTAGGACCTGCTGGCTGCTGCACTGAAGAAGTAGTCGTTGTTGTCGCCATCCGCCCTTAAAAAAACAAACTGTATGCCTCTGTAGCTTTCAGATCAGTAGCCGGGGGCACCATCAGCCATCGCGGCATGTCGTGCAGGCGCCACTTGTCGCAACGCGTGGTGACTCATCCGATGCCCCGCTTCCTTTTTTCTCCCTTTTTTCCTCTCTCCAACATTGTCTCCTTGCTTGCATAGACTGACTGATGGGCCCATCTCCGAAGTTTTTTGCACCAAAGAAAACTTTTTTTTTTGTTTGCCTCATACTACCGTTAATCGACATGCTATTTTTCACAGGAAATGTGTGAACTACTATTTCAATTGTCTACTCCAAGCGTCCCCAAAGAGCAAGTGCAATTAAGAGTCGTCCAATCAGAATCGGTGACAGAAGATTCCTAGCTAGCCAAGCTTTGGACATGAACGTCAGCGCTGATCGCCCATCTGTCATTGTTCAACGTGCGTAGTTAAAGATTCGTGACAGTATTTTCAAATGGGCGTTGATAAGACATTTTGCAATTGTTTTCAGTTGTAAACATAGTGGGGATCATGACGTGTACCATGTTGTACATCAACTTCGCACCAAAAATATCCGCACTACTTTTGCAGGCTATAGCATAATAATAATATACATGAACGAGATTCGTTTCATCATGGCTTCTGTGATAAATTAACTGGAGGCATGAAAGAAGTATATGTTTTCAAGAAGAAAAAAATGACTTGTTGAACAAACTGGCTAACATTCTGCGTACCTCTGGGATATATGGAATGTCAAAAGACAGCTCAAAATATGAATATGTAGGCCAACAACTGTTATTCATTTCAGACAAAATACATAGCTCAAAATACGCAGCACTGTAGCTACTAACCTGTGTAGTTGCAGCTGCTGCTCCATCAGCTGCGAGCCACGGCTGCAAGCAGAAGCGAGCAGGTTTTCTGCCGCTGCGGCCCTGTTCGCTTCGTCTAAAAAGCGCTTATTTTTCAGCTCTGAAACAGTGTTTTTCTCTCACAAAAAATCAGCAACAGCCGAAATCAGCTCAGCTTATCAGCTCCAGCGAACAGAGCCTGCATCAAGAAAAAAAATGTTTAAGAAAGAATGAGTTCCTATAATTAGCGTAAGAGATAATATACCAATAAATAATAATGCACCAAGTCAACTGGACATCATGCAGCTCGGATAAGCACATCATTCAATGTATGATTAAGTCGTAATCACGCATTACATATTTATACCACGACCGGGGAAACCAAAGCACACGCGATGCCACTATAGCACGGCACTAGCTACACAAAAGCAACTAACGGGCCTTTGAACTTTCAAAGCCAATTGCTTTGGCCAATTAGAACATTCTAGAAGGTGTATAATATTGCAAAGGCTCGGTGGCTCTCTTGATCCTTATCCACTAATTGTACCATAAACCATAGCTAGTGCTATGTTGCATAGGATTAGGTATTCTATGGGTACGACAAAATGTAATGATCCCCCACAATCCCCAGCTTTACGCTAGTCTCAAACAGCTAATCTTATCCATGTTCTCAACTGACAACCTAACAGTACTATATTCGCGTGTGTTGGTAATGCTAAAATACAGGTAGATTGTACCGGCGCCACGTGATTAAGCTTAGTGAAAAAGATGGCGGCAAAGAAGTTGAGTGCGCAAGATAAAAGGAATTCGGATATGTCAGTAGATCAGACCAGCCCATTAGCGAAGTCAAGAAAAAAAAAAGGATGATCGCAGATCGACAGGGTGAGATGGAGACTAGGAATTTCAAATTAAACCCTTCCTATTCATGTGTATGCACGTGATGTCAGCAAATCTGCGTAACCAAAGGCATCGCACTATGATCCCAGTGCAAATTTTTACTGAAGAACTTTACTATCCGATTGTGGTCACCACTGAAAGACAACTGAAGAATAAAATAGTAGTACGTTACCCTATAGGCTCTTTATTGTATACAATTCAAAGATTACTATTTTAAAATATAGATCCTATAGGAGTATATTGACATTAAATTCAGAAAGATTTGGGAGGAGAACAATTCAAAGGGGTTATAGCGAGGCATGCATCCGAATGATTTGGGCGGAGAACACGCTACCTCGGAGCAGTCGTTATCACGGCAGCTTGCGAATGCACCCAAGGAAAATTCAGAGATTAGTACGATTAGTACGTGAGTTCAGTGGGTTTCCATGTACGAAAATGCCACGGATCATTATCATTCCATACAGGAAAGCTCAGATGGAATGCCGTATGACGCTTACATGCATGGCTATATATGTTATATAATGTTATGGTATTAAAATGGCCCAAACATGCAGTGATGATAGTGTGTATGGACGGACAGTTAAGCAGAATCTCGTGAAATCATGTGGACAGATTCGTACTAATTACACCACTCGAAAGTCAGACCTCTTTTTGAGATTGAGAAGAGCGGGAAAAAATAACCATGGAAACAAATTCGAACTCTGTCGCCGCTTGCAAGTCGGATTTGTCAGCAGGTTACCTCTGCAATAGCCAATAGGTGCATCCCGCACCGCTGCTCCCCGCGGCGGCGCGACCACTTCACCGTTCCGCTTCCCCCTTCTTCCCGGCGACGTCGCTCCGGCGTCATCCAAACGGCGGAGAGCTGCGCGCATAGCCTCCGTCACCGCTTTCCCTCCCCGCAAGAGCAATTCCGCTAGTCCCCAGGCCCCCCAGGCTCTAGCGAAGTTCGCCGCACCGGAGAAGATGAGCGCAAGGACGAACAAAAAGGCAAAGGAGAGTCGGCTGGCCTAGCTTTGTGGGCTCATTTCCCTTACTTGCCCGTCCGACAAGCTTACGGACCGGCCCAATAATGGCAAACCCTACGTACAGCCCAACAATGGAAACACCAATGGCCCGCTAACTTCGTATCGAAACCTTCAAGCCCAATATGACCATGCAAAACGATCTCTGAAATTGAAGGTTGAGGCGATTAAAAAATACTAATGTTGTTGTTCCTTTTCTATATATTTTTGCTTCTCCTATATTTCACATGTATAAATTTTAAGATGATTTTATATAACATTTTTTGTACCATCAAGTAGTCCAAATTTTTTTACTTTAGTGGTTTGTCATTTATCTTTGTGTCACAACATATCAATTTTTTTTATCTTTGTCTGACTATTGAAATAATTATAAATTATTAATTTTCTTTATGTCAACACATATAAGATTTTCTTGAGTTTGTGATTTTGTCTGGCCCGTTTGTTTCCAGGGAATTGGGTCGAATTGGAATTGGATTCTAGGAGAGGCCTGTTTGGATGCAGCCCGAATTGGAAATCAACATTCCTACTACTTTCCAGCCTCTGGGCCAGAAAATGATTCCACGAGCCTCTCGCCTCCTCTCGCGACTCGCCTCCTCCCGCTCGTCGTCTTCCTCCCGACTCTCCTCTCGCGACTCCACTGGCGGCCTCCCACACGGGGCGGAGCTGGTTGACGGTGCGCGGGCCCAGCAGCTCCGACATGTACAGGCGCTTCATGAAGTGCCAGTGCGGGCTATAGGGTGCGAATGTGGAGCCGGCGTCGTCGTACGCCAGGTGCTGCGTCACGGCCGTCAGGGGCCGCTCCGGGATGCTCGCCTCGTGCTTCAGCAGGTCCCGGGCGGCGTCCGCGGTGCCGGCGACGAGGGGGCCGTGCCGCGCCAGGATACGGTCGAACGCCCGGTTCGGCGGCGAGCGGATGAGGTGCAGGTGGCCGATCAGCGGCAGCGCCATCGGGCTCGGGGGTAGCCTGCCGTTGCGGCGGTTGCTGCTCCATCGAGAAATGACGAGGGTGGAGAGCACCAGGAGGAGGAGGACGCCGGGGCAGCAGGGCAAGGCCGCTGCTAGCTGTAGCTGCTGCTGTTGCTTCCATTTCTGCTCTGCTCTTGTCTCTCGTCTCTCCTCCGACTCCATTTTGATTTCAATTCTCAGAAATAAATTCGGTGATAGCCAAACAAGAATCATGGAAATGAATTGGTTTCAATCTGATTCAATTCAATTCAATTGATTTTCTGGAACATGATTCATTGAAACCAATTCAATTCCCTGGAAACAAACAGGCCCTTACAGGTTTTTTTATTCTCTGAACCAAAATATGCAAATTATGTCTACAAAAATTGAAAAAAAACTAAAACTATAATTTTAATACAAAATATACATATGCAATAAGCGTCACCTGAGAGGAAACTAAAATTAAAGTGTCGAAATGTTAGCAAATAGCTTGTTTTTTCTAAAATAAAAAGGTTATAAATTTGTAGCGCGCCCATGTCTTCTTTGTTCAACACGGATCATTAGCAACAAGAAAAAAAACTAAAAGATGTCAGCATCTTCCTTTTTTTCCGATGGTGTTTTGCTTCCTCGATTCGTCACGCTGACAATTTCGTTTGTGCTGCATTTTTGACTAGGTTGCACGCCGTATTCCAACTTGGAAGGCTGGCCTGTTCAACCACACCGAGAGACTCGTGCTAACCAAAGCAACGCTCTCAGCCATCCCGGTCCACATTTCCATCACTTGCTGCCTCTCGGCTTGGGCAATCAAGCAAATTGATGCTAGGCGGTGGGCTTTTCTTTGGTGCGGTGCTGATAGTATAACTGCCGGCAAATACAGGGTCTCTTGGCCTATCGTTTGCTCCCTGAAGAAGTACTATGGCCTGGGGTTGCCAGACCTTAAAATCATGGGCTTCGCCCTTCGCCTTCGGCTGGGAGTGGCAGAGGAGATTGCCAGACGCGCCGGCCTAGTCAAGGCTTCCCTCTAAACCGGGAGAGATTGGTCACAGCTATGTTCAACAGCTCTGTGGTAGTTCAGCTTGGTGACGGGAACTCAGCAAGGTTCTGGATAGATTCTTGGCTGCCGGATGGCACGATTGCATTGACCTACCCTTTCTTGTTCCAAGCAATCGGCCGCAAATATCTTCAAACCTCCGTAGAAGAGGCTATGCAGGGTCGAAGATGGGTCCGGCAGATCACCGGCTCCCTAACGGTGAACGTCCTCACGGAGTACGTGGCCTTATGGGAGAAGTTGGAGACTGTGGAGTTGGATCCCAACATCAGTGATCGGTTCATCTAGCGGTGGACAGCCGATGGATTTTACTCTGCCTCATCTGCCTACTGCTCTTTCTTCGTTGGAATGTCGAGCCTGCTTGGAGCAAGGGAGCTGTGGAAGGCATCGGCTCCGCCTAAAGTCAAGTTCTTCTTCTAGGCTTGCCCTCCACCGGCGTCTCTGGACTGCCGGGCGGAGATTCAGGCACGGTCTATAGGATTCGGCTACGTGTGCCCTCTACAATCAGGAGGATGAAACGGTTGATCATCTCCTTGCCTCCTGCGCTTTCTCCAGAACGATTTGGCACATGCTGCTCTCCAACGTCGGACTGCCTAGCTTCGTCCCGAAACCTGGGGCGACGCTCTCGCCCTGGTGGTTGGACTCACGACGACAATTGCCGCGACCCATCCGAAAAGCATTCGATGCGGCCATCCTCCTGGTCTCTTGGCGTCTTTGGAAGGAACGCAATGCACGTGTTTTCAACGGCACGACGCGTTCAGACTTGCAGCTGTTGCATGATGTCAGGGAGGAAGCCGGCAGTTGGGTCTCCGCTGGGTTCAGAGGGATCTCGGCCCTGTTCGTTGCTACCTAAAGTGTTGTGCTTCCTTTAGTCGCAACTCCGCCGCCAGTTAGAATGTTCATTGTTCGCTAAGTGTGTTCCTTTCAGTTGTTTTTAGCCCATGCCAGGCAGCTCGCCTCCGGGGGCTATTTGTATGCTACTTTGTGCGCTTCTTCGCGTTTTCTTTTAATAAAATACTCCCTCCGTCCCATAAAGACTGTCGTTTTAGATTTTCCAGATATCGCGTTTGATCATTCGTCTTATTTGAAATTTTTGTATAAATATCATTTATCTTATTATAATTTGTTTTGTCATTAAAGATACTTTAATAATTATTAATTGATTTTGTATTTTGTATAAATTTTTTGAAAAAGACGAACGGTCAAACATAGTTTCTGAAAAGTCTAAACGACAGTCTTGATGGGATTGGAGTACACGTAAGGTGGTGTTATTGAGAAAAAATAATATAAAAGGGTACGCTCTCGCGGCTCCTGCAGGGTTCGCGAAAGGGCACGTCGTCGCGAGTGAGATGGTGAGGGTCACAGAAGGAAGCTGGAAGCATGACAGCCTTTCGATTGCAACAGAGCGGAATTGGCCCCTGAGGCTTCCAACGAGATACAACTCTATCAGCTCAGATGGCTGCCGCCAAAGTTTTCTCTCCGTCGCAATCGCAAGTTCGCAATCGGCATAGCAATGGAGCTACCGACTGCTGTGTCGCCTATGGGCTACGGCTCTACAGTACGCTCTGCTTCACAGAAACAGTCAGATGCGGACGGGTTTGCTATAGAGCTCTGTGCGGCACAGCTGCAGCCTGCAGACAGGTTCTCCATGTAGGTATGGGTTGCTTGAGCTCTGCGCCTTTTGTCCTTACTCCCTTCGTCTCAAATAGATATCATTCACACTTTCTGAGAAATCAAAAGTTTCGACCCTTTGATCATATATATCTTAAAATATTAATATCTATAATATATAACTAGTATCATTAGATAGATCGTTGAATATACTTTCATAATAAATTTATTTGAAGATATAAATGTTGTATAAATTTTCTACAAATTCAGTTAAAGTTAAGAAAAGTTTGATCAGCACGCATCACATAGCAACATATATTTTTAGAACGGAGGGAGTACTTACTTTCCCTGTTCCAAATTATATTTGGTTTTTCTAAGTTATTATATTGCTATGCATAGTAAAACAATATATTTAGAAAATTAAAACATTTTATAATTTGCTTTAATACATTTCTATTCTACTCTCACGTTCTCGTTTCTTATGCACCATGGATTTTTATACCTCCTTAATTTCCACGCCCACAACTAAAATGGTTTATGATGGTACGGAGAGGTTTGGAGCCATAGATCGGAGGGACAAAGGGAACGATACTGCCAAGCCACGACGCAACCGGTTGTAGCACGACGTCATTGGTCTGCAACAGGCACGACCCGTGGAGCCCAACTGCCAACTGCCCAAAGCGCTCGTGGCCCCTCGAGAATCCAACGGCCGGCCACGATGGGCCTGCCTCCCGTCGCGCCCACCAGAAACCAGATGTGCGCGTAGCCCATGGATCCTCCCTCTAACTCTACGGGCGCCCAACAAACCGCACAGCGTCGCTCTCAAGCTCTCACGTCTATTATTCTCTCTCCGTCTCAAAATAACTTTTTTTTTTAATTTTTTTACTTCACATTTGACCGTTCATCTTATTTAAAAAGTTTATACCAATATTATTTATTTTGTTATAACTTAATTTACATTCAAGATGCTTTACTAATGATTTATTTACTTTATTATTTAATTAAAATTTTTAAATAAGATAAACGGTTAAATTTCGTCTTATTTGAAAATTTTGTATCAATATCATTTATTTTACTATAATTTGGTTTATCATTAGAGATACTTTAATAATTATTAATTGATTTCATATTTTGTACTAAATTTTTAAATAAGATGGACGATCAAACATAGTTTTTAAAAAACCTAAAACAATAATTTTTTAGACGAAGGGAGTAAGTTATTTTTGATAGGGAGGGAATACGACTGCACCTGCACCGCACGCACCCAGACATGGGAACAAAGGCAGCGTTTAGTTAGGAAAAAGTTGGAAAAAGTGCACTGTAGCATTTTCGTTTGTATTTGATAACTTTTATCCAATCATGGCTTAAGTAGACTCAAAAGATTCATCTCGAAATAGCCAGTCAAAAAGTACAAACATGCAACAGGTGCTACTTCATTTAGTGCTCCATACAGATGAAAAGTACAATCGATGTGATAGGGAGGGAGAAAATTTTTTTCCAACTAAACGTACCCAAAATATGCTGACCCAAAACGGTTCGTATGTGGGACCGCAGAGGAGGACCCACAGTGTGGAGCAGTGGAAAACAGACAAACGGTGCCCGTGTCGTCTGCACCAGCATTTCATCAGAAAGAGAGAGAGAGAAAAAAAGAAAATTACGCACCGTACTAGTGGTCTCTACTGCGATGCTTGGCGCATGAGCATGACTCCCATATCCCCCTAGTATTCCCAAGTGCTCCGTATGTGGTTTCTTCTTCTTGAGAATTGCTAAGGAGAAAGTTGGGGTTGCCTTTTCTGTTTGCTGCTGGCGGGGACGAAGATGTTCCCATACCAAGTCTCTAAAACCAGCCAAATTAAAGGAACGTTAATTTCCTTTCCATGATATGCGCAGCAAAAGAGTGGAAGCTTTCTTGCCAACTGCTTTGCACGATGGATATTATCACGATGCTTCTAGCTTTTGCCTCTCTAGCATGCATATGCCGAGCATTCTAATAAATGGGATTTTGGCATCGACGATCCTAAACGTTTGCTCGGCTCTTCAAAGCACGAACTCCTAGGGCCCTGTTTAGTTTCTAATAGTTGACATTATTCACCTATCACATCGATTGTATTTTCTGCCCGTATGGAGTACTAAATGAAGTAACTACTGTTGTATGTTTGTACTTTTTGTCTGGCTAGATCGAAATAAATCTTTTAAGTCTACTTAGGTCATGATTGGACAAAAATTATCGAATATAAATAAAAGTGTTATAATACACTTTTCACCCCTTTTTACCGTCTAAACGGGGGCTAACCTTTGTTTTGTTCTACACTAGGTGGAGCATTTTACACGCAAATGTAACGCAACATTATTATCCGAAAAGTGAATAGGCAAGTGCCGTGTGACATTTTAATGCGTGAAAAGCCGTATGGTACGATCTTCCACAATACTTAGGCCCTGTTTAGATTTACTGTAAATTGCAATTATAACTAGTCACATCAACGTTGCGGACATATGCATAGAGCATTGAATGTAGACGAAATGTTTGTATGTTTGTACTTTTTACATGTACATCACGAGACGAACCTTTTAAACCTGCTTAAGCCATGATTGGGTAAAAATTGTCAAATACAAATAAACGTGTTACCGTGCAGAATTACAACTGCAACTGAGATCTAAACACAAGCCTTAGGTCTATAGCGTGTGGAGAGAGCACCTAACAACAGCTCATCACTTCGAACGTTCCTTTTCTGTGGAATCCGTGACCTCGGCGTCAAGCTTCTTGTGGACTTCTGAATTTGTGTACTCCTACGTAACGTAATCCAGCTGATTTTTTCTAATAATGCAAAAAAAAAAGACATAGTACTTATTCGGATCTGCCCGCGGATGATAGACAGCACACGGAAATGTCTGGGGCCGGCTTGTCGGCGATCCATCATCCCCTCATCGTTAATTGCTTCGTTTTACAGTGGGCGAGGGTCCGTGTGTCTCTGTGTGCGCAACACTCCAATCCGCGCTCAGCTTGTTTTTTTAACGGATCAATGTTTATTTTCAGTCACGAAATAGTATTTTTCTCTCACAACAAATCAGTACGAGCTAAAATCAGCACTTAGAGGGTGTTTGGGACTGCTCCGCTCTATGTTTTTTTTAGCTTCCGCTCCATAAATTTTTACCAAACGGGTCTAGCTCTACACACGCTGCTCCAGGAAAAAAGGTGAAGTTATGAGAGCACCTAAAGAGGTGCTCCACAAAAAAATATAGAGTTAGTGGAGCTGCTCTATGATAAAGTTTGTGAAGCAGAGTTTATAGAAGGAGTCCCAAACACCCCTTATTTTCAGTAAAAAAAAATGCTCTTAAAAGATCGTCCTCCCTCCCGCGAGATCCATCAGCCAATGGGCGACGCCCACCGTTCTCCACCGGCGGTCTCCGGTCGCCCGCGCCACAGGAACCGATAAGTCCCAGCGTCCCGACACGCACCTGCGCGGGCACGTGCCGGTCCACGCCTGCGCATCTCGCTGCCGATAAGGCAGTGCGGCTGTGGCCACGCCACCAACCTTCCGTATAAATATTTCACTTACCCCCTCGGGATCCCAAAGAATCGCACACTTCGCGCTGCTTCACACCACTACCTTTTTTTTTCTTTTTCCGTTTCAAGGATCCGGAGCGCTCCGCTTTTCTGCCCTCGGTCGCGGTTTCTGCAATTCTGCTCATCGGAGCGCCAGAGGTGGAGCTTCTGTCGTGTCGTTGGCCGGAGTAGGTTCTGCAGGGCCGAGATGGTGGTGGTGGTGGCTTGAGTTGCTGCCTCGATCGGGTTTTGCTAGGCGAGAGTTGGTTGGTTGGTTGGTTGGAAGGAGGCAGTACTGGAGGAGACGATGAGCTTCGGTGCTGTGGACATGGAGGAGGAGAGCGGCGCCGTGGCGGAGGAGATCCGGCGGCTGCCGGCCGAGGTGAACTGGGAGATGCTCGACAAGTCGCGGTTCTTCGTCCTGGGCGCGGCGCTCTTCTCGGGCGTGTCCGCGGCGCTGTACCCTGCCGTGGTGGTGAAGACGCACCTGCAGGTGGCGCCGCCGCCGCAGGCGGCCACGGCCACGGCCGCCGCCATCCTCCGGCGGGACGGCCTGCGCGGGTTCTACCGTGGCTTCGGCGCGTCGCTGGCCGGCACGGTGCCCGCGCGCGCGCTCTACATGGCGGCGCTCGAGGCCACCAAGAGCTCCGTCGGGTCGGCCGCCGTGCGGCTGGGCGTGTCCGAGCCCGCCGCGTCGGCCGCCGCCTCCGCGGCGGCGGGCGTGTCCGCGGCCGTGGCGGCGCAGGTGGTGTGGACCCCCGTGGACGTCATCAGCCAGCGGCTGATGGTCCAGACCCCGGCCGCCTGCCGCTACCGCGGCGGCGCGGACGCCTTCCGGAAGATCCTCCTCGCCGACGGCGTCCGCGGCCTCTACCGCGGGTTCGGCCTCTCCATCCTCACCTACGCGCCGTCCAACGCGGTGTGGTGGTCCACCTACGCCGTGGCGCAGCGGTGCCTGTGGCGCGCCGTCGGGCCCGAGCGCTCCGAGAGCTGCGCCTCCCTGATGGCCGTGCAGGGCGCGAGCGCGGCCCTGGCCGGGGGCGCCGCGGCGCTGGTCACCATGCCGCTCGACACCGTGAAGACGCGGCTGCAGGTGATGGAGGCCGACGCGGCGGCGGCGCGGCCCACGCTGGCGAGCACCGTGCGCGGCCTGCTCAAGGAGGGCGGCTGGGCGGCGTGCTACCGCGGGCTGGGGCCCAGGTGGGGGTCCATGTCGCTGTCCGCGGCCACCATGGTGACCACCTACGAGTTCCTCAAGCGCCTCTCCGCCAAGGAGGGCTCCTTGGGCTAGATCCTTCCTCCTTCGCCGTCCTTGTTAACCGTAGCGATCGTCAAGCGACACTACTCTGCCGTATCGCCCGCGTGTCCGCCGTCCTCGAAGTCGGAGGTCGAGGCGATCGATCCATGGAGATGGCGGGCTGGATGGTTAATTAGCTAGGATCCTCTCTTCTCTCTTCTCTTGTACATATTGCTCATCAGGTTATTTGCCGTCGTTCTTGTTTTCTTAGATCCGGCGCTATAGAGGGTGGGCAGGAAGGAAGAACTAGAAGGGTTTTTAGGATGTAAAATTTTGCTGTGGCCCTGCGGCTTGCTTCTGATGATGATGATGAAAACTTGTGTGAAATGAACAACTTGTATCCAAAACTTGCATCGATGCCCCTGTTCAGTCCGAAGCCTTGCATCTGCCACTGGACATAGTATGTCAGGCCGTCAGCATTGAAGCTTGTTGTGCGTTTTTCAGTGCTGTTTGCTCTAGCTGCGTCGCTGTCATGGCGTTGCTTCATGGAATGGAAGGCTCGATGCGTTTCTGCTGTCGCGTCGCTTCTTTTCGCCAAATTCTTCGCTTCGTTCCACCATTACCCGTGGAGCGTGGCTTTGGGACAGCGAGTGCGAAGAAGGATCCTGTGAGTCACCGGACCTTATCCGTCTTCAAAATCGATGAAGCTCTCTGCTCTCCTTCCGGATTCCCGGAATTTGGGACATGAAAAGGAAGAAAAGGAGGAGCCGGAGACGAAAGAAAAGTTAGGTCGTCGCACAATAGATGAGTCCACTGCACTGGTGAAGTGGCGAAGGGTTCTGGGTTCCAATTCGGTTCGGTTACTTGAGAAGGCAGGGTGCTTGGACATTGGAGGATTAAAAACGCTCTAGGACTTTGGTGGATGATTTAAAAAAGCCTCTAGAAATTCCCGGGCATGACAGCATGATAGCGAAAGAAATGCGGATATTAACACCTGTATAGATCAGGTGGCAGGTGGTGATGTTTGCTAGGCTGCATATGATAAGCTGTGCTCCCCAGCTCACACACCACACACACGCCGGCGCTTGTTTGACTCGTTTGATACGTACTCCTACAGTACAGATCAACCGGAGAAACCTCGAGAATCCTGGCCGCCGTCGTCGTCTAAACTCTCATCAGCGACTGCGGATCACCGGAGAGAGTACGTATTTATAATATTGTGAATATACATATTAGCCCGTGCCGCACCGGTATGGCCGGCCGTGGAAGGCAGGGCGGTGCGATGAATGATTTGATTGGCTGGTTTCCCTCGATGGATTCTCCTCGTCGCTTTGCCTCGCCCTCGAGGCCTCGACTCGATTGATAGGCTACCAACTCTAGGTAACGACGACGGATCAGTTGTCGCGTGCTCCGAATCAGGAGGCTGCACCGGACCTGGATTTTTTTGTCTAGCATCTGCTCCCTCCTGCCGGCCTCATCCACAAATGGCTTCGATGGCATATTAGGATCTGGATTAGGTGCGGGATGGTTTTTTGTTTGACTCAACACTGGGGCTCTCGCATCAGCATTCCTTATCTAATCAGACCAATCTACAACTTTTTTTGCATATACATTAGTCGGTAATGTTTCAGCTTGGTACGATCTACTAACATTCTAGGAATCCCATAATAACCTTGCTTTTAACGCCTTTTTTATGAAACATGAGAGGTTTAAACCCCTACTGACTTTTTTTTTAAAAAAAAGCATACAGTCTTACAAAAAAAAAAGTCTTCAAAATACAAAGAAGGTACAAAAGAAAAGTGAGAAAGGTTACAAATGAGATTGTAGCCAAAATCTGACTGTGGCCGAATATCTGGTTTTGCTCGTAGCTTAACCAGAACAAAATCAACTTTGAAGACCTCTTTACACCGTTGAATGGAGTGAGGTATCCCTTTGAAGATAACATCATTGCGCTTGCGCATCATCCAAATGGACCAACACATCGTCACAATAATCTCCATAACGAAAGGCTGAACAAGCTGAACTTTAAGGCTTTCAACAATCACACCAGGGTCAAAAGTACCAGAGATTACCGTGGAGATAATAAACCAGCACGTAGTAGCAAAGGGGCAGTGAAAAGGAAGATGTGCCATATCTTCCTCAGCATGAAGGTGACAAAGAACACGGGTATAATCTGCCAGCTGCGTATTACGGAGACGCAGTAGAGGTCTAGTACTGATTTTGTCTTGCAAAACCAACCAAAAAAATACCTTTCTTTTGTTCTGACAAGCAGAACGCCATAAGGCCCATAACCATTTGAATGCGGGAGAAACTTGTCTATGCCCAATGAGATGCTGGTATACCTTGCTTGAGGCAAAGGACGTCCAGTAAGCAGTCGAGAAAAATGGAGCGTTGAGGTTCAGAGATGATGTGATGTGAGAGAAATGTGGCTAGCACTGTGACACCAGCTGCAAGAGCGAAGCAATTGGTTATTTCAGGTAACTGTCATGTCGTGACTTCGTCACTGCCAATCTGCCATGTACCACCACACATTAGTGGTGACTGGTGACATCAGCACGGCTTTAACGTCAACACGCCAAGGCCAGGATAATGAAACTGTCAAGTTAACCGAAACTGTCTCCGGGCAGGTCACCTTCCATGTGGACGGGGCACTTGAAATTACAGTAGCCTTGATTAGTAATTTTCCAAGCATATCGACACCTTCACCAAAAGCGCACCGTGGAATTTAAGAGCGATGTTTGACACGATCCACGGCAGTGGCACGTTTTCACTGCACGTCACTGGAAACCGAGTTGCAGCGACAGATGCTTCGTTTAGTCGTCATGTGTCTAGGGGGGGGGGGGGGGGGGGGGGGGGGAGCTTCGCTCCAAGGAGACAGGGAGGAAAATGGAAATTGGCAGACGGTTGCCCAATAACGACCTCGATGTTTTGCTCCCCTTTTATGCCGTTTTGCAGCGTTTGTCCTAGACTTCTATAATCGTTGCGTCAACATTCGAGGTCAGTTGCCTGATGGCGCTGCAAAACCAAGATAGTCTTTGCCGTCTACAGGTTGCTTCGATCCTCTGTTCTCTCTGAAAGAAGCGTGCGTCCGTAGAGTGTGGCTTCTGTCTTTGATGACCAGGGAGAGGGAGCGGAGCTGTGGATATTTTGAGTCAAAGATTTCTGGAATTACGGTCATTTGCAAGGAATAATAAAATTTCAGTTTCTGTGACAGCCGCTACAACGCTCCTCCATTAAAATTTGTATTTTCCTTTGTCGGCAGAAGCATGTGCTCAGGGTCTGTTCGCTAATTCTGAAGCTGAAAGCTAATAATAGCTATGCTGATTTCTCATGAGAGAAAAATATTATTCCATAACTAAAAAAGAACTAAAATAAACGCTAATAAGCTGAACGAACAGAGCATCATCAGTTTACTGAATTTTCTAGCCCCATCCAAAGTTTGCAGCTGCGCAATTCCACTGACACATGGACTTGACCAACTGCACTCACCTCCCCTACCGCATGCGCTAAAATATTTAGGGGATGAAAAGTCCCGCAGCGGGGTACCATATCGTGCCAGCGTGTCCGATTCTGCCGTCTTCATCCGGTGAATATAGAACGATACAGGGCCTCTGCTAAAATGCCAGTGGGTTCACACGCGAAGAGAGCGCCTGCAGCACACGCAAATGGACAGAGTGCGTGCGCGCAGAGGAGGTGCAGTGGTGGGCCTCACATTTTCTAATAAAAAAAATATTATAACTCACCATTAAATTTGTTTCAATAAATTCTTCAAAACAAAATCTCACATGAATATATTTAGATAAAATTTATTTACAGACATGTGGGGCCCACTCGATATAGAGTAGAGATATAAAGGATGGATGAGCGCGGGAGAAAGTGATATAGAGGAGAAAATCTTGATGACCCGGATGAAATATTCCTTTTAGACGATGAATATAGAGGATGAGGAGTGCGGATAGTCTAGAACGTAAAACGGGTGGTCCCCTCCCCCCCCAAAAAAAATGAGGGACCAAAGGTGCATAGCCGGAGACGTAGGAAAAAAAATCTTTTGTATACGAGGTTAAATGAAGATACTTTTTATCATAAAGTTACTGTCCTCAATGAGGTCTACAATTTTGTAGTTTTGAATTTTTACAATTTGAAGTCGTTAGGTTACTTTTCTAATGTGTAAAGTGTCAATACATGATAAATATTTTTTTAGCATCTGAACGTTCTCAAATGAGAAAACTCAAAACTAGAAAGTTGTATATCTCATCAAGAAATCACTCTGTTCGGCTGGCTGGTACGATACGGCTGGCTGGCTGATTGTTCTGAGAGAAAAACACTGCTGAATGGCTGGCTGGACCAGCCAGCCGAACAGGGTGTATTTTCATATAAAAATCGTCTTCATCTGATATCGTATTAAAGAATTACGATTTTTCAAAGTATTTTGGTCTAAAGGGTATTTTAGTCGTTTTGTCGTACCTCATGTGCTAGTTAACTGACATAATGGACAGAAGGCAAAAAAAAAACTAAGCAAATTTTAGTTTGGGGTCGAATTACAAAGTTTAATAAAAATCAGGCCAAGAGAGTAAGCCACATTTCTTTTAGAGCCAGGAACTAATTCTCTTAACTTTTTTTCGGATGAAGGGAGTAATGTTTTTTAGCAAGTTGACCAATATGAAAACTAACAAGATTTATAGAAAATGTTACCAATATTTATATATTTAAATAGGTACCATGTATATTCATAAATAATTTAATGATACTATTACAATCATAAATATTAGTACCGCGTATATTTTATAAATAATTTACCGATTTACGTTTCTTTAGGAGGGAGTGAGTATTTTTGTACCTTGTCCTTTGGGCTACAACGTGCAAAAGAGGCCAATTCGGCTGAATTGGAGGCCCGTTGTGATCAGCGACAAACTCATCATTTTGCCCACGGCCGCGGCTTGGGTGAGAACTAGGCCGCTGTAAAGTCTTTGGCAAAGCATTCCTGGGCTGGGCCGATCTCTAGCGGTTGCACCGTCGGTCTCCGACAGTGCTGCACCCACTGGGCCACAACACGGCGAGCAGGTCTGCTCTTTTCTTCCCTCTCCAATTATTCAGACCACTCGTTCCTAAAAGAAAAAAAAAAAAACAGACCACTCAGCAAACTGCTATCATTCAATCAAAGCTTGTGGAGATGGCATGAAAATGGATATCTGTTGTGGTGCCGGCCGGGCACAGGGAGTTTTATGTGTGTACCACTTAAAAAAATAGTCTTTACTGACATGCCAATAAAAAATTAGAGCGTAATTAGATACCATCTACATTAATTTCTCTTTTGTTTCCCGAAGCCATTTCATCGGTCAGTTTGACACCGTTGGAAGTAAAAGTGGGCACAATAACTTGATGAGACAAAAAAAATTAACATACATAACATTTTAGTGCACTCGATTTGTAGTAGTCTATGGATAAAGACCATCTTTTTTAACGATATGTAGGCTGGGCCTTTCCCGTCAAACTGGCACCGAGGCTCTGTTTGGATCAGAGGACATGAATGGAGTATCCGAGTATGGATATATAGACAAAACAGAGAAAAGAAAAACATAAAGAAAACCTAGAAATGTGTGTTTGGAGCGCAAGAATTAGAACAAGTTCAAAGGGATCTCGATTGAGCAAGGCATATACACAATTATGTGCACCCATTAACGTGTTTTGTAACTATATATGCTATCGATTTCAACTAAGCAAGCATCATTCTCTCTATTTCTCTTCCCTTGCTGCCTCGGTCTTCATGAATCCATTGGTTCCGAGGTTTTGTTTCCCGTGAATGAAATGAACAGAGGTAGAAAACTTTCCCTTGTTTTACTGTTGAAGTTTCCTCCATTCCTAAATGGTATTTTCAGAAGCCGTTCCAAAGAAATAGATGTTTTTTTTACCATACAGCCTTTTTTCAAAACGGGTTCATGAGTGAAACTATTTTCCCCCTTTCTCCCAGAAAAAATGAATTCGTGTTAAGCTGAAAAAAGTGGCTTATTCCAGCTCTCTCCCTCATTTCTCTCCCTCAACCTGACATGAATTTATTGGTAAACCTATTTTGCTAAACAATATTCATGAAACAGTCCAACTTGAAAGAAAAAATTATTCATGAAGCCATTTTACGTAAAAACAGCTTCACATGTCATCCTTAGCTGTGTCGGGCTAATTTGCTACGCTACCACCGAATGTTGCGGGCACACCCCACTGACAAACTGGACCCACTAGCTGCTGATGCGGTGATGCCCAGTCATCCGCCAACAACTCCCGCTCCGGTCGCCGTCGCGACTCACGCCGCCTCCTCGGCTCGCTAGCCGCTAGTACGCTACTTATCTACGCCGCCACGGCACCTCCCATGAGATGAGAGCCGCAGCCGCAGCCACATCCACAGCCGCCGCGCTCCTTGCCCCGGGTCTAAAGCTCTGCGCCGGCCGCGCGCGGGTCTCCTGCCCCTCCCGCCTCCCGCTCCGCCGCGTCGCCGCCATGGCCATGGCCTCCGCCCCCAACTCCTCCTTCCGCCCGGAGGAGGCGCGCTCCCCTCCCGCCCTCGAGCTCCCGACCCCGCCGCTCTCCAAGGTGACGACGCCCTTCCGGTCCCGGATTCCTTCGGGCTTGGCTTCCGGCGCAGTTTGGGGGCTTTGATCTGACCTCGTGCCGAGTTTGCTTCTGTGACCGCAGTTCAAGGTGGCGCTGTGCCAGCTCTCGGTGACGGCGGACAAGAGTCGCAACATCGCGCACGCGCGCGCGGCCATAGAGAAGGCGGCCTCCGACGGCGCCAAGCTCGTCCTCCTCCCAGTGAGTCTCTGATAGCAAGCACTGTGTTACCATCCGCTCTTCTGGTGTTGATGTCTGGTTGAATTCCAAGCGGAACGGTATTTCGGTTGCTAGTGATCGCCCTGTTGTATGTTCATGGGTGATTATACAGGATGCAAGCCTTCACTCTACTATTGTCCTCTGGGCTCTGGCAGAGGGGTGCATCATTGGGCATGGGGTAGTGTTCACTGTGCTATTACCTGAAATGCTACATAACCAAGCTAGCTATTCCTGTGGGCAGGTTATTAATGAAGCAAAAATCACAAACCTTTTATTTAGCGTAAAGCCTAAAACTCATTGTGGAAATGACGGTAAAGCAGTTTTTCAGGGTTGGGCTGTGGTACATTAAGGAATATAAGCAAGGCTCATGCAGATTAGCGTTCAAACTTGGACCAAACCATAAATCCTGGGTCAGGTTTAGACACAAGTGTTTTATTCAATAGCCAGGTCTTTAGTAAATTCCTCACCCTGTTCATTGTAAATTTGCACATATATTTGCATTTTCTCTTATAAGGCCATGCTTCAGAATGGTTATCTTTGCTTATGTTGCTTCTTGCATTGACCTCAAGCTGTTTTTTATGCCTGTAGGAGATATGGAATGGTCCGTATTCAAATGACAGCTTTCCAGAGTATGCCGAGGACATTGAAGCTGGCGGAGATGCAGCCCCTTCATTTTCAATGATGTCGGAGGTTGCTCGCAGCTTACAAATCACTCTTGTTGGTGGGTCCATAGCTGAACGTTCTGGCAACAACTTATACAATACATGCTGCATCTTTGGTTCAGATGGCAAGCTTAAGGGTAAACACAGAAAGGTATGTTCAAACTTCTAGTATAGCTGTAGTACTTTCTGTTACTATTGCTATTTGCTAAGGTTAGTTTTTTTTGTTTTTTTTTTTTTTAAGAAAAGGAGGTTGCCCCTGCTTTTATATTTCAAAAAGCCAAAACGTTGCAGTACTTGGACACGGCATTTTGCCTTACAAACCACTCTCGCAACCAAAGCTACCCAAATTCAGTACAGGAAAGACCACTCCTATTATCTGAGAAACTTGCACAAGCCAGGTTATCACTCAACGAGGCGGCTGCAACGCTGGGTCCAAACGCCGAGCATCCGATAGCCCCGACCCTGACGATGAACTCCCCCTGTTGTTCCACGGGAGTTGAGGCGGCAAAACTGCTCTTGACTCCAGCCTGACTGGCACCTGTTCAATCCTCTCTCCCATCTCCTCCTTCAGCATAGGCACCCATCTTCTCAACATTTTTGAGATCTTGAACAACACCTCTTTTAAACCCAACCAGATACGGCCCTGAAAGCACAACTCATTGCTAAGATTAGATTTTATGAGAAGCTATGGTTTACTACTATATAGATATTATCATGAGAAAATTATATACGTATACCAAATTAATGCTGTATGGTATCCACCATTATACCATCTCCCGACAATACCACAATGAATCCAGCTCCAATGTGAGCACTGGAACACGCCACAGTGCTGAAAGTTGCATGTTAGATCACGTCCATGTTATTTATTCCTTCTTTTCCCGTTGAGTGATCAATATGAGTAGTAAGTTTTATCACACTGTGGTCAACACTGAACTCACAGTTAATTCTGATTTGCTTGCTCCCGTCTTATTTATGCCTTCTTTTCCTTTCATTGTGCTCCATATGAGTAGTAAGTTTAGTTCTTTCTGACAATTTAAATTTGTGCACCTACAGATCCATCTTTTCGACATTGACATTCCAGGAAAGATCACTTTCAAGGAATCAAAGACTCTTACTGCTGGGCAGAGTCCTACTGTTGTAGACACAGGTTTGTCCAATTAATCTGCTGTCTAAAGCAAATGAAGTATGTAGGATTTGAGAATATCAGGCCATCCTTTTTCCTTGCTAGCCTATTGTTTGCTATTTGGCCATCCATGTATATCTAATTTTGAGTTTAGGTCATTTGAATTGGGTCTTACAATGTGAGTTCGATGATTGGGATAGTTTTTGTTCAATTTGTACCTTTCTATATACTATGCTAGTGTTACTTAGTTTTAGAAGGCATTTTGTTTGTGTTGCTTTAAGTCTTTCTTATATTCTAATGTCGTTGCTGATTTGTTTTTCAGATGTCGGGCGAATTGGTATTGGTATATGCTATGATATCCGTTTCCAGGAATTAGCAATGTTGTATGCTGCAAGAGGTATGACTTCCTCATGTGTGTTTTTCAGTATAGTCATCTCTATTAAGCTGTAACTTGAAGTGAACTATTATACTTCTCAAAGATGTGGCATGTGCCGTATTTGGACCATGTCATCTTCTAACCTACTCTGCATCTAAAATATATAGGCACTTAGTCTCAGATTCTTCTCTGTTGGATTTTTTTTTCAGATTATCAGTTATATTAACAATTCTGAACACATACTTACAGCTTACTACTACTATTTTCTAATAATTTAGAAAATATTAAAACTGACGAAACAGACTACGCTCATTTCACTGACTGTAGGTGCTCACTTGTTATGCTATCCTGGTGCATTCAACATGACTACTGGACCACTGCATTGGGAGTTGCTGCAAAGGGCGAGGTAATAAATGACTTTGCACCTCAATTTATGGTCGTTATGCAAGGGAAATGTAGCGAGCTGAAATTCTCGCTACTTTTATTTATTCAAATTAGCATATCTATTTTTTAATTAGTCAAAACCTCAATCAGAACTCATAATTTCTTGCGGGTAATTTCATATCTGAAATGTCTCCATTACTTTTCTTTGCCCTGTACTGATGACATCATTTCTCCAATGCCAGGGCTGCAGACAACCAGGTATGCTGTGCTTCTTTGCACGCTGGTGTCTCATTTTTCTTGACTTCATTTGGCATCATTTTGCCAGTTTTTTGCTTCAAGATGTTAATCAACTGTTTGGTGCCAGCTGTTTGTTGCAACATGCGGCCCAGCTCGAGATACCAGTGCAGGTTATGTTGCTTGGGGACACTCCACTCTTGTTGGACCTGTAAGTTGACCTGAGATTTCCATTAACTGCCCTTTAATTCCATCAGTAACTCTTACTTATCTAGCTTCCAGACTAAGACTCTGCACCACCACAAAACTAATTTTGTACCTCTTGTGATTTTTGCCAACAATCTGAAAGCTATACTTGCAAAGATATGTCACGCCATAACTAACCATTTGCATACTGCTAGTTTGGAGAGGTGATTGCAACAACTGAGCATGAAGGAGGCAACTGTAATAGCAGAAATTGACTATTCACTGATTGAGCAGAGGAGGTACGAAGAGTGAAATTCTATGCTTTCCAGTAGTCTTATTATATATCTTCACCTTTGGTTGAATGGGGTCGCACAAATCCTCTCTAGGCAATTTCTTCCTCTGCAACACCAACGGCGTGGTGATCTCTATCAGCTGGTTGATGTCCAAAGGCTGGGTTCTCATTAGGCTAGCCTGGATGCAGCTTTGAACCTGTAACGAAGCAGGAGGAGCAGTTGACTCTGCAGGCTTGCTCGTACTACTTCGTTCATGAGATTGCATATCCATGCCCTGTCTAAAGATCGATCAACCTGATGTGTGAAGGTGGAGAGGACGGAATAAGGTGACTATAGGCTGTAACTTCAGTGTAATTGTCTCCAGTTGCCGAATAAATTGATTACTTTTAGCGTAAGAGGAAAAACTCTCCATGAAAAAAAAAAGATAAAAGGAGGATCTGCTCCGATTTCCTTTTGGGCCGTACCAATTCGAAGTTTGAACTAGCTTGTGCGCGTCCTACAGTACTAGAGTATGGGTATGATGGCAGGGAAGGCAAACCTCTGAACTACTAGGCAGGTTCCCTGTCGATGCTGCAAAGAGCGTGCTGCAGCCCATCGCTACGGGCCCATGCCGACCTACTGCACAGGGCTTGCGAGTTGCAAAAACCTGCCGCTGCGCAGTGCGCACTGCTATCGCAGGTGCCGGTGCCTCACAATGTCAGGCATAGTGAGCTCCCGGAACTAAAGGATGGTGGTCGGAGCTGGCGACCTGTGATTCTGTGAAGCCATCAAGCCAATTTAAGGCCTCGCACGCCTTCCATTTTTCGTGAGATCGCTGAGGTTCAAATTCAGTTCTCTTCAATCCAGATCTTCGCGCCATTGCAGAATCGATATCGATCGTTTCAGACTCCCGGAAGATCGATTTAGTTTGCAATTTCTTACCTATCTTCTACCCCTTTCAAAGTTGCTCGTAGTCTCATAGAGATGAATGTACTACTACATGCAAAGGGTACAAAGAAATCTGGCAGAGGATTGTTTAGAAAAAAAATAGAATTTGGACTATGGCAGGAGGAAAACTTTTACAATAAGCATTCAATCATGACTTAAGTATTCGTCAAATAGTTTTTGCACAGACTGTGTAAATAAATAAAAAATTTATCTATATTTAATGTGCTACCTTTTTATTTTGAATTTAAAAGGGATCTAAACAGGACCTTAATCTTGCTGCTTCCTCAAATCAATCTCGCTGCAGCAGCAGCTACCAGGCTGATGGAGATGTGACGATGGACAGACACAAGCCTATGGATCCGTGCAGACACAAGCGGTGCATGGATCAGTGCACGCCCTTGTGAAAATGGAAACAAAGCGAAATCATCTAACGAAAATAAAGGAATGTTGCACATTATCAAGGCATGCAGGCCATGGCGAGCAGATTGGCTTGTAATAAGTTGGTTGTTAACAAACCATTCAGTTGTCCAATGCAAGGGGAAAATATACCACATGGTTTTAGAAGTACGAGGTTAACAACCATTCAAACGAACCTGTAACAAGTTTGCGGTTAACCAACCACGCAAAACGAACAGTAGTAAAAAAAACACCATCAGAAACGAACAGAGACAGACAAAGCTTACTATACAACTGCTGAGTATCTGGTTCAGCAAGTGCATATACCAGATAACCAGAGCTGATGGTACATCACATAGTTTTCCAGGCACATCACTCGACACCAAGCATTGAGTACTATATAGAACATAATAATTAGGTGCATACAGCGACAACGCATGAAAATAAAGATAGCAACAAGGGTACGATTTATGCTACTTCGCACCATCTCTCCCAGAAGGCTACTCTGGAACAAGGGTGCCTACTTATACCCGTGGTCATGTTCATTGGAAATTCGAGTTGCCTCCTTGACCTTGGTAGCCTGGGTTGCCACCAGGGTAGCCAGGATTGCCACCACCTGGATACGGCGGTGCATTGGGGTTGCCTCCTTGGTAGTGAGGTGGTGGGTTGCCACCAGGGTAGCCGGGTGGGCCACCTTGGTAGCCAGGGTTACCACCTTGGTAGGCCGGGCCTTGGTTCCCTTGGTAACCTTGGTTACCACCTTGATACCCGGGAGGTCCACCTTGGTGGAGAGGAGTACCACCTTGAGGAGTACCACCTTGCTGGTAGTGTGGAGCACCACCAGCGTTGTAGCCTGCCTGTGGGTTTGGCATTTGGGGCTGATAGTTTGGTTGGCCACCACCAGCATGTGGCGGTTGCGGTGGCGGAGGCATGTTGCCCTGACCATGGTGAGGTGGCATCTGGTTCTGGCCAGGTGGAGGTGGGGGGCCATTGAAACCCTGCACAGGAGGCCCATCCCTGTTCTGGTAGTTCTGCATGTTCTCCCTTCTCCTCTCAAAGTTCCTTGACCTGTCAAAGCTGCGGGGCCTATCATTGCGCCGGGATCTTTCATTGGCACGGGCATTGTTTCTCACCCACTCCTCATGGTATTTAGGATCATAAGGAACAGCTTCCCCATTTATGAAAGGTTCTCCTGAAACAAGAAGTAGAAGGTATCGTAACTCATAAGCGTGTAGAATAGTCAATCAATATTAATAAACAGTTGTGCAAATATGGATGGACATAAACTATTGTCACCCACAATTTCAATTAGAAACATCAACTAAAAAATTAAAATAGCTTAAAAAGGCATTTGTGCATAGTTGATCAAAACAAAGGGTGTGTTATGTGCTGTGAAGTGCTATCCCAAGATGTAGGTTATTAAATCTGTATTAGTGTTTTTCAAAACATAAGGTGCAAACCATATTAATAGTATATCACCTAAGGTGATTTGACAATGCACCTCATCGTAGTTTATTCAAGGACAGTGATATCCTTTACATCACAAACCTATAGCAAAGCAAATTAGAGGGCACAAAAACAGGCGAGTCAGTTAAGTAGCGAGGAGTAAATTTTCATAGAACAGTTGTTTGGACAGCAGCAAAAAACTTGACAAGACATTCACATCTCATACAAAATAATGAAGATTTAAATTGCTCAAGTTCAAAATAGAGCTGTAGTACATTGAGTACAAGCAAGAAAGACATAACAGCATCAACAAACAACAAAGAGAACGTGAACAAGGCAATTCGAGTATAATGAGCAGCATTTTGGTACATGAACAAGAAAATGCATATAGTCTATAACCTATACTTGGATAAGAAACATATTATCAGTACCTCCATAGTCCTTATTTTTGACATCCAAGTATGAATCAGGAAGAACCCAGCGGACATTGGGCAATTCTGCATATGATTAAGAGGCATAAGATTCCAAGGACACATTTTATGGTATTCAACAATGATTTACTTCCTATTCCTATATTACTTAATGAGATCGTAAATACCTTTCAGTTTGTAAGAAAGTTCCTCGGATACAAGTGCACCAAAGGCGAAGTAATGACGAGTTGACACCGAATATATCTTTTTCCTAGCTTCTTCTTCACTGAAACAAGGAATTGGCTTTAGATGGGCCTTGGAGAGATAAAATGGGCAAAAAGGACATCATTCTATGAACTAAAAATTGCACAGACATCATAAAGTCTAAACTCAAATGTCCTGACGCACAAAAGCATAACGGGGCCAAATTAAAGGACGAATCGGAAAGATCACAGCAGCAGATCAGTAGGTCCCGTTCTGGATCCGTTAGTGCCAATAGCAAGCATGTAGAAAAGGAAGCCAGCTAGTAGCTCTTTAATAGCAGGGCTATTAGTTAACCTATTAGTTGAGCCCCGTTTGCGTCCTCCATCTAGTAGTTAGTACTCCCTCCATTCCATATTATAAGTCGATTTGGCTTTTCCAGATACATAGATTTTGCTATGGACTTAAACATACACAATGTCTAGATACATAGTTAAAAGCAATGTACTATCTAGAAAAGCCAAAACGTCTTATAATTTATAATGAAGGGAGTAGTAATTAGGTTAGGGAAGCCAATTAATAACTCACCATCAGCTAGGGTTCATTTTGAGCTATTTGTTGGACTATTACCTAAGGTGTTTTAGATAGATAAGTGCTAGCTGTATTCTAGTAACAATTACCCATGCTCACACCAGGCAAACAGAGGTGGTAATGATAGTAACGATTGTAACTAAATGATCCAGACAAACCATTAGCCAAGCTCACACCAGGCAGAGAATCAACTAACAAGTTCTCATAATTTGCAGTCAACAAAAACAAATCATATAACAAAATTAAATTCAACGTGAACCCAATAAAGCCCGCGTCAAGTATCCTCTCTATTAATCTGGGAGTTCTTCTCAGATACAATGAAAAATTTCAGTTCTAGAGCCAAAGATCGCACTTAAGGCACACTTTTTCCCCAGACAGTAGCATTACGTATTTCTTGTAAGCATCTCTTGTAAAATATCAGCAAACACTAAATCCTCCTAAAACCCAAACTTCCATTTCTCCTAATCATTGTAATATATCCACATAACCAAATCCTTCGAAAACCTGAACTTCTATTCCTTACAAAACCCAAACTTCCATTTCTCCTGTTTGTTGTAATATCCCTCCATTCCATTTCTATTCGTTATAATATCCACATATTCATCTGAATAAAACACATAGACTCGTATGTGTCATGATACACCAGAGCACTTTAATCTATTCTAGCAGGAAAACACCAACAACTAAACAGAGAAATGGATCCAGCCATATATACCTCCCGACGATTTGAGCGAGGGTCTTGATATAGCTGTCGATTATCTCATCGCGCGTGATGTCGGGGTTGGAGGTGTCACCAGGCGGCGGCTCCACGACGACGAGCCAGTGCTCGAAATCGCAACCGTCGAGGAGGATCGTCTCCTTGGGCGGGCGATTGCTCCAGTTCGGGGACGAGTCCCGCAGCGACGACGTCGCCGGCTGGGTCGCGAAGCACCGCACCCCCGAGCCGGGTGCGACCGCCGCAGCCCCCGCCGGGAGGAGGCTCGCGGCCGCAGCGAGCGGTCGCAGGAGGATGGGGACGCGGCGGCACGCGGCGCCGGCCTGGAGCGCACGGGAGAGGAGGAGCGCGCGCGACGCCGACGCCATGGCGGCGGCCAAGGTGCCAAACCCTAGAGGGACGGAGATGAGAGAAGAGGACGCGGCGGTGGCGATAAGGGTTTAGGCCGCAACTGGTGAGGTTGTCTTATTGCGGCGATTGAGGCTTGGGTTAGTTGCTTCGGGGCCGAAATATCTGGAGAAGTCGAGACTATGCATACATGGACTTGTGGGCCGTGGGCTCTCGAATGGCAAATGTGGGCTCCCGAGCGGGATGGGCTACCTCCTCCTCTCGCCGTCGCCTTCGCCGGCTCTCGCATTCCAAGTTTCCAACTATAGAAAAATGTGGCTTGTAGATTGAGAACAACACGCAACGTATCAAATATAAACTAACCTCTCTATACAAACAATGCAAACTTCTGAACTGGGCCACATGATGTTGATCTAAGGGCACATAGGGAAGAGGTGGAAGGGGGGATTTGCATATGTGTGATTAAGAGCGGACTGTTAAGTGCAAAATTACCCAATATCCCTACGCCCCTTGAATTAACATCATATGACCCAGATTAGAAGTTCGCAAGTTTACACGAAGTGGTTGGTTTATACTAGATATGAAGTAAATATATCTGTCTCCCTAAAAAAAGTAATTAATTGTGTGTCTAACTACCTTATTTTTGTTACAACAAATTCACCAATATGGTTCGGAGAGTACTATTAGCGAGCTAATTTCACCTACGTATTATTGTTGGCTGTTCTGATAATCATGAATTTTGTAAGGTAGGACATGTGAGTTTACATAAATGTATAGCTAAGAGAAGGAAGGCGTACATAATACTTGATTGGAGAAGTCATCATGAACTCATAAATTTTTTTTTTTGGAGGGAGAATAGGAAGGGGTCTATATGGACAATTTATATCCATTGACAAACATTATATTAAAAAATGTATGAAACTAATTAGTTATCTTGTTATTGTTACTAGTATACGGAAATTGAAGGGCGGCCCATACCTTGAATTAGAGGAATTTAAAACAGAGAAATGAAAAAAACCATAGGAATGGAGTATGGATGTATTGGCGAAACTGAGAAAAGGAAAACATAAACGGAAGCCTAGAAATATGTGTTTCGAATGCAGGAATTAGAGCACATGAGTTCAAAGGGATCTAAATTAAGCAAAGCCATATATACACTATTATGTGCAGCCATTAACGTGTTTTGTGACTGTATGTGCTATCGATCTGCAACGAAACAAGCATCAATCTCTCTATTTCTGCTGCTTCGATCTTCGTGAATCCATTGGTTCGGACTAGAGGTTTTGTTATCCGTGAAACTAGATGATACCCCACGCATTGCTGCGGAAATTTTATAGTGGTATATTAGAGAAATATTCATGTAGCAACAAATAATAAAATCACAAAAATGAAATGTTGTATGTAACAAAAATAAAAATGTATGTTTGTTTTATTTTGTGCTGATGTGATAATTAGGGAAATTACGAAAAGAGAAAGTAGCACATGAACTTGCCCTTGCAGTTAGGCCATGTTTAGCAAAAAAAAAAAAAAAAAATTCTTCCGTCACATCAAATCTTTGGACGCATGCATATGGAGCATTAAATGTAGTAGCAATTGTTGCATGTTTACACAGTTTACCTGTTTTTCTCGAGATGAATCTTTTGAGTGTGCTTAGGCCATGATTGGACACTTATCAGAGAAGATTCTTCATGTGCTACAATGACTTTTCACTCCACTTTTTACGAACTAAACACAGCCTTAGAAAAAAATATATAATTATCATTATTATATTTGGTAAACCGTAAACATGCTTATATCGGAGAAAATTGTTTCACTGCTAATCAAAGACAACTTCCATGCTTTGAACTATGGTAGTTGAGTGGGCTTGGCTGCTGGCTGCTACTGATGCCGGACGGTAACTGGTCTTTTCGCTTCCAAGTCACTGGTCTTTTAGAGCTTGTACAACGCTGGGCGCTAATTGACAGTTATTGCTGTTAAATCGTTGTTTTGCCACCGTGGACTCCAGAAAGGGCGCTTAGAGAAGGCTTCGACGCTCCGTGAGGCAGCGATGCTTCTTGCGTGATCCACGTGCACCCGCATGCTCAAAATTTATCCGCATGCAAGGCAACGGCCACAACATAAGCACCTTCAACTAATTTTTGCGTTGTAGATTAAGCTCACAAAGAGACGCGTGGTTACATAATATTTTCTCTTTCTATCTGAGCGCCTGCACAGGAGTCTTTGCATTGTACGTGCTCTTAGCAGGGCTAGCTAGAGTGCGGATGCTAACTTGCTAAGTGGTGTCGACGCCACGAATGGTCTTCTTACTACATGAACTAACAGCCTGTTCTTTTGACTGAAAATAAACGCTGATTTCAGCTCGTGCTGATTTGTGGTGAGAGAAAAATACTGTTTCGTGACTGAAAATAAGCGCTGATTGGTCAAAAGAACAAGCTGTAAAATGTGAAATACAGTAATAGGAAGAGTTACAAAATAGATGATACGATTGCTCCTTCAATGTAAATTAGAAAAATATAAGACATGAGAGCTCATGTACGAAGAAGCAAGAGACCATTGAAATGTACAGAAATGACAGAATCAGCAGGCAATGGCCATTTTAGGCAAAACGTCGAACACCTTTCAAGCCGGAAGCCCGGAACGCAGAGCAATCCTCATCAAGGATACAATAAAACAGAGGAGGTGATCTCAAGGACCGGAGATAACGGTGGATTGAGAGTTAAATAGATCAGTCTGAATCAGCCTGTTCTTTTGGCTGAAAAATAAGCGCTGATATCGGCTCGTGCTGATTTGTTGTGAGAGAAAAATATTGCTTCGTGGCTGAAAATAAGCGCTGATTGGTCAAAAGAACAAGCTTAATCTTTGTTAGAGCTACTTGTGGCTTTATAATTATAAAAAGCAGAGTTTCCTCAGTCAAAAATATTCTAGTTAAAATATATCTTTTCATGTACTGGAAGGTGATTGCTTCTGTACCACAAGCAAGCATGATTCAGCAACATACCTGATCCAACCATTGACTCAATTATTAAAAAAAAAAACATTTGCTCAATTAAATAGGAAATCAAGAAGCAGCAGCCTAACAACTGATGCAAGGCTCCAAGAAGGCCCAGATCTCGATGAAGCAAGGTGGTGAAGAAACAAATGTCGAATTGTGTTTCCTTTGCTTATGACGATAAACAATTTGTCTAATTACCTCTGGAGAGAAATCTATAGCACGCCCGTGTTGGCAAATCGTCGAGCACCTTTTGAGTTGGAGTACAATCGTTCAATATGATAGATAGAAAACGTTAACCTTAGACGGTTGGAGAGAGTAGGAGAGGATAAGAATGAGGGGCAACCATTTACTTAAACATAGAGTGAGGCAGAAGATGAGCACACAAACAGACAATGTGTTGGATTTATACGCAAATGAAGTGTTGGTGGCTTGAGTAGTTTCCTCCGCGTCATACTGAGCAGTTTCCTCCGCATCATGGATCTGATTGGATAGAGGGAAGGGAAGGGGAAGGGGCAGCCATGGAAGGGGAAGAGGTGTCAGTGTTGCCTGGAAGTGGAAGGACCGAAGGAGAATCACGAGAAGGTGCTGTCGCGGGACGGAGAAGAGAACTATGGGTCCCAAATGTGACGTGGCTTGTTGAGAGCCCAGAGAATTTTTGTAGTGGATTTCTCCTATTTAGGTATAGTAGATGAATGGAGGTAGGAGACTTTCCTTTGTTTTACTGTTGAAGTTTCCTCCATTCCAAATGGCATTTTCAGTGGATATTCCTTTGATCTTAAAAGGCCCTAAACGGAGGATTTCTCCCATTTCCTTTTGTGCACCACCAGTTTGAACTTTGATTTTGAACTAGCTTGTGCAACCGATGTGGCAATGGATCCCCCATTTGTTTGGCCATCAGAGATCGGGGCTGCGCTGCAGAGATATGCACGGCACAGCGCCTCGATGACGACAGGCACTGCTGCTGTACTGTGCCTCACACCAACAAAGCAGCCCAGGCTTTTGGTAGCCGGAGCAGTGGCCTGTGAAGCCAATTTAAGGCCTCTCACGGCTTCCATTTAAAGTGAGATCCCGAGGTTCAAATTCAGTTCTCTTCAATGCAGATCTTCGCTCCATTGCAGAGTTGATTTTGGTTTGCAATCTGTTGAGCCTGTATGTACTTAACTTGTGCCAAAATGCTAGTGTTTAAATTAATAGCGTTGTTGTTGTCTTAGCAGTAGGTGACGTGTTCATTGACAATTACACGTTTGGTGTGACTATCAGTTTTGAATACAAATAGAGCGTCTAACTGCATAGTATACAATAAATGTCTAGTGCCTCTTTTTTAAGCGTCAGAGCTGTAATGCTCGGCTTAAATTGCAAGCTTTATCTCCGTGCTATTCCCCAGTACCCTTGTTCGCCATCGCCTCATGGGCCTCCCCCTCTCACCTGCTTCTTAAATTTGCATGGGCCTTGGGCTGTCGCCTCCCCTGCAGCACGTGATGGCGAACGGGATGTCAGGAGGCCTCTGTCACCTGTGGGCTTCTACACGTGATGTTGCAGGAGTATTGTCGTCCTGCGCCGCGGAAGCGGAAAAACGCACTTCGTGACTCCCGGCTCGTGAGCTGTACGGTCCGGGGAGAGCATGCCGCGTTCCACGGAAATCTCACGCGACGCCCGTCGCCGCGTTGCCTGCCGAGTGCCGAGCGCCTGCGCCTGTGCCTGGGCTGCAGGCAGTAGCGTGCAGCAGTGACAAAGCCGTCCTGCAGTTCCCACTGCTAGTAGGTGTACCAAAAGAAGATAAAAGGCTGGGGTAGGGGTACACGTAGCAGCATCGTAGTAGGCTCGCACGTGGGAAGCAGATCACGCGCGGGGTGGCAGCTGGGTTCAGCAACTCAGGATCGCACGGGACGGACGTGAGCGGGGCCGTGACTTCGGTTTGCACTGCACGGCACGCGGTAATAAAGATCAACAAAAGCGGCACGGCCTACGGCCCTGCACGTACGGCTCGTGCGCGATCCGGCGGCACGTCGGGCCCGCGTGCCATCGGCGCTTGTACCAGCTTTTTTGCTCTTTCTCGGCGCCTGTGTCACGGTCACGGTCATGTCGCGCGCCGCGGCTTCCGAGAAGGCAGAGATCAGAGCAAAGCAGAGAGTATCAGGAGAGAGGAGACGACGATCGATCAACGACGATGATGGCGGGAAGCCGGGAACAGGATCCGATCCGGTCCGGTCCGATCTCGCGAGATCGATCGATCGGTCGGTCGAGCGGGCGGGCCCTGCCCTGCGATCCCAAGCCCCACCCCACCCCACGCATAGCTTTTGTAGTGCAGGCCGGAGCTATATAGCGCGCTCGCCTTGCTTTTTTGCTTGCTTGGTTCTCTTCTCTTGGACAGAGCGAAAGCGCACGGGGGCCATCGGTTTCCACGGCGCTGGCATGCAGTGGCAGCGTTGCGTGATCCACCGACGATCGATCGATCTCCAGCGGGGTCCGTGTGCCTCGGGATCGGCGGCCGGCGACCACGCTCGATCGCGAGCGCTTCTTTTCATCGCTCGTACGTTGCCGTCAGGGACCGGGGACCGGACCTTGTTGTTGGATCTTTTGGCGCATACAGTACAGTCCCTTATTTTGACCTTGGGTGCGTACGTGCTCGACGTTTGAACGTACTTTGAACACACGCGCAAACACGAACAAAGCCTGCTGCGTGCGTGGTGCCAGCCAAATTGGAACCGCTGTGTACAGTAGTTGTAGTACAGGACTACTGCCAAGCTTTGACAAAGAGGTTATTAGTAACAATAATTAGCCGGCCGGTGCTCGTAAACGTCAAAGTGCTGCCTCTGCGTGCACGTGCCTAGCTAGCTAGCTGCATCCAGGGTCTGTACGTTCATGCAGCTTGTTCGGTAGCTACGAGCCTACGACGACGACGTGGTGTGCGTGTATCATCAGCGTATGTACGTGCATATGCGTTCATTTTTCTTCTTTTTCTATCTATATATCTACTCCCTCCGTCTCAAAATACAGATCGTCAAAGCCTTTGAAAAAAGTATCATAAAGGAAGACGTTTTAGCTTCTGGCCTTCTGCAGCGCCTACTCCAGTAGAGCATAGCACCGGTCATCCATCAGCCTCTGACATCTACTAGTACAAATAAAAAATGAAAAGAAGGAGACGTTGTGAGCTGTGAGAGGAGGCTCAAGCTGCTCTTGCTGCACGTCCATCAGGTAAGATTCCTGTAGGGGTGCCGACGTCTTTTTTCATGTGCGTTGGAGTACGTGACAACTTCGAGGACGATATGTATTTGGAGACAGAGGAAGTATGTATTATATATATATATATATATATATATATATATATATATATATATATATATATATATATATAGACACACACGACGGATACGGATGTGGGATGCCGAGATCGATCGTCGTCGTCTCTCCTCAGCCGCCATTTTAAAATTTACGCCTACATAATAATATAGCTAGCCCTAAGACGATGCTGCCGATCGATTTTTGCCTCACGCACGATACAAATTATTGCCAAAACAAATGCATAACTCTTTATATATATTATCCATGACAACGTTGATTTTCTTTCGTGACAAATGCCCCACAAAATGTACAAATGGCAGGATTCATAATTTACTATTATCTCTGCTCAAAGGCATATGGCATATAGGTGCTGAATGTAAGGCCACGAAGACACTGCTCCATCATCATGTCCTAATAAGAAATCTAATAGCCAGGTTCATAGGCCTTGCAGCTTATATATGCCCTAGATCCCAACTATACCTACCTCACAAGTCACCACACAACCACACCATAATATGATTACATAGGAGCACTACAGTATTTGTTTTTTCTTTTCTTTTTTTTTTGGAAAGAAAGCATTTCTTCAAGAAAGCTAGTGACTCTGATGTTGTATAGATATTTAGTCTGGGGCCTCCTCCACTTTTCAACCCATAGGTACTTTCCTAACCCGTTATTAATTGTATCATCGGGCTAATACAATTACCCATGTTTCTCGTGCGTGGACAAACAAACAAGAGTCAAATGCTAATGGGCAACAAACAAAACCTCTGCTTAAGAGCAAAGCCAATAATAGAGTCAAGTGCTTGGCTATTAAACAAGTTATAAGGGCCAAACTATACTATAATAGTCTCTTATTGGTCTATAAGAAAACTTTTTATTGATATTTTTATCCATACAACACTTTCTCTTTCCTACACTCACTTAGTAAATGGACTTACCTTGTGTTTTTGTGCCCGACTTGTTGCTTGCATAAGAACCAAAGCAAGCTCTCCTCTCTCTTCTCTACATCAATATCTGCTTGGCTATAAGCCAATTATTATGCTCGCTCTAGTTAACTTATTATAGCCTCTATAAACCATATTGTGTTCATCCTAGTTAAGCACCTATCATTTGGTTCTCCAATAAGAGGCTATGTAACTTTTCTATTTATAATTTGACCCCAGAATCTTAATTATTTTTCATGAGACTACTAGACCTTTTTTCACTATATCTATAATTTTACTGTGTTACACTGCATTATTTCTTGAACATAGTGTCGTTGAAAACTTTCACATGTAGTCCTCTAGTGAGGATCAAGCTCGCTCGCTCTCTAGCATCTCGATCTAGAATAGTAGTTAGTCCACCTTAGTTTGATCAATAATCCTAGTTTGAAATCTAAAGTGAATTACTCATCTTCCCAGCAGCCTGCTTAAGCTTTTGAGTTAACTCGTCTATGCATGAACCTTCCTAGTTTGAAATTTTATTGTTGCGGCCCCTACCTTTTCAAAATTGATTAGCAAAAAGGGTTAACATATGGTTTACATGGAAACATATGGAGCTTAATTAATGAAATCTACATAAAAAAATAATATAATGTAGTAGTTAAACATGGCCGTACCCTACAATTATTAGGTAGCCACAGATTATGAAATAAAATATAATAATCTACCTCCAACCTACTAATCTGAGATTATAATTCAACCAATAATCCAACATCTATAATCCAATGTTCCAAACTAACCAAATTATTGTATTCCTTAATCCAGTTTACTGTATTCCTAACTCATAATCAAGATTATGGTAATCTAAAGTGGTCCAAACAGGACGTAACATGCTTCCATGCATATCATGTGAGCTTAACATTTCTGCCCTTCTTTTTTTGTGTGTAGGGGTCCCCGGCTTGTTGCTTTCCTATTCAGCCCTGGAGATCTTTGTCCCTCTATATTTATAGCATGGAAGGGCTGCATACGCTAAGCTAGAATGGCAATGGTACTAGCTACACCCATTTCTAGGGACATTAGGAAGAGCCTACACGGAAAAAAGCATCGTATATGACACGTCGACCTGCGGCGGAGCGACTTCGGGAGCAGCGTCCGCGTCGCGATCCCCCGGCGGCGCGGCGCCCCTCCCCCTCCGTGCCGGAGCCGGCCTTCCCGTCCATGGATCTGTAGCGTGAATGGGTGGTCCGGCTTGGGGCGGTGGATTCAGGGGCGGGGCGGCGCTGGGCTTCGTTGGCCGAGCTCGGTGCTACCTCCTCGGCTTGGGGTCGCGGTGGCATTCCAACCACCGCCGCGTCCTAGGCTTCCCATCCCGGCCAATGCCCGTCCGGGATCTCTCTGCCGGCCGGATCTCTGCTGGCCGGATTTGGGTGTCATCCTTCGCCCCTCGAGTACACGGTGAACGCCACGGCCGTCCTCGACGTCTCAACGGCGTCTAGGAGAACCTCTGGGTGTGCTGGCTCGACCCATTCGTGGGTACGGCCATCGCGGCGCTCGTCTACAATCACATCGGACAGCGCCTGCATCACGCTTTCTGCTGTCTCGCGGCATCTGATGAAGACCCTGCCGATCATCCCCGGCATCTGTTGTATGTAGGTTCGGCTTGGAAGTGCTTTTGTTTGGACTTTGGATTAGGGGTGTAAACCCTGCCTGGCGGTGCTGGGCCGGCGGCGATGACGCACAACGTCATCTTCCCCCTTGGAGGCGTCGCTGCAATTTCCTCTTCCTTTCGTTGATGATGACGTCTGCGGATGTCATTTACCTTCTTGAAGGCATCAACACAAGCACACTACTCCTAGCCATGCCCTGCACAGCGAAACTTGGGACTCAGCTGCGGCGTCAAGAGCAAGCCAAGGACACCCTCTCGGATCAAATAGAGGGTCGAAGCATTTTTGCTGTTTTGTCCTGGTCAATCTATAAGACTATGGCTTTTCTTTCTTTTCTTTTCTTTTGTTTTTCTTTTGCTTTTGTAACTTTGGGCTGTGTACATCCCCGGATGTAGAGGCCGGATTTTAAATCCTTTATCGAAAAATGTCTCTACACGCATGCCCAAACCCGGCAAGTTGCTATCCCTGAACCGAATTGCATAATGCTACATTGCATCGGCAGCTGCCTTTGCGTGCTCGATCAGGTTGGTCTAGGTATTGTGGTCCTTGTTGTAATTGCAGTCATTTCATATAAGCGTCTGAACTCATTTTGCACAAAGCTTCATCGAGTACGCGCCCACAATTGCTGTCGTTTAGCACACAGCAGGCGCCCACAATTAATTAGTACATTTTTCGACAAGAATATAAGACCATAAATATGTAAACTCAATAATCAAAAAAATAATAACCAAGCAGTATGCTATTCGCTATTCTGTTTGAGAAAGAAAAACACATGGTAAGTAGAGCAAAAATTCAGATGCACAAGCAAGAAATGTTCTTATTTTTGTACAAAGGGTGTAGATTGCAACTTTGCAAGCAGTAGTAATAAGGTAATAGTCAGAACTGTAATCCATGCATCCTCACAGAATTGAAGGCTAGTATGGAGCCGCGGTGCCATTAAACATGCGTGACCTCCTCGTTCAGGTGGCCACAAGGAATCGAACCTGGGATGCAGCAATCGAACCACCACACACTAACCAGTTGAACTGCTTTACTTTGTTGTAAAGAAAACACCCGTAGCCTTATTTAATAAGGGTAGAGATGGAAAACTAACCCATAATTAATCACTCCTTGGTTATTATAACTCTGTCCTAAACGTTAGGCTTTTCAATATGGAGGGAGTACGGGTATAGCTACAGCCACGCTCCAAAAGTATGGGAATCGATTGATGGAACGAACCATAAAAAATAAAAAATGTCTCGAATGCGACGGCTACCTCTTAAGAGACTCGATGAACTCTCCTTTTTGACTGGGGACTCACCAAAGCTGGGGAAAAAGTGAAAGATATTTGGTGGAAAATAATGGTAAAATACACCCCTCATGTTTCCTTTCCGCTACTGAGATTACTTCGGATAAAGGCGACGATAAGAGGTGAGATCCTTTTTTCATAATTTTGTTTTACTTTTATCGGATGATGGATGGCTGGGGCACCACGTTTGGAGTGGCCCAACATAGCTATCTGGAGGTTTGATTGCACTGAAGCTGGATCACATGAACCTTCTCCAACACTGAATGCGAATTACTCCAAACGTGTTATTATTTTATAGGTGCAATCCCGTTGTTCTTTCTTCCGTTTCAAAGATGTTTCGAGGAGATGTGTTAAATTATTTTGCCTTCCATTTCAGATGTCTCTGTAGGGAGTACAGGCTAACAAATTTCAGATGTCTAGCAGAGGACTACAAACACAGGATATTACAGGTCAGTTTGGCAGGGCACCAGCGCTAACTGGCTTCTCATGTGAAGCTAAAGTTGTTTTGAAAAAAAGTTTGGTCAAAAACAAATTCAGTAGAAGTTTTGTTAAAATGTGTATCAAATTCGTAAGGAGGTCAGTTTTGGCAGGGAACCAGCACTAACGTGGGTAACTTAAAAACGGGCAGAATTTTGGAGCATAGTAGGTTAGTATGTACTAATGTCAAGTGAAATTAACTTTTAAAAAATTCTATTACAGTTCACGCCATAAGATCGAAGCCAACCTCATGAAGGCTATTTTGCGAGAAAATTGCTATAATGGGACTCCAAACATGATATTTCGTTATAATAGAACTTCTATCATTGACATCGCTAAAATGACACTCGAAACGTTGGCTTCTCGTAATACATGACATTTAGCTCATTTAATTAGTTTTCTCTCTAAAATACACGTATTTTGAATTGAGTGTACCCTACTGCCCTTGCTCTCGCGTACGAGGCCGCGGCCTGATCCCGGCGCTCACGGGCTGGTTGCTTGCCGCCGCCGGTGCCTGGGCGCTACAGCCTACTGCATGTTGCTACTCATCACCAAGAACCAAAAAAAAAAAAAGGCATTGCATGCCGATGCTCCAGCCTATTGAAGGAGGAACAACAGTAGGCAGCAAGATTTTTGGCCAAGTCACGGACACTGCCGTCGGCTTGGCCATCATCCTGCACGACCTGGGCACTGGCGTCGTCCTGGCCAACGGCCAGCGCGGTCTGGCCTGCGTGGTCTGGCCAGCGGCCTGTGCGGCCTGCCCAGCGACCAGCGCGGCCTGGCCACCAGCCGCCGCGGCCAGGGCAGCCATATCTTCGGCGCGGCCATCGCGGCCAGCGGGGCCTGGCCAGGAGGCGGCGCGGAGTATCCTTCAGCCGGCGCTCGTCCATCCATGCGAACGGAACGAAGGAACGACGTTGAGCAGGAAGGAAGGAACGGCGGCGGGCAGAACTTCAGAAGGAAAGGAATCTAATCCATGTGCAAAACCACAGGAGGGCAATATGGTCACATGGAGCGAAAATACGTATATTTTAGAAGAGAAAACTAATTAAATGAGCCAAATGTCATGTATTACGAGAAGACAATATTTCGGATGTCATTTTAGCGATGTCAACGGTAGAAGTCCTATTATAACGAAACACCATGTTTGGAGTCCCATTATAGCAATTTTCTCCTATTTTGCGAGATGATTTTTTAAACTTAAAAGGCCAATGATTTAACAATTGATTTGGCAAAAAGTCAACATTTAATACTTAAAAAATAGACATATATGACATGAATTGCATTCGATGTGTCCAACCGTTGCCCCTGCGGCCCTGCCTGTAGTAATTATTATCTGCGGACATGACTAGTGCCATGTATTTATTACGGTACGAGTGAAGGCTGAGAGCATCTCTAATCTAGAATAAATGGTTTTTATTTTGGTTTCAAAGTTTTAGTAGACCACTCGAAATGACAGTGGTACGAGAGTCGTCCGTGTCCCTCGGATGGTACAGAGCAAAAAACAAGGGTAAACGTAAATCGTGTAATTTTGAAACATAAAAAGGACACGCTGTACTATGAGTTTCATTTTTTTATTTAGGTGGACTGGAGATGTGACTTATGCTGCAAAGTCTTATTCCGACAATGGTGAATTCAATTTGGAAGGCCAACATCGAAGGCAACTAAAATTCTTTGTGTTGCTACTGAAGTACTGATTCAGGCAAAAATTAACGGCTGTTAAACTCATGTTGAGGCATCGACCGTGCAACCCAATCCACTCGCTTTGCGACCAGGAAGCAGAAACACGTGTCTATATTTGCATTCAATGTCCATTTGCAAAGAAAGATGGTAGTAAAAAAAAAAATTAGGATGGAGAACATACTGTCTTCATTGACGAGGGTGTGCAGACTTTGACGAGCTCAGTGGTAGCCATCTTGATGTACTCGGCTTAGGCCCATTTTCATCTGTATTTGACAACTTTTGTCTAATCATGACTCAAGTAGATTCAAAATATTTATCTCGAGCTACCCAGCTAAAAAGTACAAACATGCAACAGCTGCTACTTCATTTAATGCTCTATGCGGACATAAAAGACAATCGATGTGATGGAGAAAGAGAAAAAATTTTAGGAAGTAAACAGGCGCTTAGAAATACCGCAATCGGATAACCTTCGAGGGGACAACGAGGACACCGGCCTAAGTTCAAGGAGTGACCAAGGAAGAGTTAGATCTCTTCGGTACAACTTTAGAAAAATTGGAGCTACCTTCCTTATGTCCATGTTTTATGAGTTTGTGTGGTCTTACTTTTTTTTTTGAACTTTTTTTTTGTGAATTTTTGTGTGGTCTTACTAATGTTACAAGCAAGCTACTTGTTATAATTGTTTTTGCTTCCCTCTTATATGATATAGCAGTTCTCCTGCTATTTTTCAAAAGAAAGAAAGAGATTCAACTGAGCGCACTAGAAAAGCTGCATTCCGAATACCCAAATGAAAGAACATCAAAGTCGATGGAATATAACGAAATTCAAAGGTGAAAGGCTCCTCTGATCTTCCATGTAGCCAGTGTAGCCAAGGCCAAGACAAGCTGGATGCTGAGTGGATGTGGCTTGTTTGAAACACACATGCATCTTCTTGTTTGCAGCAGCCCCAGCCGAAATGCTTGACTGTCCCTGTCCTTTCACACCAGACCCGGAACCGGGAAATATGTTACTGAAACCTGTCCACTGACACGATACGATACGAGTGGCATTCATTAGAACATTACAATGTCCCCATTTTTTCTTTTATCCACGGAACTACCGCTAACGGAGGCATGCACGTTCGCTAGCTAGCATACTGCAGGCACAAGAACAAGAACACACATCACGCGTCGACAGCGTTTACTTTGGGATCAAGGCATCAGGCGTTTTTGTTGTGGCCGACTGGCCGTACGGGCTAACCGGGATAGAGGGCTTGTTTCCTGGTTTTGCACCGCGGAAACGAAGCGTGCCACGAACATACGTGCATATGCATTGCTGAATGCTGATTGCTCCGTCGCCCGACTCACGGGTGGACAATCAATAATGATAAAACGTGATCAATGCAATAATCAGTGGCACCAAGCAAGAACGGAACTGTAGAGATGAGCACGAGTGAGAACGGAAAGAAGGGAAAAAAAACGCGCTCTGATATGAAGGAGTACTATACTGTACTCCTTCCGTCTCATTAAGATTATCACTTTGGATTTCGTGCTATTTTATTTGACCACTTGTCTTATTCAAAAATTTTATGCAAATATTATTTATTTTATTATGACGTATATAATCATTAGAGATATTTTAATAATAATTTAATTATTTTATTATTTATATAAAAAATTCAAATAAAACGAGCGGTTAAATAAAGTAAAAAACGACGGTCACAATGCAACGAGGGAGTAGGTACCTGTAACTGAGGCTGTGGGAACCCCTGGAACTGGAAATGATTCGAGTAATGATTGGTTGGCGATTCACATTGCAGAGAGCCAGAGGCCAGAGCACTAGCGCACCGCATCGCATCGGCAGCAGGCAGCGTGCGTGTGCACCCGGCTCTCAAATCCGTCGCCGATCATAGTAATCCATCCACGGATCTCTCACCTTTTCATCCTCCCTCGGTTGGCCGCACGCTGAAGCCCAGAAAGAAAAGAAAACGCAGTGCAGAGAGGCTGCTGCAGTTTTAAGTGCCTACTATAGTGATTACCTAGTACGGTTTAGCGCTCTAGTGCGCTGGCCATCGATGAGATAGAAACGTCGTCAGATATCCAACCGAGCGGGCTCGATTCCTTTCAGAATCCGAATCGATTGCTTTCGATTGGAATTCGCTTTTCCAAGGCTGAACCAAAGAAAGACATCTCATACGCCATGAGTGCTTTCTTCTTCAACAGCTGACAACGCGTGGCATGAACCTGCTAGTAAATAAATTCATTCATTTGGGGTTCCTTCCTTCCTTCCAGCACATACAGATTTGATGCCGGATTTCCTAAACAAAAACAGACTGCAGGAGAAAGAAATGATTGTCACTGTAACATCGTCTACCTCAGGCTGGCATCCGTGAATGAATGAAAGAAAACAGAGGTAGGGCATCCGTGAATGAATGAAAGAAAACAGAGGAAGGGCAAAAGAGCATGGCAATTCGCTGAGTTACTCCACTAAATTTAGAACTAACCACACGCACAACGACATGGAGAATAATGGGGGTAAATAAGAGGCTCGGTAAATAAAGACAGAGAAAGAAAAAGGATCCGAAAGAAAGCCTCCCAAAGATCACACTACTAGATGAGAGTACGAGTAGCAAACACTTGTTGCCCCAATAATCCCATCACAAAGCGCTTACTTGTATTTTACAGTTACTCCACCATTTTACAGTTACCCCTCTGGCGGTCCGGCAGCGAGATCACACCACTCGGGTACTCCTCCCGTGCGCGTACCCGTGGGCAATGGCGCGGTGGCCCAGCACCACCCTCGTCGTCTCGTACACTGGCAGCTCGTCCCTGTACGTGGCGGCGGCGGCGGCGTCAGGGGCAACGGCCGCGAAATTCTCGAGGTCGAACAGGTCGGAGCTGGCATCGCTGCTCTCCTCGTCCTCGTCGTCCTCGTCGCTGTCCACCTCCATCCGGTGGAGCAGCATCTGCTCCAGCTCCGCCACCCCGACCTGCACCCTCCGGCGTTCGCCGCCCGGGGCGGCGGCGGCCGCCACCGCCGCCTCGCCGTCGTCCAGGAACCGCACGGTCCGCTTCGGCTGGCCCCGCGTGGACGGCGTCTTGCTGAGGCAGGAGCGCGAGTAGGAGGACGCCGTGGAGCACGCGGACTCGGCGCCGCCCCGCGACGCCGACGCCGACGGCGGCGTCGGCGGCGCGCGCCTGCCGTTGAAGATGGCGTTGAGGAACCCCGCCAGCCGCGCGCCGGGGGACGCCGGCTTGCGGAGGTCCCTCAGCCTGGCGCGGATGTTGGCGCCGGCCGCCTTCTTGGCGGCCTTCTTCTTCTCCGGCGCGGGCGCGGGCGCCGCAGCGGCGGCGGCGGCGGCGACGCTCGTGCGTATGGGCCGCAGGCGCCGGTGCTGCGACGACTCGGCCTCCGACGACGAGAACCCGCCGTAGCTGGAGCACTCGGAGGAGCTCGACGTGGTGGTGGCGTGCGGCCCCGGGGCCCCCGCCGCTGACGCCGCCCTGCTGCCACGGTAGCTCCCCGCCAGCGACGCCTTGTAGTAGTAGCTGTAGTGCAGGTCCTGGCTCTGCTTCTTGGTCGCTGCCGCGGCGGCGGCGGAGGAGGACGTTACCCCGTCGTCGGGCTCGTCCATGGACTTGTATATGGCGTCGAGCAGCGTGGACGAGAAGGACGGCTGGTCGGCGTACCGCCTCGCCCTCCCCGGCGCCGGAGCCGCCGCCGCCGCCCCCTTGTACCTCTCCATCCCCGCAGACGAACCAATCGACACCCAGAAACAAAACCTCGCGTCCTGAGCTCCTGATGCAGCACACGGCCGGACTGCAAGCGGAGCGCGTTCAGTCTCAAGCACTCTCAATGCAAGCCCTGTGTTTGCTAGGAACACTGGAGGTGCATGGAACAGGGAGAGAACTGGAGAAGAGCTCGCTGTGTAGTGTGGTGTGGGCGAAAGGGTGGTGCAAATCTGGGGAGGAGGAAGGGGCGCGAGGGGGGAAGGGGAAGCGATCGGCGTGAAGATATAGCGGCAGGCGGAGGGAGGGCGCCGACGTGGCGACGGGGAGGTGGAAACTGAAAACGGAGGGGGGTGTGGCGAACGGCTAATAATACCGTACCCGCTAATAATTCGGTTTGGGCGTGCGGGTGGGGCGATCTCCCTGCCAGTGGGCCCACCGCGCGCTGTACCCTTCCTTGCAGAGCGGCTCACGCGCTAGCATTTCATCCGGAGGTTACGGCGGCTGTGCCGTGTACCACCGTGGGATAAATTCGTTCCCACCCCGGCCCGTGTCGACACCACGTCACAGTCACGTCCCAGGTTTATTTTGATCCGCCGTCCTGTGTTGTCGTGGATGCTTGCACTGCACCTCAGATTTTTGTTACTACGTCCCAAGTTTAACTCCGGTGAGGCGCGCGCGTGAGTACGTACGTACGTGTCATGCATGTGGCCACCCCGCTGCACATGCAGACCAGCGACACTATCACAGTAAGGTGTGTTTAGTTAAAAAAAAATTTCTCTTTCCCCATCATATCGATTGTATTTTTCGCTTATATGGAGCACTAAATGAAGTAGCAGCTGTTGCATGTTTGTACTTTTTGTCTGGCTAGTTCGAGATAAATCTTTTGAGTCTATCTAGGTCATGATTAGACAGAAGTTGTTAAATACAAATGAAAGTGGTACAGTACACTCTTTCCCAACTTTTTTTTCAATCTAAGCGTAGCCTAAGACGAGACCTCTCAACTCTAGTACAGTTTCATGAACGTACGTGAACAGAGGCGTTACTTTAATTTGTATGGTTCGGCTTTATATATCGCGAGAGTACGGAGTACTGAGGCTCAACCATGTCGTGTACTGGTACTGCCGACCGGTTAGTTATATGCACGTATATAACCACGCACAACGCAAAATCCCATGCGCTAATCGGCCTCAGCACGATCTGACGATAAGCACGCCGAAATGGGAAGCAGCAGTATCATTGTATCCGGACGAAACGACGCTGTTTTCGCTATCGGTTTCTCCAGTTGTTATCTAGCTAGGGGGATGAATGAATCACATGACCAAAAAAATCCGTCGGTCTTTCTCCAATCCTACATCTATGTTCTCAGTTCTTCCGCTGTAAAAAGAGCCGACGACGACTCAACACCGAACCGGCCGGCGGCCGGGCCCCCTTTCTTCTTCCTCACTCTCCTGCATCGTCGGTGTAAATAAGCTTGATGAATGTTACTCTTACCATCAGGCCTGCGTGACCAAGCAAGGATCACGTGATTACACCATCAATCGAAGTTGTAGTACTTTTTACTGCAGTCCTACGTCGGCTGCCACCCCGACGAACCATGCATGTCGTGCTGCGGACGAACAGGGCGGCGGCAGACGGCCCATATAACAACAAGGCGCGCGGCGCGGGGCACGCGATGAATGATGAATACTACTCCTTAGTCCTTCCTATATAAATAGTGGAAATGGATGAATCGCAAGATGCCACGCAGGCACGCACAGCTCGACGAAGGATTACTGCCGTGCAGGCTACCGAGCACAAGAGGCCTCGATCGAGCATAGATAAACACAGGGAACGGCACGGCTGCGCCACTGCAACTGCAACGATCCACAAGTGGATGAGGCTCTCCGGTCCTCTTAACAAATCCAGCCAAATCCGACTTTATTGACACGGGATTAGCGGCCGCATGTGTCGCCGGACGACGCGAGGGGCCTCGGCGGGCGCACACAGGGCAGCGGCGTCACTGTCTTATTATTGCGTTGCAATTGCAATTTGCGACGATTGCAACACTCCGAGTTGCGACGATCGTATCGTAATTGCAACAGCTAGCGGGACCATCACGTCCGGTTCCCGCTTCGTCCCGACCGTGGCCAGGCGATCGACGGCCTCTCCGCCGATCGACGGAAAGGGATCGATGGATCTTGATGGCGGCAGGGGAATGTCTTCCGGCCCGCCATGTTTTTTTCCCCATCCTTTCCTGTCGCCTATACATAGGTTGCTTTCGCCTATAGTGCTGCCCTTTGTTTCTATTTCTGTGGCTTAACCCTGAGCCTTGTTTGTTTTTGTTTCGGTGCATGATGATTCACTGCACGGCACTGCATTGCACGCACCATCCGCATGGGGCCGCCGGCCGATGGGTCGTCACTGGCGCTCGATGGCGGCCGGCGCCCCGGCCGGCCTGAGACATGCCCACGAGGGGGGTGAGCGTGACGGCAACGAGGTTGGGAGCACGAGGATACACACACACACACACTACGCCGCCTCATCATCAATCAATATTGTAAGACCCAGCAGGCAGTAGTATAGTGTGCTCCCAATGCAGGCCCATGACGCGGCCCTCGAAAGCAACATCTTTCTTCTGTATGTGCAGAATTCCCTATTTTTATATTAGCAAAAGCACCGAATCTCGTAACCGTGCAGACGCCCACACTGATTAACCAATCAATGTGCTGTATGTACTCCTATGTCCGGAAGCGGAATTCATGGCAGGTTTCCGAGACACACCGACCGAAACTCCAAGTCCCCCATTGTACGTGGTCACCCACTGCACCCGCCATCACATGGAGGACCGACCAACCAAAGAATAAACAAGATCTCCACAGCTAGATCCTCCGTCCGTGTGTGCGTGCACTCTGCACACCGACTGGCTCCTGTTCCCAACAGGCGCGGGCGGGCGCCCGCCGCGATGCGATGATAGATAGATGGCGAGCGACAGGGACGCGAGTGGGACTAGACGGCGCGCCTGCCTCCGCCGCCCGGCCCGGCGTCGCTGTCGACCGCGGACAGCCCTCGCCGTCGCCGTCCCCTCACCCGGCGTGCCCCAGCAGGGCCCTGGGTGACAAACACACCAACCTGCCGCGACCGCGTCGTGCACCGGCGTAGGGGCCGGGTGGCACCCATGGCCCATCCGTTCAATGCAATGCAAGTCCTCCGCGGGCCGGGCGGGTGCCGTGCGTGGTGATGGATGGAGCACCCAGCTGCTGTTGGTTGACGCGACAACGACCCGGGGAGCCCGATAACGATCCTGTTCGTTCGGGGTTCTCCGATCGCTTCCTGGGGCCTGGGAGACAATGGAAGGCCGAGACAGAGAGTAGCACCTTTGCTCTTCGATCGATCTCCTGGATGGCTGGATGGACACGCCACAAGTGGTCTGGCTCGCCACACGTATGCCTCCCTACTCCTACGCCATACCATACCATACCATACCATATGGCCTGGCGGGGGCCGGCGGTAGGAATCGCCGAACAAACACCGGGCAGCGCTTTCGGAGTGATGGGGGTGCTGCCTGCCTGCCTGCCTGTGATGCGCATCGGGTGATTGGACGGGTGGGTGGGTGCGATCGGTTCAGTCAGGTCGTGCGTGCAGTCAGGCTCGGGCGTGCGGCCTACAGGCACTCACTTCGGCTAGTGTGTGCGAGTCATGCCGATGCCATAAGCATGGCGTGGAGGCGTGTCGGATCATGAGTGGTTGACATGTCTGGCTTCCTGGGTTGGTCTGTCCGGCTGCGGCCTGAAATTGGTCGACTCTTGCGGTTCAGTTCAGGGTCAGGGTTCCGGTGGCAGTGAAAACAGTGTACTCCTAGCCCTTGTGGGTTGCTGGCGATTGCTGTGTCTGTGCGCGCGCGCGCATGCATGGCGGTGGCACCTCTGTTCTCTTGCTCCGTCTTCGCATGTGCAACAAGGCACGGCTTTTCATACCGCCACGCCGCTCTTTTTGTCATGGCGGTGGCACGTCTTCTCTTGCGCTCTTTTCATACGTGGACAAACAAAGGCGACGATCACCGATCAGGCCTCGCCCCTTTGTTTTCTTTGCTCTAGCTGGTACTGTAATCTACAACAGCTACTACATGTCTCCTCCATGGATGTAGGAGTACTGGAGTACTACTGTACTCCGTATGTGGCTCAGACCAAAGACCACCGACCGAGTTTTATATATCTGCGCTCTGTTCTCTGTATGCCTGAAGCCCTGAACACTTGAACAGTTTGTACTAATTAGTTTTTGCTACTATCAAACTATTTCATAACCGTTAGCAGACCTAGGATGACTCTATCTTCGAGCAAGCAACGAAACACAGGATAACTCTCTCTAGGCACTAGCTGAGCCCAATGAGTGCTACAGTGCCCGCGTACCCTCAAGACAACAGGAAGGTACAGCGTCGTGTCGGACAGCACGCGTGTTGTCTGGCTGCGCAGTGCGCGCGGCAGTCCGGCCACGGCCTACGGCCAGGCCATCCTCCTGCCGAGTGTGCCGAGGCAAAGCGAAAAAGCGGAGGCGGCACCGGCACCGGCAGCGGCTGCTGGGACGTCACGTTGTGCCTGCCGCGCGCGGGCGTTGCCGCAGGCCCAAGGGATCGCTCTCCCTCTCCCCACCCCGCACCACACGCACACACACGTACGTCTCGGCCGGGCCAGCAGCCATAGCAAAGCGCGCGAGGGAGCCCGCGGCAGGCTTTCGCTTTCCGCGCGGTCGGCCAGCGCCGCGGCAGCCGCATCAGAGGCGCGGCAGCTGATCGAACCTCTCCTGCTGGCCGCTGCTGCGTCACTGCTGTGTGGATCGGGCAAGTCCACGACGCGCCCCTCTCTGCCTGGCAGCTTCCGTTGCACGGGTGGCTGGCTCTTGCTGGAATAATTTGTTCTCTTTCGCGCCTGGCCTGTCTTGTGACGCACGCACACACCACACGCCTTGGCCGCGACCGAAAGCGGACGCGCGTGTGCCGTGCACCGCTGGCCGCGGGGATTAACAACTACTAGTATACTCCAGGACTAGCAGTGAGTGGTAAAGAGGTTGGAAAGGAGTGGGATTTGGAAGGGGCGCACCGCGCTCGCGCGCGCGCACGCATGGGGTGGGTGTGGCCGTGTGGGTGTGTGTATTGTGTGTTAGGGGAAAAATGGTGGCTCTGAAGACGTAATCGTCATGAGTTAGCTTGTTCTTTTGACCAATCAGTATTTATTTTCAGATATAAAAAAAATATTTTTCTCTCAGAACAAATCAGCATCAGTCAAAATCTGTAATTACAGGTGAAAAGAAAAGTGTCCCTGTCGCCAGATTGATCGCCCAGGCCAGGCCTCGCTTTTGTTTTGCGCCTCTTTGGATCTGGAGAACCTTGCGAGCTCTAGCCTCTAGCTCTAGGCTGGTCCATGCCATGCCCATGGAAATGGAGAGGGGCTAGGACTAGGAGTCTAGGGTCTCTGTTCTGCTCAATCTGCCTTATTTTTCTGCCATGATTAGGCATATTATTAGATCAGATCCATAATTCCATAAAGCAGGGTGGTTTTGGTTACCATGGCTGCTCTCTCAGTTGGTTAATGGGAGCGTTCACTATTTTAACTATGACTAAATTATTGTGAGAGAAAAATACTATTCTATGACATAAAATAAGCTGAAACTATCTTCAGCGAACAAGATTTGAGAGCTGCACCGTTTTGAGTAGAGCTCCTAGCCATGTCATCGATCACTTTCCACCTCTCTGATTTCTCCTACTGTATGACTGACGAAGGTGGCATGGACCGTTGATTTCTTGCCGTAGCAGGAGTACGTGCGCTTCAGAGCTGGTTCAGCAGTCTCTTCGAAAGAGAACTTGACCTGTCTGTTTGGATTGATTTCCATGCAGACTTACCACTGATGACAATGACATCGACCCAACCCAGCCCTCCATTCGCATCGCATCTTGTCCATCGCAGTAGTCGCAGAGAACAGATTCCACACAGCGCTGCTTCCATTCCATGTCGTTTCAGATCATCATCAGAAAACAACTGGCCTGAACGAACGAACTAATGAATACGGAAGGGCAATGGAGCCGCGCGAAAAAGACGCCCATTATATTGCTGCGGAAAGGTCGCGAGAATGGATCGACCCCGACCGTCTCTGATCTCTCCAACCAAAAGGGCGCATTATGCTGCCTGTGATGAGATCGCCGGCCTGAATATCGATCCAGGTCTTGTCTCCTGATACGATCAGAGATTCCAGAGGGTGTCTAGCTAGCTACTATCTCGATAGTGCAGAGCAGCCGTGCAGGTGCTAGTAGTTGACGGCAACAATTCATGATCCCTCCAAGTTGTTTTCAGTGCGTGGGCGGCCGGATTGGTCTGGATCTCTCGACCTGATTGCGACCGGATTATTGATGGCCTAGTGGACACTGAAATCGGCTCCAGTTTTTCTTGCTCATTAGGATGGATCGATAGTGCAGTGCTAGTGCTGCAAGAAATATCTGTTCAACTTTTTTTTTTCCCTATGAGTCGATGCCTCGATGGATTACTGCTCGGATATATATACACTGTCTTAATTTATATTCTGCCTTAGTTTATAGCAGTAGGCAAACCAAGTTAGCATCGAATTTCCACATCAGGAGTAACTATCTTGGTTTGGTGCAAATTTTCACGAAAGGTGTAGTACTCCTATTAGCTGAGAGATCAATCAGTTTGATGCGTCACAAGAACATGATGGACCAGCACTGCATCGCGAATAATTTCACCTACATGCTCGCATGCTTTTTGTCTGCAAAGGTTTCGATCCACAAAGCTTCGTCGTTCACACAGGAAGCCCCTGCTGTGCTGGCGCGCCAATCCGGTCGAATGAAGCTGTGCAGTAGTAGAAGCCACGGCATAGAAAGCCGTTCTGATCAGATTAATCTATTGGATCATCAAATGGTCCCTGGAACAAGCATGATGGATCATCGACCAGACAAGACAGTACAGGACAGTTTTTTAGTTTTAGCTAGCTGTAAAATGTTACCGTATACAAGCTTTTGGTAAACAGGCAACGTGAGTGGAGAATATATGGTTACGAGCGTGCCACCCACATGCATGCCTCCGAGGTTAACGGGTTGCATTGCATTGCATGCATGTGACCTCTGTGGCATAACTCTTGCAACAAAAAATGTAAGAATCGCACGGCTTGTCCTAGGCATTCTGAGGCAGGCAGTACAGGGGACAGTGAGGTCACAGATCACCACCGCATTTGGGTATCATTCCTGTCTGTCCTCAGATTCTAAATCCGGATTTCTGAAACTACAGCAGAGCTGCATCACTCGACATCGTTGACAGATGCTGTCTTCAGTAGTAAAAACCATAAACCATTGTGTTACGGGAAAACTAAAAACTGAATCGTCGTCTGGTGGATACCAGTAGCAGATGCGCAGCATGGAAAATTCGCAGGTGATCCACAGTTTTCGGACAGGATGCCATGGCCTTATCCGATCACTGCCGCTAAATTCGGCGAAACCATGCAGCCGCGTTTTTGTCGTCGTCCGTCCCGCTCTCACCAAGCACGAGCAGGTGCACGAGCGTGCTGGCTTCTTGGGCTGCGTTCGGTTGAGGGTATAAGCGCTTATTTTTCAGCACTTCAGCAGTATTTTTCTCTCACAAGATTTCAGCACTTCTACAGCACTTCAGCGCTTATCTACAGCACTTCAGCTTCACCGAACACAGCCTTGCTGCCGTGGTGGCTTGGCTTGGTCCCAACGGCAGAGGATACTGATTTGATTCCTTCCATGGTTCCATTCCAGGGTCACCACTCACCACCGCCTCGGCCGGCCACACGGTTTGGTTTCGAGATCAGAGAAAGCGAAAAGGCACTAGGCATGCATTGCAGCCTAAAGAAAGCGCGGGGCATGGCAGCTGCAGAGGCGACAGACATGGGAACGGACAGCAGCAGGTACAGCAGTGAGGCGGATGGTTTGGCCGCTGGCGCTCGGGTAGGAGTAGGACAACCGGTGCGGCGACGGCAATCCCGAGACGAGGAGGAGCAGGCGAACATGCTTGCATGGCGGGCGCACACGAGAGAGAGAGAGCTCGAACGGCCACCGATCGATTGATCGTCTGAGAGGAGAGGAAGATGGATCGAAAAAGGGAGCGGGCACGCCAGTCGCTACCCGGCGTCTCTTTTGCTTCTTTCGATCGACGCATGCATGCGCCGCCTCCGCCTCGGCGTCCGGTGATCCTTGCTGCTTTCTACCTCGCCGCCCTTTTCCTTTTCTGCTTTCCGCCCGCCCTTCCGGTTACGGCAGCGGGCAGCCTATCCTGTGTTATGTTCTGACGAGGTTCACACGCGCCTCTCCAGCCTCCGGAACAGCACGAGGAGAGATGCTGCTGGTCGCTTACGCACTCTCGCTTCTTCTCTCAGCATGCTTGATCTGATCTGCTGATCATCATGCCAGCTTTGCCATGAAGAAGCAGTAAAGTCGGAGCACACCTCCCTTCTTCGGAGTTCAGACGCACTCGGCTCGACGCGATCTGAATTTTTTCGCATTCAGAGTTTTGAGACGGGATGGCGACCGACGACACGCATATCCGACACACACTATTCAACCAGCCCTGCCATGCCAATGATCGCCGCATGTAGGCGTGCTGCCAAGCGCCGACCCTGACGCGTCATGCTGTGACTGTCGTGCACAAAGGAGGCTCGGATCGAACGAAGACCGAGAAGCGAAAAGGAAAACCGATCGGCTGAAGAGGAAGCAGCAGATCCGAGGAACCAGAGCAGAACAACATCATTGGCATCAAAATGTGTGTGATACTGTGATCGATGGTTGGAATTCGCATGGCAGCTTTCTCTTTTCATCTTCTTCTTCTCCTTTTTACTGTACTACCACCTCCCGTCTCAAAATAAATTGATTTCTAAGATCACTCAGAGTCAAATTTATTATTTATTTTGTATTGCTTACAACTTGTTTAAATTGCAAGATAATCAGAAACTTATTTTGAGACTCATTTGAAAAATTGATTTTAGAAAATCAAAAGAAGAAATCTAACCTCTCGGGCAAGCCATGCTGCCTCACCCCTCCTTCTATAGGAAAAAGTCCACTTTGGGTCTCTCAAATATCGCAAAAGTCTGCTTTTCATTTCTCAATTTCAAAACCGGGCAAAACACATCTCTCAGCTTATGAAACTGTACATATTGCGTCCCTGGCCTGGTTATGAGTGGTTTCGAAGACGGTTCTGTCTTTGTCTTTTTTATTTATTTTCGACCGAATCTTTAAAAAATCATAGTAAATAACAAAAAAACCATAAAATGGAAAATCTAATTTTGTTGGACTACATATGATTAGATCTACACAATAAATATATAATATGGTATGCTTTAGTACAATTTTTTTGTTGTACCATTAGATCTATGTTTTTCTGTAATTAATTCATAGCTGCAGTTTTTACGGTCCAATTGTGATGAAATTTTTATGATGGACTAATTATTATATGTTTGAGCTGTAGTAAAAATTTCAAACTCATTGGATCATGTATAACTTAGTTATAGATTTATTTCGGTTTAACAAGCATAAACCTAAATAAATCTATAACTACGTTATAATTCACAAATTATTTCTATGGATTACAAATATCAGAGAATATATCCCTAATCATTCACAAATTGTTCATAAATAAATTTCAGACAGACAGTGAATGCGAGAAGCCTCGCACGACACACAACATGAAACTAGCAAACGCCAAAAAGCTCTCTCCGTGCACACACATGCACCGGCCGGCTGGCGTGCAGCGACGCGTGAAGCCGAGCGTGCGCGTGGCCGTGGCGGCATACCTGGGGCGGAGCGCAGAGCAGGAAGGAAGCGATAACCATCGAGCGGCAGAACACGCTTTCCATGCGGAACGGACGCACAGAAATTCGGTTGACAGAGGTGCTCAAATCAGTCGGTTGATGCCAAGACTTTTGACAAGCCCCTGACCCCGGAGCAGATCAATGCAGTGCGCAAGCTGACCTCCCTGGACAGCAGCGTGGTGATGGCGGCGGCAGAACAGGTGGCGGAGGCGGAGGGAGCTGAGGCTATGGAGTGATTGTGGTGTGCATGATGTCTAGCAAGTGTTACCCCTTTGTATCATGTTAGTTCGTTGTTGTGTGGTGATGTTAGTTGAGTGTTGGGCTGTGTTCTATAAACAGCCTAGTGTTTCAGGTGTGTGTGTGGCTTGCCATATGCTGCTGATGGCAGCCTGTTGTTTAGGTGCCTGGTGTTGTAGGCCTTGGAGTTGTTGGAAATGGTTAGGTGTTACCCCCACTAGGTGTAGCTGTGGGGCATTGGGTTGTTTCAGTTCGTGCTCCTTGTTCCCAATCAACTGTATGGTGTTGCTGCTTGTGTCCTTTGCTGCCCTGTTGTGTCCACTGTGCCTCCATGGATAGCAGCGACCTCCGCATTCTAAACTGGAACGTGAGGGGTCTCAATGATGCGGCACATAGAGAGATTGTTCGGGAGGTTGTCACCTCGACAAGGCCAACCATTGTATGCCTGCAGGAAACCAAGATCAGTGCTTTCAATGCCAGCATAGCCTCTGAGACACTGGGAAACCCTGCCTACTCTTATGCTGAACTAGGTGCTAATGGCACGCGAGGAGGCATACTGCTAGCTTGGAATAAGGATTTGATTTCAGCAGCAAATGCAATAAATAGGATCTTCACAATCTCAGTACTGATCAGCATTGCCACGCCTTCTGCAACCCAATTTCTGCTCACAGTGTGTTATGGACCAGCTGATGACAGCAGAAAAGACGAGTTTCTATCTGAGTTAAAATCAATCAAACCTCCAGCTGCTATGCCATGGCTCATTGTTGGTGATTTCAACCTCATCTACCAAGCCAGCGACAAAAACAATCTCAATCTCAACAGAAGGCTTATGGGAAAATTCAGACGTGCACTTGATGACTGCGAGCTGATGGAAATGGCACTACAAAATAGGAAATTCACATGGTCAAACGAGCGAGAAAATCCAACTCTCGTCAGGTTGGATAGAATGTTCTGTAACTCAGAGTGGGAAGTTACCTTCCCAGACTTCGCAGTAACAGCCTTATCAACGGGAGCCTCCGACCACTGCCCTTTATTCCTCAACAAGCAAGAACAGACAATACGAAGGGCGACTTTCAGGTTTGAGAATCACTGGCTGCGCTTAGATGGTTTCAATGAGGTTGTAATGGCTGCCTGGAACAAACCACAAAGGGGCTCGGCCTACTCAGTGCTGAGCAGAAAACTGTCGGAGACAGCTTGCGCTTTGCGAACTTGGAGTAAGCCGCTGTTCAGCAACGCACGGCTACAACTGCATATTGCAAACGAAGTTATCCTACGGCTTGACATCGCACAGGAACGCAGACTGTTGTCAGAAGAGGAGCAATGCCTAAGACACGACCTTAAGATTAGAATCCTCGGCCTCGCAGCACTAGAAAGAAGCAGAAGAAGACAAGCATCCAGAGTGGTGCAAATCAAGTCGGGTGATGCATGCACAAGATTTTTTCACTTAAAAATGGCAGCTAGAAAAAGAAGGAAATACATCTCCTTCCTCAAAAAACAGGATGGCACACTAGTGTGGTCTCATGAAGAGAAACAACAGATTCTGCAGGAATATTTTGCAAGCCTGATTGGCAGAAAAGTGCGCAGGACCAGATCACCTCTTTGGTCTGAATTGGCGCTTGATCCCTTGCAGCAGCTACCTGGATTAGAATTGGATAGACCTTTTACTGAAGCTGAGATCGAGCAAGCGGTTCGAGCCCTTCCAAGGGAGAAGGCGCCTGGCCCGGATGGATTCACAAATGAATTCTATAAACACTGCTGGCAGATCATCAAGATGGATGTTGTCAATGCTTTCCATGCCTTCTCCCTGCAGCACACTGGAGGACTTGGGCACCTGAATCGCGCTCAAGTGGTGCTCATCCCAAAAGCGGAAATTGCAATAGAACCGAAAGATTTCCGGCCTATAAGTCTGATACACTCTTTTGCAAAATTGCTGACTAAGGTGCTGGCCAACAGACTTGCCGTGTACATTGATAAGTTAATCTCAGCATCACAGAGTGCTTTCATCAAGAAGAGATGCATCCAAGAAAATTTCATATATGTCAGGGGACTGGCAAGGTATTACCATAGAACAAAGACACCAGCTTGCCTGCTCAAATTGGACATAACGAAAGCCTTTGACTCCGTCTCTTGGGAGTACCTTATTGAGCTATTAGCTAGAAGAGGTTTCCCTGTGAAATGGCTCGACTGGCTGGCAATTATATTGAGAACATCATCTTCGGCTATATTGTTAAATGGCTCCCCAGGGTATAGCATAGCTCACCTGAGAGGACTAAGGCAGGGCGACCCGCTGTCCCCATACCTGTTCATCTTGGCAATTGATGTCCTGAACAATATTTTAGAATTTGCAACGCAACAAGGCTACCTTACACCTCTCAAGGGCAGAAATGCGAAGATAAGAATTTCAATGTATGCTGATGACGCGGTGATCTTCACCAACCCAAAGACAGAGGACATTGCATGCATCATGGAAATCATGGGAGCATTTGGGGAAGCAACGGGGCTGCGGATTAACCTGCAAAAGAGCACTGTGACGCCAATAAGGTGTGCAAATATTGATCTGGATGGGGTCTTGCAGAATTTCCCAGGCCCAATAGTTTCATTCCCACTGCAATACCTTGGGCTCCCTCTAACACTTGGAAAAATCAGGCTAGTGCACTTGCAATACTTACAGGACAGAGCTAAAGGCAAGATTGCAGGCTGGCAGGGTAAACTACTCACCATCGCCGGAAGAAGAGAGCTTGTTCGATCGGTCCTGAGCTCCCTCCCTGTCTACCTGCTCACAGTGGTCAAAGTGCCCAAGAAGTTCCTAAAGGAACTGGACAAGCTGAGAAAGAAATTCTTATGGGTGGGTGACAAGGACCTTGCGGGAGGGAAATGCAAGGTAGCGTGGTCAAGAGTGTGCATGCCAACTGAACATGGAGGACTAGGCATTCCTGAACTGGAGAAATTCAGTAGGGCACTGCGCTTGCGCTGGCTTTGGTACTCATGGGAAGACCGTCAACGACCGTGGAACGGTTTGGAACTACCTGTTGGAAAGGATGATGCTGCCCTCTTCAATGCTGCAACAACTGTGACCCTTGGAAATGGAAGTAAGGCATCATTCTGGCTCTCGCGTTGGCTGCAAGGGCAAGCGCCAGCAACACTATTCCCAGGGTTATTCAATCATAGCAAAAGGAAGAATCTAACGGTGGCAGAAGCTCTGACCAACAATAAATGGATTACATATGTCGACTATGATATGACGGTGATGCTGTTGCAAGAATTCATGGGCCTATATGACTACATCCGGGAAATATCCCTCACACCCTCTTATGAAGATCAGATAGTATGGTGGCCAACCTCAAATGGCCAGTACACAACAAACTCCGCATACAAACTGCAATTCATTGGGAAGACTACATCCTTAACCGCTAAGCGAACGTGGAGAGCAAAGGCGCCACCAAAGTGCCGGTTCTTTGTGTGGCTGATGCTACAGAACAGGATTTGGACGGCGGCCAGGCTTCAGATTAGGGGTTGGCCAAATGATTATTTCTGCAAGCTATGCATTCGATGCTTGGAGACAGTCCCTCATCTTTTCCAGGACTGCTGCTTCTCTAGATGGGTCTGGTGGAAGGTGAGCTCCTGGATTGGAGTGAGCTCTCTGGATCCAGCAACCTGGACACAACAAAACGATCTTGGGCAATGGTTCATGGACTTGGGAAACAATGCGCCAAGTGTCAAGAGAATTGGGGTGTGCTCTATGGTAGTACTAACGATTTGGGAAATTTGGAAAGAAAGGAACAGGCGTATCTTCAATAACACTACAAGATCGCCGCATCAGGTCTTCAGCTTGATTCAAGAAGAAGCGAGGCTCTGGAGACAGGCAGGAAACAAAGGCCTTGATTCAATCTTGCCGCTGATTGTGCGGGAAAGAGAAGACAGTTAGGTCTTCCCGATGCTTTGGTTGCCAACATTGTTATGTAAGATTGAACACTAAACCGCAGGGTTGACATGGCTTTCACTTTAGAGTGAGGCCATATAAGTAGGGCGCACCTAGTGCCAATTCTTGTAATTAATACCACTCTTTCAGCTTAATTAATGAAAGCCGTTATCGGATCTTTCGAAAAAGATGCCTAGCAATTCTGTTAGAAAATCAAAAGAAGAAATCTAACCTCTCGGGCAAGCCATGCTGCCTCACCCCTCCTTCTATATAGGCCAGGGCGCCACCCCATTCCTCTCACTGGGCCGCAGCAGCACCGAGCCCAGCCTGGCGCCCCTTTTCTCAAAGCCCGAAGGCCTGCCACCCCAACTCCTTCTCCCGCTGGGCCAAGCACACCTCAGAGCCGGCCCACAAGCAAGCAGCCCCGCGCTCCCTCCCGCTTCGGCCGAAACCAGCCGCAGCACCGACCCGCACGTACTGCACCACCTCCCTCTCTCTGTTCCACCGCCAGCTGGGCCCCACCCGTTGGCTTCACCTCCTTCCTCTCGCCGTGTCCCTGTCGGACTCGAACGGCAGTCGCCGTTATCTCCGCGTCCGGCTTCCCTACGACTCCCGAGCCCCTTTAGGGCAGGTACATTGCTACCGCTTCCTGGCACGAGTCCTAGACGCACCTGCCGCCTCCAATCGCCCTCTGCAGCCACAATTTCGCGCCGCCAGACCGCCTCTCCCGAGGTCCGCGGAAGGTTTACAAAATCGTCGTACCGCTTCTTCCCCGAGCTCGTCCACTCACCGATCTTCGTCACCGCGAGCCGACTCGATTCCGCCCATCTCCGTCGAAGTTGCACCGGGAGGCTTCACCGACGCAATTGATTGGTCCCCAAGCGTCGCAGTTAGGTAAGAAAGCTTTTCCCCTCCTTACTCTTCACTGCTCCGCCGTACCGAGCTGCCCGCGACCTCACCGTCGAAATCAAGCCGCCGCCGCTCGTCCTGCTTGCCCCCTAGGCCCAGGACGCCTCTGTTCCAACCGAAGCCCTGTACGGGTTCGCCTAGAGATTAGCCACCTTCCCGATCCTTCCCCGAGCCAATTAGACCACCCTATGGCCGTTTACCCGTTTCTCCGGCGAGGTAGCGCATCGCCGGCCATGTCCGCCGCCACCCCAGTCATCCTCTCCGGCGGGCAGTGCCCTTTAACCACCCTAGATCTAATCCTAGCCGCCCGAAGCAGATCCGATGGCCAGGTCCTAATTTCAATTTTCTTTTTGTTTTAATTCGAAAATAGTTCAGATTAATTACAAAACTGCCACTATCTCTACTTTAGCCATATTTTGTCCGTTTTAGCTCCGATTTGATCCGTTCAAATCTCATTAGATTCATAATTTTGTAATCTACCTGTTGATACCCTGTTACTTATATTTATCACTTTTAAAATTCGAGATTATATTTAATCTATTAGTTTACTAAAGGAAATCTTGTTTAATTCATAACTTCTTCGTTTGAACTCTGATTTGCGTGAACTTTATATCGTTGGAATCGAAGCGACGCATAGATTAGTTTTCTATACTTTTCAATCTGTTTTGCTACTGTTGGTGTACTGTTCTAAATTCTAATTTAGACCTTGTTTTCTGCGTGTATAATTGCCTGGATGTTGTATGGTGATGTTGTGCTCGAGTTTAGAAGGTGAGCACTTCGCTGGTGATTAGGAGTACTTCGTAGAGGATCCAAGTTCTCAGGACGCTTTGATTAAGGCAAGTATAGCATGGACCATCCTACAATGCTTAGATCTCCTGTTGCCATTGGTCCTATGAATTTAGAAATGTGAAGATATTCCATGTAATCATATTCTTATGCTGCTGGGTGCCATATATAGTTTATATAAAAATGTTTGCTTATTTCCATCCAGATGGCTCTGAATGAACGTCTGAACAAATTTAAACAGCAGCAAGAGAGGTGCCAGACTACTCTATCTAACATTTTTGCAAGCCAAGCTTCGGTTTCAGCGCCAAAACATGTTCCAGGGATTCAAACAGTCAATGCCCCATTGGATCCTGTAAAACCACTGCATCCTATTAAATTTTCAAATGATACGGAAAGGCTACAGCACATCAATTCAGTAAGGAAGTCTGCTGTGGGAGTACAGATCAAGTTAGTTATTGAACTGCTTTATAAGGTAATCCCCAAAAATCCAACTTTATGCAGTTTCTGCAATTGTACCAATTTTCTGACTTATGTACTTACTAGTGATCTAGCATTGGAAGTGGCCACCTATTAATTGCAAATCAGACTGGTGTTGGACAAAGGATGATTCATACATAGGTTCAGCTGCTACTTATAACATTAAAGTTATGGTATTAATTGGGATTGTTGAGCAGTATTTTGTAACATGATATTAATATTCCTCTAAATTAATTAAATGGAATTAATATACTAGTGGAGCCATCAGACATGAGGAGCTTGCTCCAACATCAATTCTAGCATTATTCTGGATTATTGTCATGATTGAAAACTTCCCAGTCCAGGAAGGAAACACGAATGTTTTCTTCGAACCTTCTTCGTGGAATATATATGTTCTAGCGATAATAGCTGAACTAATGTAGTTTCTTTTGTGCTTGCAGACAAGACAATCCTTTACAGCAAAGCAAGTAAATGAAGCTACCTATGTTGATATTAATGGCAACAAGGCTGTATTTGACAGCTTAAGGAATAATCCCAAAGTTTTATTTGATGGTACTCGTTTCTCTTACAAGGTAAATGCATTTGGTGTCGTAGCAGTTTCATTGAATTAGCATATTCATGAATGAAATCAAACATTTCTTGAGTATTACTTACTTCGATGCATAAAATATTTTGATTTTGCTGCTCAATCTCTAGATCTAAACACACAAGAAATGTTCCAACTGAAATTTTCAATTGTTTTGTTTGATTGCGCCTGTGGCAAGCTAAATTTTCCATGTTTTCGTTTTAGTTTATTTTTGGAATTGACTATCCATTTAAGTTGTGTTAAGAGATGGAGGGTGGGTATTTAATCGAGAGCTAAAATTTGGTAGGGTTTTCATCTTTTTATATGGTTTGCTTTCATTGTGAACTGAACTGCCTTTTGCTGTTGTGCAGCCAAAGCATGCTTTGACTGGAAGAGATCAATTGCTTGGTTTGATCAAGGATTCTGAGTATGGCCTTCATGTTGAGGACATCAAAGATGCTTATCCATCTGTATTGGAAGATTTGCAGGTAACTACATTGGCCTTGATTTAATATTTTCAAAGCTTGCTGAATTATGTGAATCAATTTTGCGACTGAACTGATATGAACTCATCCCATTCTAATATTTAGAAGCCAAGCAGCCTTGTTTTTTGAAAGCTTGTAAATGAGCCTTTTTGCAGTTCTTTTGATACACCACATTTTGAGTTTGTGACCTTGTATTTTACGAGGTACCAAGTTTGTACTAATGTCACCTATTTGTTTTGTTTATGGGAAGGTACTAAGACTAGATGATACCTCTTGGTAACACCCCCCCCCCCCCCAAAAAAAAACAATACCTATTAAAAAATTATTTTTAAATTATAGTGAGTATTGACTGATCCCTTTGCGTGTATGTTATAGAATTTGGTTTCCTGGGACTTCCACAGTTTGAGCACTTTTTTTTGTCTTATTAGTTTCTGGAACAGGTAGTGGACTAGTGGTTGCCTCATCTTTTTATTTTGAACCGTGAGGTTCTCTCTGATCATCTATTCCACTGCGAATGCGGAGGTGTTGCCTGGTGACCAATGTTTATTGCAGTCTGTATTTGCAGCTTGAGACTAGCCTTTTGTTCTCTGTCGTATCATTGGTGTCAAGAATTCGGTTCAGTAATCTGGTGTATAACATTTTTTTCCAGGCTCTGAAAGCATCAGGTGATGTCTGGTGGCTATCAAGCACCGACTCCCAGCAAGACACGGCCTACTTTAACGACCCTCGATATAAGATCACGGTCGACAATGACCTGAAGGAGCTGTTCCTGAAGACAGAGCTGCCACGGGACATGCTGGACATTGAGAAGGAGCTAAAGAAGAGTGGCGAGAAGCCAATGACCAACACGACCAAGCGGCGCGCATTAGCCCAGATCCTTGCTGCATCCATGCGCAAGCCGAAGGGCAGCAAGAAGAAGAAGCAGCGTCCCCTCACGATCAATAGCAGGGGCTTAATCAACAAACATATGCCGGAACTGTTCGATGCTTGAGCCGTCGGCTGCCGCTAGCAACTGGAGTACGATACGGCCGAGCTGGCAATGGTCTACAAGCGATTTTTGCGTCATAAATACGGTGCTTAACCGAGCGAAAAGTAACACTGGTTCCATACCGTTAGGATCTTTGATTTGGGTATTGAGCTACCAATTTGCCGTATCTTGGAGTTCACATATGGTGCTTAACCGAGTGAACAGTAACACTAGTTCCGTTCGGAACTTTGACTTGGGTATCGAGTTACCTTTTTTTTTTCTTGAGTCCAGTTGACATGTTCCTTTTTTTATTGAGCAAATCAGTTGGCTCTATCTTGTTGTCCAGTTGACATGTTCGTTTTTTTTTAGTCTTAGCAAACGAGATGTGACGAAAAAAATATACAGTGCTCGAAAATTGTACCCAGCAAAAGGGCAAATGTGCTTTGTAAAAGTGGGAGGAAATGATGCACTCTGGACTTTGAGACTTGGTTTGGTGTTACGAGAATTTTCAGTATAGTTATCCAGATTTTTTGGATTATGAGATTCTCAAAATCTGTTTCGGGTTTTCAGAATACCTCTTAGGTCTCCTTTGGTTTGTAGCAGAACTTGGGGGGGGGGGGGGGGGGGGGGGGGGGGGGGGGAAGGAAAACATATGATTGAGAATCGAGCCTTTGGTTTACATGAACAGAACACGGGATTATTAGGTCGGACTAACAAGTTATTTAAGTGTTGTTATAGCATTTAAAGATCCAAACAGATATGGACTAACAACTAATTAACTAATTTTCAGCTGGCTATTTTTGACTATGACTAACAACTAATTCTGGTCCATTCAAACTTGATCATGAGCCGCTTGACTAACCTAACCAAACCCGAACTATTGGTGCATCGGGTTGGGTTCAAGTTGTAGCGATGCCCTTTTTTCAGACTCAATTGCATTCGTGCCTCTTTTTTTTTTTTTTTGAGAAAAAATTGCATCGATGCCTTTTTTAGAAACAATTGCATCGATGGCTGTTGACTTCTCTCCAGCGCGGTTCACTGCGTTTGACCTTCACAGTTCAACGGCCCAAGAATCCATGGGCCTGACCGAGCTGTCTGTTAACTTTCACGAAAATCCAAAATAAAACAAAATATATCCCTTCACTTTTAAAGCGGTTCATATTACGCCTCTGATCGAGTCATGAACGGTTTCGAAGGCAGTCATGTCCTTTTCTTTTTTATTTATTGCAGTTGAATATTTAAAAAAATCATAGTAAATAAAAAAACATAAATAGAAAATTCAATTTTGTTCTGCTTTTGATGATTAGATCTACAAAATAAACATATAATACGTTATGTTTTAGTGTAAATTTTTTGTTATAGTTTTAGATCTATGCTTTTTATATAATTAATTGAAATAATTTATCGTTGTAGTTTTTTGAGAAAATTAGTTTGTAGTCGTTTGGCTTAATTTTTTGGCCATGTTTTCATCAAACTTTGTTATTTGACCCTCGAACAAAATTTTCTTATTTTTTGGCCCTTCGTTTCACTTCGAAAAAGCATAACTCTTCGAGACGACATCAGATGAAGATGATTTTTATATGAAAATTATAGTCTCGACGAGATTTATAGCTTTATAGTTTTATGTTTTTTCATTTAAGAAATTTTAGGTGTCAACAACATTAATATAATATAATACTATTTTTGAGCATCTGAACTTAAAAAAACTCAAAACTGACGTCGGCACTCGGGCTGACGAGCAGCTGCCGCCAACAAAAAAAAAGACCCATCGCTTTTTTTTTCTGCGTTTAGATAGGAAAAAGTGGACTGTACCATTTTCATTTGTATTTGACAATTTTTGTTCAATCATGGCTTAAATAGACTAAAAAAATTCATCTCGAGCTAGCCAGACAAAAAATATAAATATATAACAAACTGTTACTTCATTTAGTATTCCATGTAACCAGAAAGTACAATCGCTAAACACACCCTGTGCAGTGACGACACTGCACGACCCTGTGCAGTGCTCTTGTTTTGCAGATCGGACGAGGTGCTGCGTGCTGCCACTTTTGGGCACGCACGTTGAAGAGAGAGAGGGGGCGCGCTGATCGGTGCTCGGCTGCTCGCGCCAGGCTGCAAGCGCAGCCGCCGCCCGCCGGATTCCCGCGTACTACCCGCTGCGTCGGGGTGATGCAGGGAGTCAGGGACGTCTCGCCGTTCCCCCATGCATGCGTTGGTCTTTGCTGCGCCAGGCGCCTGCGCCGTGGCAGGGCTTCGTGCCGCAACGGCGCAACGCTGGCAGCCGGCTCGAGAGCCATTCAACGACGCACCAAAGCACGCAGCAGTGAAAATTTGACGTTCTCCTACAATTAGCCCAAAATGCAAAATAGGTGTTGTAGAGTATTTTTTCCTACTAACACTAGTACATAACTAAGAATCCGGGACTAAAATTCTAAGCAAACTAAAAAATAATTTGTGTACCACAAGATTCAAATCCAAGATCTCGTGCATAGCATGCGCATGTCTTACCACCCCACCTACACAGCACATGTAACCATGTACAGGATATTTGCCTTTTGAGCTAACCTGCAGATGACCATTTAGTCCCGTTCGTAACACCAACCGGGACTAAAGGGTCTAGGCCTTTAGTCCCGGTTAGTAATATGAACCGGGACTAATATTTAACCTTTAGTCTCGGTTGGTGGATCTTTAGTCCCTAACACAATAAAATACCGAGACTAAAGCCAAAACTTGTTGCGACCAAAAGCCGTTTCTCTACTAGTGTAAGGCTATTTTCAACAAGAGCATGGCATATGGAGACCCAAATCCAAAAAGGATCTTCAATCGTACCGTTTTAGCCTCCAACAGAATACCCATACCAGAGACCCATTTTAGGTCTCATAAGAGATACAACCCAGATTTGAGTCTCCTCTCTTCTTGAAACTCATTTGCAGAGAGATTCTCATTTAGATGTTGTTGGAGAAGATTAAAAATGAGTATTGAATCTATTCACTGTAGTGCAACCCAAACGTGAAATGGGTATTGTATTTTAGGTGGTGTTGTTGGAGATAGTCTAAGAAAATACCCTAATAGATGACCCAATCAGAAAACCCATTTTGCATACCAGTGCAGGAGAAGCGCAAAAAAGCATCCTTCGAGAGAGACGACGCAAACCTCTGCGCTCGTAGTGGTAGGCCCATGACTACGAAAATTTTGATTGACAACAAAATATTACTAAATTACCACTTCTAATACGCATAGTACGTAGAATTTATGGATTGAAAAGCAAGCAAGAAAAAAATGAGAACTCAAACGCAAAGCAACAAAAACAAAAGAAAACAGGTTAATGTAATAACGGGTTAATTAGACGAACGGTGTCAGTATGGGAGCACAAGTCTACCACACGATTGAGCTGTAAGAAAATTACTAGTCTATTACTCATACATGATTACTAGTATACAACTATACGATTGTTGATCGTGGTCTGGTCATTGCTAATTCAGTGAATAGCAGATTAATAATGCAGGGACAGGGAGTGGAACAGCGAAAGATCGGTTCGGCGAATCACGGAGGCAAGGGAGGTCATAGCCCAGAATGGCCTCCATGTAGCTCCGCGCAGTGAGTGGGGGTGTTTCAGTGAAAAATGAACCAACATCATGCATGCACGTTGAACCATTACATTACATATTGCGGCAAAATTGTCGCCATCCAGCGAAGATGACGGCGAGCGTGCAACATGCATCTCGTTTGCAGGGCGCGTCCGAACGCCATGCATACACAATTACACATCCACATCCCTCCCCAGGCCGTCACAAAGATCGGCGGTTCGTTCGTTTCTTCACCGCCACTTGTACTGCTGAAATCGTCATACCTCGTGCATGCAGCAGGTGCAGTGCCATGCATTTCTTCGCTAACTACTACTACGTACTCTACCAGGTTGCCAGTTGCCACGATCAACAGTCGTTCCAGAGGGCGAACACCGGTAGCTGATGCAGGCCGGGCACCGGCCGCGCCGCCGCCATCCAGCTGCTGCCCTCCCCGGCCTCCAGCTTCATGGGGTGGCCGGCGCCGTACTGGAGGCCGTGCAGCAGGTGCGCGCCGCGGTGTCCGTCGGAGGTGTCCGAGTTGTCGGACGCGGCATGGTCGCCGCCGCCGCCCGGCGCGTCCGACGAGCGGTCGGCGCCAGCGGCAGCGTCGATGGCGGCGAGCGCCGGCGGCGCGTCCGGCGGGGAGCGCCTGCACGCGTCGCCGCCGCCGATGAGGTGGGTGCTGGCGCAGATGCGCTTCACGTCGTACTTGCTGATGTCGAAGTTGGTCACCGCGTTGAGGCCGCGGAACTTGATCGCCGCGATGTCGTACGCCTCCGCCGCTTCCTCCTGCGTGCCTGCACAAATTTACCACTATTATGACCAAGCTGCGGGCTTTCACAACACAAATCCTTGTTTACTTGGCGTCAAGAAAGAAATTAAAGTTACTGCACAAGAAGCAGTGACACGAGCTTACTGAATGTGCCAAGATACAGGTCCTTATTGCCAGCGACCCTCCCAATCCTGGCCTGCCATCTCCCGTGCTGGTGATGCCTGCGTTTTTTTGCATGGGGAACAAGCAGGACAAGAAAAGGTTACACAAGCAGGCAGGCGGATGCGTGTGCGTGTTTGTGCGATCAGAAAAATTCAGAGCATGGTCAGGTACACAGAGCTGTGCCCAGACTGGGATGAGATGGCTAACGCTGAAGCGGAAGTTTTGGGGTGTTGGAAAAGGCAGCAGGTGGGGTGCAAAAATGGGCGAGCAGAGCAGAGGGCAGCACGGCACCTTGTCACTCCTCTGTACATGGATGCTCCTCTCGAGAAGCCGCTGCTGTTCCTGCAGGAATAAAAATTTGGCAGCAACAACAACTTCAGTTTTGGCGTTGGCGAGCGCGCCAGATGTTTTGATACAGTTTTGGATGCATGTTGATAGAGAGAGAGAGGAAAAAAAAAAGGATTCAGAAACAACAGTGAGCAGGCAGCGAGGTTTTGTTTCTATTCTGCTAGTACTAGCGATGTTCAGGCACAGGGTTCTTCTGAAATTGGCACGTGAAAGATTCCACGCATTCAGAAGATCGAATTCAAACCAAATTGTGTTTGTTCCATGCATATAAACTCTTCTACATAGGCCCTGTTTAAATCCACTGCAAATTGCAATTGCAACTAGTCACATCAACGTTGCTGCATATGCATAGAGCATTAAATGTAGACGAAATGTTTGCATGTTTATACCTTTTGCATGTACATCACGAGACGAATCTTTTAAGCCTACTTAATTATAATTAGATAAAAATTGTCAAATACAAACGAACGTGCTACAGTGCAAAATTGCAACTGCAACTGGGATTAAACCCAGCCTTAGCGAGCTGTCCGTTGTCGCTTGTTCACACATTACATTATGACGACATTATTACGTAGTAGTAGTATTTACTGCATATGATGATCAGCGGTACGTTGTAATAAGAACTGCATCAAGCAGTACCGTACCTTCTCAAGTGCGCAATGAACTCCTGTCTTGACATGTGCTTCATCTCCTCCAGCTCCTTCTCGTAGTGGCTCAGCTACAAGTGCCAGAGAGGCCAGTGGATCATCAGGAAACATTAGAAAGCATTATGTACGAACGAGCCATTCATCAAATGCAAAAATTAAGAGCGCAGGAGAATGAATGAATAAATAATAAATAGTAAAGAAGAACGAGGCCTGCGTGCCGGCCCCTACTTGAGCTGACACGGCCTTTTTTCGTAAGTTAAAGAAGACGACGATGAGAGAACAGTAAAACGTTACCGGGACACACTTTATGCTTTTGTGATGGAAGGAACCCCAGAGTACTTGAGAGCCGCTAGGTCATAAGCCCTCGCAGCCTTCTCCTCCCCCCCTGTCATGACCCGCCTGCTACTCACAACAGTCTTCGGTGAGCATGTGGAGTAAACAGCATTGGCCACAGCTGTGTGCCAATGGAAATATTACCAAGGTCAAGGAGGGCTCAGGGCCTATAGAGTGTATCTAATACAATAGAGTGAAGATCTACAATCGTATAAAAATGTCACATGCATAAGCGTGCAAGACGTCAAGTAAACTATAGACGAGGTATTCCAAGGTTGTCAGGTTAGCAGTTTACTCACACTCGATTTCCATGCATGCATTGAGAAGCGAACAAGACAATTTAGTAACCCGAATGCAGACAGAGAGCAAAATTATGAGACAGGAAGTTATCGACGTTCATTCATTCAGATTTTCAGGTGGAGCAAATGCCATGGCTGGATGAATTGTGTGCTAATTAAGCTCTCACTCACCTTGCCTTCCTTTCCTAGTCTGCCCTTCCTTCCTGCAAGTGTTGTCCCACAGGTGTGCCTCGTACCTCCCAGTCCATCTGTGCCTGAAGATCGATCGATTTTACATACAAACAAACACGCGTCAGGATGATCGACCAACAAACGCGAGATCTTGATTCAATCTTGATCATGTATGCATGCATGCGGTGATGCGCAGCACAGCAAGTGTAACGCCAACCTGGTGACGCCGCGGAACTGCGACGTGCGCTGCCCGAACGTCTGCGCGGGCTTGCGGTGCACCGGCGCCGCCGCTGGCAGCAGCTGCGGCGGCTCGGCGGGCACGTCGTCCGTCACGGCGAGCGACAGCGCCGCCGCCGCCGCCGGCGTCGGCGGCCGCTCTGGAGGCACGTACATGGCCTCCCGGAGCCAGGACTTGATGCCGGAGATGGACATGGACCCGCCGCCGGCGTTGTACGACATCGGCACTGCGGCGCCAGGCGGGATCGCGCTCGTGGGGGTGGGCACGCCCAGCAAGTACTGGCCGTGGTGGGACGGCACGAACTGATGCTGATGCTGGTGGTGGTCCGGGAAGCCGCCGCCGCCGCCGCTGCAGGGCGGCGCGTTCATGTTGATCCCCAGGCCAATGCCGCCGCCGCCGCCGCCGGTGCCGTGGTAGTAGGAGCCGCAGGAGAGAGGTTGGAGGTCGTGGACCTCGTGGTACTTGTTGGCCTGCTCGGCGTGACCGCAGCCGTCGTAGAGGCTGCTGCTGCTGCTCTTGTTGCTGCAAGTGACGCTCATGAAGTCCTCAAGCTTGGGGCCTTTGGCTTCTGCTGCGGCGTGTGCGTGTCTCCAATCTGCACAGGAACGGTACAAATAACGGGCAAACTGAAATGATGGATGCTTCCTTTTTTGAGAGACCCAAAGATCCATTCATACATACGTTCGTTCACTGACTTCTCAAGCAGTCGCAAGCTACCCGGCCTTAATGCAAACAACTGGTATGTACTATGTTATTATTAATTAATCTGCTAATAATAGTAGAAAAGGTAAAGATCTTCTTGCTTATGAGTAGTAGTAACGTGAGAACCTGAACAAGATCCAAGATCATTCATCCTGAGACAATGTAAACTTGTAAAGAGTCTTTTAATTCACTTCACTTATTATCATGCTGTGACTGAAATCGGTTTCCATTGAATTGATTCTTCGTAATTTAGATCTAGAATTTTGTAACGAATCATGATGATACAGTACATGCTAGAAGAAATGATTTCTAGATTCTGTTCTTGTTGCTAGCTAGCCCAAGTTATTTACTATACGAATCAAAGCCGTACTCTCCTATCCTATGCCATCTACTTATAGATTTCTTCATGTGTTTATACCATGAACGGAAAGAGTCAATCATAACCTTTCCAAGTAACAAATAAAGAACAAGCTGCTTCCTCTCTACCCTACAGACATGTAGTGAGCTAGTACCTGCTGGCGCCGAGGTGTAGTGCAGAGAGGCATCGGGGTGCAGCGGCATGGCCACGAGAGGGAGAGGCGAAGCAGCCGCGGCAGGCGAGGAGCAAGAGCCGCCGTCTCCATCCACGCTCGCGCTCGCTCCACCGCCGCCCCTCCCAGCCGAAGGAGACAAGGAGAAGCCGAGCCAGCCGCCGTTGTTCATGTCCATCTCCTCGATCCACCCCCACCGCCGCCGAAAAAGAGGGAGGGAGATGAGATCAGAAGACGACGACGGAGGGCGGTCAGCAACCGACGATGGAGTTCCTCGTTCTGATGGTGACGATGACGATAACGATGATGATGATGATCCTTCAGCTTTTCAGAGAAAGACTTCCTTGTGGACACGAGAGAGGCTGTTACTTGCAAGCAAGCGAAGAAAGGTGTAACTAGCTGCTAGAGTGCGCTCCTGGTGATGCAAGAGGGGCGAAAAGAGCCTCCCTTTTTTTGGTTTTGACGTTTATGCGAGCAAGCTATATATGGCTATGGGGGTGTGTGTGTGTAGGTGGAACGGTATGAATGCGAATTGCAAGCCCAAGAAGCGTTAGCGTAGGTGACGACTGCCGGCCGGGTGTGTGTCCATTCAAGACAAAAGTTTTGGTGTGCAAGTATGCATTGCATGCACAGATGCGAGCGTACGTGGACCGGCGTGTCCTTTTGTCTTGGGGGCCGTGCCACGCCACGCCATGCCATCCATCGGTGGAAACGTCTTGCAGCGTGGGTGTGGCATGCAGCTACTACCTCTCGGCCGGGGCCCGTCCTGCCGTAGGCCCTTTTTTAATCACTGCAAATTACAATTATAACTAGTCACATCAACTTTATGACACATGTATAAAATATTAAATATAGACGAAATATTTACATGTTTATATTTTTTACATGTACATCACGAGATAAATTTTTTAAGTCTACTTGGACCATGATTAGACAAAAGTTATTAAATACAAACGAACGTGCTACAGTACAGAATTACAACTGCAACTTAGGATCTAAGGCTGTGTTTAGATCTCAGTTGTAGTTGCAATTCTGCACTGTAGCACGTTCGTTTGTATTTGACAACTTTTGTCCAATCATAGCTTAAGTAGGCTTAAAAGATTCGTCTCGTGATGTACATACAAAAAGTATAAACATGCAAATATTTTATCTATATTTAATACTCCATACATGTGACAAGTTGCAATTGCAACAGTGGATCTAAACAGAGCCTAAACACACCCTGCGTGTCAAAGTGTGACGCCTCATCTGTCTCGCTCGCAGTCGCTCTATCTTTGGCAGGGCCTTGGGCCTTGGGCCTCCTGTGTCTTGTGTGTGTTCGTCGTCGTCTCTCACTCTCACGTGCCGGCCGAAGTCGATCCACGGGTGTGCCACACCACATGCATGCAAGGAAATGCGCGCAGATCTTCTCAGGTGATTTCGTGATCCAGACTCCAGAGATCAAGAACAACCGTACTAAGTACGCACAGTACTTTGCATCGTTGCCATCAGGATGCATAGGTTGGCGTAGCGCGTTACCCATGCATGTTTCATCTCGATAACCGATCGAGTGTTGCAGGACAGGACTCGTTTGCGTCACCGAACTTCACTTCCGCCGATTACTCCTACTGTACGGCCCACTTAATTCTACTTTGAAGTGCTCTACCTTTCGTTAGATTTTTTTTTTTCTAATTTTAATTTCACAAACATAACATTATAATAACAAGTATTACTACCGCGTAGTTTAGGTAACTGCTTCCTACATTCTTTGGAAATATTGGAAGATATATCATCATCTGCTCGACATAACAAATCTTTCGAGGATTCAACCATTCATCCTATGTATTATTGTGTGAAAATCAAGGCTACCCGGTAAAAGGCCCTTTCTACCGCGTGGCAGTTGTAACCCGCAAAGTCAAGGCCAACTCAATGTGGTCTTGGTCCTCTTCATCGTGAAGAAGAATTTATAGATCCATCATTCATGTTTATTGTTTCTAATTTCAGTTTTTAATCCATTTGAATAGAACTTGATTAAAGAAAGAGAAATCAGGCGTGATAATTGTACTCATACCAGGTAATCTAGAGTCGGACGGGGGCGACGCCACGAGGAGCTATAGACTGCGGTGGCTCTTGGCTGGCGGTTCGCAATCCGACAACCAAGAACAATAAGATTAGGAGGCCGATAAGCTGGTGGCAGGCGATCAACGTGATATGATGGTCTAATGCACCATGTAATACATATCATTCAAATCTATTTTGAGATTTCGTGTCGTGCACTTGTTGTGATATTTCGTAGTACAAGTATTAGTTTATGTGTAAATGGCTGAGATAGCATTTGCCCAGTATGCGTGAAAAAAAGGTGATCTGTAGGATGGCCCCTACGTGCTTGGATGGGATGGTCCATGGTTGCCGATGGCAGGTGTCAGCTTGGCCGCGTGGCAACCTCGGCGACTAGCGTGGTGGCTGCAATGCAGCTTGGCCTAGGTCTTCGGGTGTCATTGCTGGGAGTTCTCTGATACTGTTGTGGCGCTTCAGGAAGCAATGCACTAGTATTTTATCGGGGCCTCGTTTATGGGCTCCAGAACTTATATAAAGTATTCGACCGGGTCAACGACTAGGGCCAAGCGGCATGGCTTCCTCGGGCTTCCACACAGGAAACGAAAACAAGAGGTGGGAGATGTTTTTCCCCTCGTCAAATTCTTTGTTGTTCTACAGTATTCCTAAGGAAAGGATCCTTCCCATTCCTTTGTTCTATACGGCCTGCTTATCTTCTTTTTTTCTGTATTTTTGTTTCCTCTATTTTCCTTTGAAAAACCTTTCTTCCAAACAGCCCCTATGTTGTATCCAAAACTCTAAAACTAACTTTCTACTAGGGGCCTAGTCACTTCGTCCCACAAATAAATGCAATTCTTTGACCATTCGTTTTGTTTAAATCTTTTATACAAATAATAAATTAACTCAATCATTATGAAAATATCTCCAACAATAAAATTAATCATAATAAAACAAATAATATTTATTAAATCTTTTTAAATAAGACGAACGGTCAAACAAGAATCACAGAAGTCAAAGAATTATGTTTATTTTCATAGGACGAAGGGAGTAGAGTGATCAAATACCAAGAACAAATATAAGACCATCCGCACTCATCTTCTTTTAAATCCATCCTCTAAAAAGAATATTTTGTTCCTGTCATCAATTCTCTCCTCTATACCACTTTCTCTCGCACTCATCCATCCTCTATATCTCTACTCTATATAATTTTTTCTTTTTTATTCCCCACCGGCCCTCCTCACTCTCTCTCTCTCCCTCCCTACGTTCTCTCTCCCCTCCGCGCGCGGCGCTCTCTGCCCGCTCGCCGCGTCTACCGCTCCCCCCACCGGAGGCCACATCCCGCGCCCTCCTCATGCTCAACGGCGGCGGCTCGCGATGGCGACATCCCGCGCCGGCGGGCGGAAGGGCGAGGCGCGGGGCGCGGCAGCGTGCGGACGGGGGAAGCCGCGGGGCGTGGCGTCGGGCGTACGGGCGAGCTCGTCGCGGCGACGGATGGATGGGTGGCTCGTCATCGACTTCGGCCACCTCGCGCGCCTCCTCGTCGTCGACTTCCACCTCCCCGGCGACGGCGCGTGCTGGCACGGCATACGACGAGCTCCGACGGCAAGCCGTCCCAGGTGGCCTCTCCCTTTCCCCTTTCCTCCGCGAGCAGCACGCATGGAGGCGCTGCGGCCTGCAGCGGGCGCTCCCGTGGCGAGGGGCAGGACCCACACGCGAGCCTAGCGGACGTCCTGGACTCCGCCCAGAATGCCGGACCAAAATCCCGTCCGCAAGCATAGCGTCGCATTTAGCGGACGCGGTGGGGCCCTCCCGTCCACCATGTCCTCCTCCAGGAACGGGTTCAGGACGTGAGTGCAGTCTAAAGATGCTAAATTGTCTTGTCAAACGTGAAACGCAGTTTTTGAGTTGACATTCACGCGGATCGAGCGAGAAGGTACGAGAATCCATTCAGGTGCTCACGTGAAATAGCTCGAGTACGGATGGGAGGGATGAGAGAATCCTTTTGTCTTGCAAGCCTGCCGAAGTACCGCCTCCCACCTCCGTCTTCAAATAGACGTAATTCTTTAATTTTTATTAGTTCTCTTTGACCATTTATTCATATTTAAATTTTTTATATAAATAATAAGTTAAATAAATTATTATGAAACTATCTCTAACAATAAAGTAACTTATAATAAAATAAATAATATTTATTAAATTTTTTAAATAAGATAAACGGTCAAACATAATTTAAAGAAGTCAAAAAATTACGTTTATGTGTGGACGTATTTGCAAGGCCATGGTGAAACTTTTGTGTTGATATTTTTGGAACAATGGTGGTGATATCTCAAGGCAAACCTATCCTGACCAAAATCTACGGAAGATACTCGATTGGACGGGCCGCCCAGCCCTACACTCCTACTCGTACCACGCACACGCTACTGCTTTGGCTTTGGCTTTTGGATCCGTCCACTGGTCACGTCTGTTTCTTCTGGCGCAGGTTAAGCTGGGGTTTTGGTATATTGAAAACTCATGTGTTTGAGGAAAAAGCTGGGCGCATTTCAATCTTAATTTAATGATTTAGAGGTTTGGCAATTGATGAGCATTAACGATTTGAGGTTTTGATAATTGATCAGCATAAGTGTGCTGACTAATGTGTATACTAGTGTCGGGTACCGCGCATGAGAGGAAAATACGTCCGAAGGAGGACACTCCTAATGACCGGTCCCGTCATGTTCCCGACGGCAAGGAAGGCTCCCGAGCCTTGGGAGTCAATCTTTGAGAGTCAACCAGTCTTCCCGTTGCACTGTACAGGACCAGACGCGACGCCATGACGCACCGCCACGCAGCAAGCCACGTCCCATACACTGTGCCGCCTTGGAACTCAACGATCGAACAGTAGAAGATCAGTCGAATGACCGAAGCCCTATCGCCGAAGCGCCAAGACGATGGCATGACTGACGATGGCCACTAATCACCTCTGCCCCCCACCACGCCGAAGTATCGTCATCATAAGTCACCGCATGTAACTCTAGTTTCTCCCTTATAACTATAAAAGGGAGGACGGAGGCCTGTCACAAGGAAGGAGACGAAACTCACGACACCAACATACACACAACACAAGTACACGAAAACGAAAGCATCCTCTTCCTCGCACAAGTGACTTGGGATTCTCTCCCTCTCTCGACTTAGCTTGTAACCCCCTATTACAAGCAACCCGGTGCAAGGCAACATGACTCGCCTCTCCACTGGACGTAGGGCCCTCTTGGCCTGAACCATTATAAATCTTTTGTGTTCCTCCTTGCACACCATCCGAAACCTCAACCGCAAAACACAAGTTACTAGCCGGTGTTAGCGCCCGCCGAAACTAGCACCGACAGTTGGCGCGCCAGGTAGGAGGCCTTTTGCGTGTTGACGTAGGTTTCGAATGGTAGCCAGCTCCACCACGCTTCCCGCTGGCGCGGTGCTCCGGTTCGGGACTCTCGAGTTCGTGGCCACCGGCCAAGGGCTCGAGATGAACCTGCGCCCGACCGGACCCCGCGTCCTTGTCGTCCCAACTCCGGCCCTGCAGGCGGCCGGAGAAGGGACCCGTGCAACGCTTCCACCCGCCTCCGAGGACAGGGGAAACGTTGCACGCCGCCCCCGGCGGACCAGGAGGAGGAGGCGCAGCAGCGCCAACCAACCTCCGGCCGCCGGAGGTGCGGCCAACCTGGCACCCCCAACGGGGGAAGCCAATGCTGCACCAGCTGCTGTCCCAGGATCTCCGGCACCAGCGGCCACGTATCCGCTTATTGCCCGGAGGATGGGCGAAATCGGAAACACAACGCCGGCCGAACTTTCTCTCCGCCCTCACCTGGGGAGGGGAACGACAGCCGTCGTCCCCTCTTTGGGCTCCAAACCGCCATGGATGCCCACGTTCGTGCAGTTCGCGCATTATTGCAGAATTGTCGGACACTCCAGTCCAGCGCCTCGAGCGCCTGGACAGCCTCGTGGGAGACCACGTGGCATCCTCACTGTCATTCCCTGGGGAAGTGCCAGGACGCATGGCGGTGGGAGAAACGGATGCCACCATCAACCTCACCCCTCGAGAACACTTGGAGGGGTGGGACCGTTATGGCCGGACCTCGTCGTCTAGTCGCAGCTACAACGACGATGATAACGAGTTCTGGGCAAATGTGGACTTCGCCGCCCACACCGACAGCACGGGGGAGAATACCCTGAGCGTCATCTCCAACTCGGACGAGTCCTACAGTCGACCCCGCTCGGGAGTGCTACAACTTGATGCACCCCGATGAGGGACGGGTGGAGGACGTCCACCAAGGGGACAACGACGACGTACCCCCTCCGTTGCAACCCCTAGCACCAACAAATCACGCCCCCTCCAGCGGCCCTGCGACCTGCACGGTCAGCCCCGCTGCTGGATCAGGGGGCAGGAACATCTCGCCTCGCACCTCATACCCCGGAGCTAGAGCAGCTTCAGGTGCTTGAGGCGCGGATGGACGAGGACCGCTTGCGCCTCACCCAGCTGCGAGCCACGCTGGAGCACGACGAGCGGCGGAACGACGGAAGAACAGCTCGGCGTCGAGCCCGAGATGTTCAGACGCGAATCGTTGCTGACGATGGGGCCGAGACGCCGGGGGCCGCCCCCGGGCAAGCCGAAAGCTCGCGGACGCAGCGATGCTGCTCCGGAGCAAACCTGAGCCCTCCACCGAGGAAGCACGGCAGCACAGGGATCAACTCAAGGACCTCCTAGAGGATGCAGCCGTCCTCCAGGCAGAAAGCTCGGCGTCGCGACACCGTGCCGCTGAAAGTCACCAGCGTGGCGGCATAGCACGCCACGAGCACGAAGCCTCAGTTCGACCCGAGGCTCCAAGGGCCCCACCAGTCCACCAACGGCTTGGCAAGGACGTCGATGTCCGAGCCATTCTGCAAGCCTGCGGCCGGCGGAAGACTGACGGAGCCGCGCGCGGCTATAGCGTCCATTGGGGCGAGCGCTATGACTCGGATGAGGATCGCGAACCCTCACCCGAGCCCTCAGGACCTTGCATCTTCAGCGAGGCCATCCGAAGGGCAAAGTTCTCGCTCCAGTTTCGACAGCCGGCCAACATAACCAAATACTCGGTGGAAACGAACCCCGAGCTTTGGTTAGCATATTACCGTCTTGCGTGCCAGCTTGGCGACGCGTAGGATGACCTTATTATTATCCGCAACCTCCCCATGATCCTCGCCGACTCTGCAAAAGCTTGGCTGGAGCACCTTCCCCCACGGATGATCTTTGAATGGAGCGATCTGGTCAAGATCTTCGTAGGGAACTTCTAGGGCACGTACGTGCGCCCTGGTAACTCCTGAGACCTCCGCAGCTGCAAGCAGAAACCGGGCGAGTCCCTCCGGGACTACATCCGGTGCTTCTCCAAGCAGCACAACGAGCTGCCCCAGGTTGCCGACTCCGACGTCGTCGGAGCATTCGCAGCAGGAACTTCCTGCAAGGAGCTAGTTCACGAGCTAGGGCGTCAGACGCCGACCAGCGTCGCCGAGCTCATGAAGATTGCTACCAGCTTCGCCTCAGGGGATGAGGCAGTGGGAGCTCTTTTCTCCGACCCTAAGGGCAAACGGAAGGAGGAGGCCCCCGAGGGCACCTCTTTCCGAGCCCCGACCAACAAGAAGAAGAAGGGGAAGGGAAAGCTCCCACCACGCAGCGACCCCTTGGTGGCAGCCACCGAGCCCAGGAAGCCCTCGAAAGGCTGAAAGCTCTACTTTCGAAAGCACCGGTCCTCGTGCCGCCAACGAAGGAAGAAAACCTCTTATTATATGTTGCTGCCACTAACCAGGTTGTGAGCGCAGCATTTTTCGTCGAACGACGAGAGGAAGGGCATGCCCTACCGGTGCAACGGCCGGTTTACTTCATTAGAGAGGTCTTGTCCGAAACCAAGACGCGCTACCCTCAGATTCAGAAGCTGGTGTACGCAATCATCCTCGCTTGACGCAAGTTGGGACACTACTTCGAGTCACATCCTGTGACCGTGGTGTCATCATTTCCCCTTGGGGAGGTGATACAGAGTCGCGAGGCCACGGGAAGAATCACCAAATGGGCAATAGAGCTCATGGGTCACGGCATCACCTACGCGCCACGCAAGGCCATCAAGTCTCAGGTGTTGGCGGATTTTGTGGCAGAGTGGACCGAGACACAGTTGCCACCGCAGCTCTCCCGGGACAAGTACTGGGTCATGAATTTCGACGGGTCGTTGATGAAGACGGGTGCCGGCGCAGGCATCGTATTCGTCTCACCCGTCGAAGTCCGACTCAAGTACCTCCTGAGGCTGCATTTCGCCGCTTCAAACAACGTGGCGAAGTACGAGACAGTCGTCAACGGACTTCACATCACCATCGAGCTGGGCATCAGACGCATCGAGGTACGAGGCGATTCTCAGCTCGTGGTGGACCAGGTGATGAAGGACTCGACGTGCCACGACGCAAAGATGGCGGCCTACTGCAAGTTGGTGCGGCGGCTCGAGGAAAAATTCGATGGCCTCGAGGTCAACCACGTCGCGCGTAGGTATAACGAGGAGGCCGACGAATTGGCGAAAATCGCATCTGAAAGGACTTAGTTCTCGATGGGGGTGTTTGCCAACGACCTCTTCAAACCGACAGTCGACAATGACCTCTCAGGAAGCAAGGAGAAACGAGCTCCCAAGCGTCCCGGGGGCCCGAAGCCGTCCCGAACCTCGAAAATCACTCGGGGGCTGCCGACCCTTCGGGAGAAAGGCGACTCCCGGCCGAGGCTAAGGATAGCAGCGACGCCGAGGCTGAGGCGATGGAGGTCGACGCTGAGGCGTCGGAAGCCGAAGCCGAGATGGACGACGACCAACCAGACTGGTGCGAGCCACTGGTCAATTGGCTTGTCCGAGGGATCCTACCCTCGGACAAGACCAAAGCTCGGCGACTGACACGTAAAGCCAAGATCTACAGAATGGTAGACGGAGAACTTTACCGACGAAGTCCCTCGGGCATCCTCCAGCGCTGTATCCCCTTCAGTCAGGGTAAACTCTTAATCGAAGAAATACACACTGGGGCCTGCGGCAATGCTTTCCGACAAGGCTTCTACTGGCCAACAGCCATAACAGACGCCACCGAGGTAGTATGCTCCTGTGAAGGATGCCAGTACTACGCTCGGCAGACACATCTCCCGGCCTAAGCCCTCCAGACGATCCCTCTCACTTGGACTTTCGCCGTGTGGGGACTGGACCTTGTTGGGCCCCTCCAAAAGGCGCCCGGGGGCTTCACCCACCTGCTTGTCGCCATCGATAAGTTCTCCAAGTGGATTGAAGCTCGGCCACTCACGCAGATCGCCTCAACCCAGGTGGTCATATTCTTCACTGACATCATTCACCGATTCAGCGTCCCAAACTCCATCATCACTGACAATGGCACACAGTTCACAGGGAAGAAATTCCTGGTGTTCTGCGACCAGCACCATATACGAGTGGACTGGTCGGTGGTGGCCCACCCGAGAACAAATGGCCAGGTGGAGCGTGCCAGTGGCATGATCCTCCAAGGCCTCAAGCCCAGGATCTTCAACGGGCTGAACAAGTTTGGCAAGAGGTGGCTAACCGAGCTTCCCACGGTGATATGGAGCCTGAGGACTACGCCGAGCCGAGCCACGGGGTTCACGCCCTTCTTCTTGGTCTATGGCGCCGAGGTCGTTCTCCCCACGGACTTGGAGTATGGTGCCTCGAGGGTCCGGGCCTACGACGAACAAGGCAACCAGACCTCTTGGGAAGACGTGTTGGACCAGGTCGACGAGGCACAGGATGTCGCTCTGCTGCACTCAGCCAAATACCAGCAGTCCCTTCGCAGGTACCATGCTCGACGCATCCGAGGTGAAAGGACCGAATCGATGCCTAGAGGGGGGTGAATAGGCTCTTCAAAAGTTAGACAAAGGTTAGTAAACAACCTGCACCCTGACAAAACCGGCCAGGCCAGCTAGGCCGGCTAGCCCGGCTTGGCCGGTTTTACCACCCGGCTTGGCCGGGTTTCACGACTTTGCCCAATGGTTCCCCGGAACTTCCGGGTTGCGTCGGAACTTCCGACACGTCGGAACTTCCGGTATGATCCGGAACTTCCGACTTGCACAGCTGAATAATGATGTTCGAACCGTTTCTTCTCTTCACTAAGATTACAACTCGACTTGTAGAGCTTATGTAAGTGTATGGACAAATCCAAACACCTCCTGCAAACACAAACCACAACAACCGAGTAGCACAAGTGGAATATGCAAGTAAATGTGTGATGAATGAGGAGGGGTGATGCAAACCAATAGAAGACACAAGGATTTGTTTGATCGAAGTTCGGCACACCCAAAGGTGTCCTACTCTCCGTTGTAGAAGCCGGTGAGGACCCAACCAAGGTCAACTTGTGGCCGGACCCGAAACGGTCTCTTTCCACCTTCTTCACTAAGGAGCTTTCTTTCCTTTTTCAGCGGGGAAGCAACCCTTACAACAATGGCCACCAAGGCAGTCTACAACACCCCACGGGTGCTCGTCGGTGACGCCTTGCCACCACGGAGTCGAAGCTCTAATCGGAAGAACGCAATGAACTAGAGAATCTTTGACTTGCTCAAGTGCTCAAGAATGGGATTGCTCACACAAGCTCTTTGGATTACTCTTGTCACAAAGACAAATCTCTCAAGGCTCAAGCTCACTCACTAATCACGGATTAGGAAGTTGTAATCTTTTCACTCACAAAGAGAGAGTAGAGAGAGCAAGAGGGCTTTTCTGGTCGTGGATGGGTATTGGGAGAATCAGCAACCTTGGAAGAGGGAGTGTGAGAGATATTTATAGCCTCCTCTCCAAAACTAGCCGTTGGGGCTGAATCGACAAACCCGACCTAGCCTGGTTTGGAACCCGGCCTGGCCGGGTTGGCCAGTTCAAAGTCCAACTAGCCGTTGGAGAGGCGGCCTGGCCGGGTTGCCTACCCGGCTTGGCCGGGAAAGCCGGCCTGGCCGGTTTTGATACCCGGCCTGGCCGGGTTAGGCTGTCCAGCCAGCTGCCTCTCTCACTTCCTCCCTTTTCTCTCAACCTCTTTTCTCTCTGGTTTTTGTCCTTGAGCACTGTCACTTGTCTCTAATACTTTAGTGATGCGACTCTCCAAGAGGGGCAAACACAAATACAACTCACACAAATTTTGCTTTGTCCCACTTGAGTTGTTCTTGATCTTCAAATATTTTGCCGCTTTGAACTTTGAATTGTTGAGAGCTTCATCACTTTATCTTCATGATCCCTTCGTGTTGAGCATGTGACTTGTGTCGAATCCAAGTCATTTTTGAACATTTGATTGATCTTCCACATTGACAATCACCACTTGCATGGTTAACTTCAAGTTGGCTTCTTCTTCACCCTAGCTAGGTCCCTCGGCTGCCAAGTCATCACTTGCCCTTCACCTTTCGCTTAGTCCCTCGAAGTTGCCCACTTGTCATTAACACCACATTAAGATTTATGTGCATTGCCCATGCTTCACATCATGCTTTGAATACCATTTCAATTGTATAATTGTTGTCTTTTATTTCAACTAGATTGTTTCCAATCATCAATATAAGCTAGACAACTGAAGATTTGCAATCTCATATGGATTTAGAATAGTTCAACCATCAATGTGCACCTGTAAATAAATACCTGCAAATCTCACAATGTTCATTAGTCCTTTAATCGTGTTGTTATTAATCACCAAAACACTTAGGGATCCTAGATGCTCTTTCACGAGGCCGAGCCTTCAATATAGGCGACCTGGTATTAAGGCTCAGGCAGGACAACAGGGGACGTCACAAACTGACGCCACCATGGGAAGGGCCTTTCATCATCGCCGAGGTGTTGCGGCCCGGGACGTACAAGCAGGCGAACGAAGAGGGCGAAGTCCACAGCAACGCCTGGAATATCGAATAGCTACGTCGCTTCTATCCCTGAACCTTGATCGATTGTATTGTATAAGTCATGAAATCAATAAAAGGAATTATTTCGTCCTTCTTTATATTGATTTTAACCTAAGCCGATCCTCGGGAACAAGCGAACTCGTAAGGTCCTGCTCATAACAAAGTGAGGCTCAGCCTTATCTTTAAGGCCGACTCTCCTAAGCCGCAACGAAAAATCTGAAACTAAAAAATTTCAAAACTCGCTGAAATTTTTCCTTTCCCGAGCACATCTCCCACCCAAGCCAAACCGAGGCTTATAAAGCCCGGAAGAGCGAAAGAAGTCCCAGAGGACAGAGCTGGCCGAGCCGCGGGACCGCCTACGCCTCCAGGCTACGGCATCCTCACTCGCCACTCTGCGTCCAAGGGATAACTCGAGCTCGGAAGAGAACTAATAAGATCGACGTTCGGCAAAGGCAGGAGCCTCGGGAAAACTCGGCCAAGCTTTCTTCTTAAATTTTTTTCCTCTCATCGAAACTCTTAGACCCCGGCTGCGTCTACGCCCCTAATGCTGCGATACCTGGAAAAGTCTCCCGAGGCTTGATGGCCCGGGCACAGAGTCGGTAGAGGAAAATACTTAAGAGAAAAGTGCCGAGAACGAACAAAAGGCAAACATGGAATAATATTTACATAAATATTAAGTCCATGAAGGGCCGCATGTTTGTTCCCTGCTAACTACTCACGACAAATTTTTTCCGAGGGCACGATGGCCCGACTTCTTTTCATGGCAGGTCCAGGGGAGGGAGCTCGACCTCGGGATCGAAAAGGCTCGCCAGCGCCTCTGCAGGCGTCCTCATGGAGTCCTCCAACGCCAAGAGCACCTCGTCATCCGCCTCAACGAAGCCCTCGCTGACGGGGCCGGCGTCAAAGTTCTTGTAGTGAGACTTGGCGATCGCCAGCGTGTTTTGGACTCCGGTCAGCAGGGCCTCCTTGACGCGGTCACGGACGCTGCCGTGAAGCGCCTCCAGTCGGCTGCAGAGCGACATCCCCGAGGGCTCGCCGCCGCTGCCGACGGAGTCACACAGGGCGCGTGCCACCCGCTGTAGCTCCTGGCTGTCGCGGACCTCGCCGTTGTAAGCGGCCTGCAGAGCTGCAAAGGTACGAAACGAGAAAATAGACAGGGTTTCAGGCGGCAAGGAACGAAGACGAACGAAGCAAAAAGAGCCCGACACAACGCATACCGCCGGTCTCCTCCTTAGCCAGCCGCGCCGTCTCCCTAGCCTTCGACGCCTCGCTTCGCACCAAGTCAACCTCACCGACCGCCTGAGTGAGGGCCGTCTGAGTCTCCTTCAGGTCGTCGGCCAGAGATGCGGCGGCGGAGGTCTTCTCGGCGGCGAGCCGCAGGGCGGCGTCGCACTCCCTCGTCGCCTCGGCCAGGGCGCCCTCCAGCTCCTGCGACCGCCTTGCCGAGGCGGCGACCCGTCGCACCGTCTCCTGCAACCTCCTCCTTCAGGAGGGTGTTGCTGACGCTCACCTCGGCGAACAGGGAGTTCACGGCGGCGAGCTCGCTCTGGGCACGGACGAGCGCCCTCTTCTAGAGGTCGAGCTGCCTCCAAAGGCCAAGCCCACCGCGGAGGAAGCGGGACTTGTCCCGGGAGGTGCGCATCAAGCCCTAAGAAGGAAGGAAAAAACGACAGCAGGTAAGTCGAGCACTTACACGCATGAGAAGTTACAAGACAACTGAGGCTCACCCGAAGCCGATCCTGAGAGCTCCGTGTCGAGGACATCGGCGACCGCGTGGAGGGTCGCCGCTGAGTCGTACCCCTAACTCCTGTACAGCGTCCCACTCGGGGCCCTCGAGGTCATCCCGAAGAGAGAAGACGGGCGGCCCCTGAGGGTCCGCCCGATCCGCCCACTCGATCCGGGAGGACGTCAGCTCCCGAGGGGGTGGGCCCGTCAGCACCAACGCCCAAGGACCCTCCTCACGAAGAGGAAGAGCCCTCGCTGTGGTGTCCGCCGCCGCCGAGTCCGCAGCGACCGGTTGCGCGACGACATCAACGATCGGCTCCCGCGAGGCGCCTCCAAAACCGACGACCGGAGTCCCGGGGGCTGGCGACGGAACCGCCGTCGTAGCAGCTGAAGATGCGGCAGCAGCAACCTCGGACGGAGTCACCCTCCCCGCAGAAGGTCCCTCTGATGCCGACGTCAGACCCACGGGAGGGTGAGTCTCCTCGCCCGAGGTGCGGGCTCTCTCCCCGGCCGTGTCATCTCCCCGGATCTTCAGCACCTTCTGGTGAGAGACCCGAAGAGATAGCCCGGACCGCGTGTTGCGGCGGCAACAAGAAAAAGGCAATGTCATTACGATTGAAACAGAACTCCGGCAGGAAAAATACACGAAAAACGACTTACGTGGTTTTCGGCACCACCCTCCTCTTCCTACTCGCCGCCCCGGAGCCGGTTGGAGCGGCAAGCTCAGCGGACGAGCCGGCCCCGCCGACGGTGGAGGAGTGGCCAGCACCTCGGCATCGCGCCCGGCCCCGCTCCGTGGCACGGACACCGCCCGCTCGCCCTGAGGGAGTCTCGATGGTGATATCCCTCGGCGGGGGCATGGGTGGCGGCACCTCCAGGCCCCCCCACCTGTGGCCGTCAGGGCGATCAGCGACGCGTTGGCGGGGAGGGTCCGCCGAAACAGGGGACCCTCGGGGCATCTCGGGCGCCGGGCCTGAGCCCGTTCCCGGCCCCTCTGGCCGAACCACGCTGCAGATGGCGGGCGGAGCCCCGCCTCCTGATGTCGCCCTGCGAGGAGCCGCGTCCTTGGACGTAGTCTCCATCGGGTTTGCCCGAGGGTTCGGATCACGAACCCCGGCACTTCCGCCGGTGGACGCTGACAGCGGAGCCTTTCCAGGCTCGTCAGCGCCTACCGCGGGCTGTGTGGCCGCAAGCGGCCGGTCAGACTCCATCAAATCAAATATGGAAAAATCATCTTCTTCTTCATCATCGTCGTCGTCGTCGTCCCCGGCCCCTCCCAGGCGGTGGCGGCGCTGGGAGGACTCCTCCACCTTCCGCGCCTTCTTCTGCTTTCGGGCGGTCGCCTTGTCCTTCCTCGCCTTCTCTGCCATGGCCCGGAGGCGGTTCTGGGTTCGCCGCTCTTTGTCCTCCGGGACGGGCGGAAGGGAAGCCTTCCCGGTCCTCGAGAGGCCCTACGACGAACGAAGGAGAAAGGCTAGGAAGAACATGGGGAAACCAGCGGCCCGATCAAACGAACAACACTTACCAGCACCGGGAAGCCCGCGCAGGGACACATAGGCACCTGGTTCACCTCCTCCCAGGTGGGATGACCCCCCACCATGTAGCTGACAAGGCGCATGACCTCCGCCTCGCCAAGGTCACAGGCCAGCACCGCCGTGCCTTCCCGCTGTGACCCGGTCACCATCTGATGGAGCGCCAGGCGGCGCTCCATCAGAGGTAGCACCGTCCGCATGTGGAAGTTCCCCTGCCACGCCGGCCCCTGTAAGGCCCCTTCTGTTCAACTCCTTGAGCGCGTCGAAGTAGACGGCCAGGTGCTTGGACTCCTTCGACTGGCACCCCACTCCCATTGGGGAAGGGGAGCCATGAGCGCCCTTCCCGTGAACTTGGTGAAGAGACCCCCGTCGTTGCGAAGGTAGAACCAGCCACTGTGCCACCCCTTGTTGGAGGAGGGGGCCCTACAGGGGATGTACGACGAAGAACGGATCACGAAGCCTCACCCTCCCGCACGCTGGATCTCCCGCGGCTGTCTCGCGCCGACCGACTTGGTGTATCAGTCGACGCAGGAAATGCGGCGCCACAGGTTCCAGTACGGGGGCATCGACTTGGTGTATCAGTCGACGCAGAAAATGCGGCGCCACAGGTTCCAGTACGGGGGCATCCCGAAGTAGCCTTCACACATGGCGGTGAAAATCGACGCCTGTGTGATGGAATTCGGGGTGAGGTTGTGGAGCTCCAGCCCGTTCTCGAAGAGGAGGGCCCGGCAGAAGCGGCTCGGCGGCGAGCCAAGCCCACGCTTGTGGTAAGCAACGAAGCTCACCACGTACCCCTCGCCGGGGTTCGGCTCCTCGTGGTCGCGCGGCGGCACGGCCCATTCCGGGTGCGGCGCGTCGGTACGAGAACGCAGCAGCCCCAGAGTGACGAGGCGCTCCAGCTGCGCTTCCGTCACAATGCTCCTCGGCCACGGCTCCAACCTGAGGACGCCGGCGGCCGCCACGGCAGCGTCGGTGGCGGCGGCGTTGGTGGCGGCGATGTCGGCGGCGGCCGGCAGCGGCGGAGGAGGAATCCATGGCAAGCAAAGGGGGGAAGGGCTGCGGGAAGAACGACAGCCGCGGCAACGATGGCTCTAGCGAGGAAGTGAAGGCGAGGAGACAGGCGACGGGAGCAAGAAGGCGAGCGGCCGTGCGAGCGAATGGCTAAGGTAAAAAAAGAAATCATGATCTTTTCTTATATACCTGAGCCGTGATCCGCAGTGAATCCGCCGCATTAACTACATGATACCCGTGATGATCCCCACGTCGCCGCCATCGCCGCGCACGCAAACCGCCTCGACTGAGCCGGACCGTCGTGTCCGTCAGGCTTCGCGCCTCAAAAAGTGAGTCGAATCATTACAACTGCGCACCTCGATTCCGCCAACATTCTGTCCTTCCCAACGAAGGAACCCCAGGCTCGGGCGCCCGTTACGTTCCCAGGGGATCGAAGACTGGCCCGCAGCGGCTCGAGCAGTCGCCCCAGAGAAGCCGAGTTAGGGACAGCTAGTGGATGGGTCACGGAAACGGCCAGTATCTCGACGCCCGAAACTTCACAAGGGACATCCCATGCTGTGTCCAAGTCCCAGTAGCGAGTCGGTTATGTGAAATCCCACCGTGGGAGGCATCATGCCCTCGGGACCCATCGAAGGGACCCGACATCCACTAACTGACTCTCGGGAAACATTTGGAGTGTGCTCAGGCCGCTAGCCGACCCCCAACGAACGGGGCACGGACCTCCATTTGGACCAACCCGTTTGTAGCTCAACCAAACCTTCCTCTTTCCGAAAAAAGAGCGCGAAGGTCGAACTAACAAAAGACAGGGAGGACCGGGTCGACCTCCGGTGCGAAAACGGAGGCCTGGGAACCTGCCCTGCACCTCAGAAATACCACCGGATAAACTCCCTTTACGAGGGGAGGCTCGGGGGCTGCGTTTCCGGGGAATCACTTACCCTTGATAAAAACACGAGCGCGCGCAATTACGATTTTCGGCCTTTGGAGGGACATCCCTCCAAAGCCTCGGGAGCTACACCCGGCGGGTGCGCTCACGCGCACCCACCGGAAACTATCTTACCCTTTACTGTTTTGACAGGCGAAAAGGTTTGAACCTGTGGAGGAGTACCATCACTCCCCCACAGGCTCGGGGGCTACACCCGCTGGGTGTGCTCGCGCACACCAGGCGAAAAAGGCATCTACTCCGGACCACAACGACAGGAAGATTTGAACCTGTGGACGAGTGTCATCACTCCCCCACAGGCTCGGGGGCTACTGTCGGGTACCAAAGTATGGGGTACCCAACTCCAACGCAAAAACGAGCAACCTCAGCGCAACCTGGCCCAAACAAGGCCAACCGAAGCCCACGAAAGCTACGAGCGTGAAGGCCCAAAGTGGCCTCCCGTAAGGCCGGGCGACATCCTCGGGCGCCAAACCTCCGATTCGCCCGAGCCTCCACGAGAGGGCTCGGGACAGCGGCACCCGCGGACGCCAAATCTCCGATTCGCCCGAGACTCCACGAGAGGGCTCGGGACAGCGGCACCCTCGGGCGCTAAATCTCCGATTCACCCAAGCCTCTTCATACTCCTCGAGCATGATCTCTCTAAAGGCATCCAATGCGCAATCGACGTCAGCAGGGCAATCTTGGACCGCACGGGACCCCTCTGACCACTTTACAGGCGCGGCCCCACTGACTAGACGCCGCGAGATGACGGCACCCCGCTCGTGCACGCTCTCCGTACCCACTGCCATACCTCCTCTGGAGACTGATACGATGGTTCTACTCCTCCCACTCCGTCTAAGGACAGTCAACCGGATGACGCCCCTTGCTGACGGAGAGATTCTCCAACTACGACAGCGACAGCTCCTGCCCATAACGCACGAGCCTCGCAGGAACAGGAGAGGTGACGGTTGTCCCACCGACCCAAGAGTATGGACAATGTGGCAACAGGACCGTTCGCCCCTCGGGAAGGTACCGCGCATGAGAGGAAAATACGCCCGAAGGAGGACACCCCTAATGACCGGTCCCGTCACGCTCCCGACGGCAAGGAAGGCTCCCGAGTCTTGGGAGTCAATCTTTGAGAGTCAACCAGTCTTCTCGTTGCACTATGCAGGACTGGACGCGACGCCATGACGCACCGCCACGCAGCAAGCCACGTCCCATGCACTGTGCCCACCTTGGAACTCAACGATCGAACAGTGGAAGATCAGTCGAATGACCGAAGCCATATCGCCGAAGCACCAAGACGATGGCATGGCTGACGATGGCCACTAATCACCTCTACCCCCACCATGCCGAAGTATCATCATCATAAGTCACCGCATGTAACTCTAGCTTCTCCCTTATAACTATAAAAGGGAGGGCGGAGGCCAGTCACAAGGAAGGAGATGAAACTCACGACACCAACATACACACAACACAACTACATAAAAACGAAAGCATTCTCTTCCTCGCACAAGAGACTTGGGATTTTCTCCCTCTCTCGACTCAGTTTGTAACCCCCTATTACAAGCACCTCGGTGCAAGGCAACACGACTCGCCTCTTCACTGGACGTAGGGCCCTCTCGGCCTGAACCAGTATAAATCTTTCGTGTTCCTCCTTGCACACCATCCAAAAGCTCAACCACAAAACACAAGTTACTAGCCGGTGTTAGCGCCCGCCAAAACTAGCACTGACAACTAGTTTACAATGGTATTTACATTAGAGTTAATCAGAAGTTAAATGTGCACGCAAACACATGGTTGATATGTTACTCGCAAAAAAAAATATGGTCAATATGTGCCCATGTGTATGAATGATTTGAAAAGATAATCGAGTTTTAGTTTAGTATACTGAGACTAACCATGTCATGAGTTGGTTATATGTGCAACATGCCTTTTTGTATTATGGTGTATGAGTGTACAACTTGAACCTAAATAAGTCCGTGCATGATGGACCAAGTGCGATCCAGGGTGGACGTGGACACTTGGACCGAGGTCGATGGATGAACCACGTATGACTAACACATGAAGACATCAACAAACAAGTGTACATGCATAGATAATCTTTTTAATTTTTTTAGAGCCAGTTCAATTCGCCCCTCGGATCATTCTTGATATCAAAGCATATTTGCTCATTCTGGTCTTTGTCAGCTTGAGCAATGTGTCTGTGGGTCAGGGAGGAAACACATCGTCCAAGTTTGAGGGATGCAATTTTCTTAATTTATTGGAAAATCTATATATCGGCTTACCTTGAAGAATTATCCTTGATTTATAAATCAAATTTCTAAACACCTTTTTCTTCAATTTTTGTATAAATCAGATGGATTCTTGTATAATTTCTGCTAAGTTGTATGATTTCTTGTATAAGTACACATAAACTATTGGTTAGGCGCGTGGTAATGACAGTCTTGTTTTATTGTACGTTTTGTGGGGTTTTAAGGCCAGGCTAGGCAATTTGTTTACCACTCCGTGAAAGAGAAAATAGGTTAAACGAGATTGACCCTAGGTCTCTCGCCTCCGTGTTTATATACACAGGAAATGCCCCCGCCGTGGCCCTTTACAAAGATATACATCAGTTGGGATACATCACGAATATGTGCTAACTAATTTACCTACAAGCTAGCCAACAACCTGGCCCAGCCATGTACAATACGGCACATGGCCTAACGTAACAACCTCAAACTCTAACACCCCCTGCTCAATCTCAGCCACCTAAAAGGTTGAGATTGAACCAAAACTATTTCAACTTTGCTGTAGATATCGGCTTAGTAAACCCATCAGTTAGCTAATCATTGGTATTGATAAACTGGATGTCAAGTAACTTCTGTGCAACACGTTCTCTTACAAAATGAAAATCAATTTCAATATGCTCCGTCCGTGCATGGAAGATTGGATTCGCGGACAGGTACTTAGCACCGAGATTATCACACCATAATCTAGCTGCTCGTGGATGACAAACGCCCAGTTCATTTAGCAGCTTTTGTACCCACATCATTTATGCCATTGCATTTGCTAGTGCTTTATATTCTGCCTCAGTGCTAGACCGAGAAACTGTGGCCTGCTTCCGTGCACTCCAAGAGATTAAATTGTTACCAAGAAACACAGCAAAACCACCCGTGGATCGCCCGTCATCAACACATCCAGCCCAATCAGCATCCGAGAAGGCACTGACCAACATGGACTCGGATTTCCTAATTTTCAACCCAAGACCGTAGGTACCACGTACATATCTCAGTATTCTTTTTACCGCACTCCAGTGTACCGTGGTTGGACCATGTAAAAATTGGCACACACCTTATTTACTGCAAAGGACAAATCCGGACGCGTGAGCGTGAGATATTGGAGAGCTCCAACCAAGCTGCGATAATTAGTACAATCTTCAGGACCAAGTTTACTTCCCTCCGTGATGCTTAGCTTCTCCGTCGTGGACAACGGTGTGTCAACTGGTTTGCAATTGCTCATGCGTGCCTTGGCAAGAATTTCAATGGCGTATCTTTGCTGTGACAGCACCAAACCGTCTTCTACAGCTTGACCTCTATTCCAAGAAGTAGTGCAGACTTCTGAGGTCCTTCAAAGCAAAATCTCCTTGCAGATCCTTGAGTAGAGCTTCAGTGGCATTTTGTGAAGAACTAGCCACAATAATATCATCCTGTCGACGGAATGCCGGCGATAGTCTACCGAGAGGTATGTCTAAGGTAGTAGATGATCGGTGAAGGTGCGCCCGAGACGAACAAGAGTAGCGCAGTAAGCGCAGGACACGAGGTTTATACAGGTTCAGGCCGCCCCGAGGCGTAGTACCCTACGTCCTATGTGTTGCTGTATTGTATTGCTATTGGATGATGTGGTTGTGTTCTAGATGTTGGACCCTGCCTCTCCTTATATAGTATAAAGAGACAAGGTTACAAGTAAACTAACCAAGTTGGTACAATAACCGTACGGTGCAGCCTTGTGCCGTACGTCTTTGTCTTCCGGGCCGGGCCAGTTGATGGTGCGGCTCATGTCTTGTCTTGTGGTACCGGGGGTTGATACCCACACAGCTAGTCCTCAAGCACCTTGTATTCGTCAGGAGGTGCAGATCTTTAGAGTTGCTTGACCAGACGGATGTAAGGAGCTCAGAAAAAAATTTGAAAGAGCCTTTTCTTTGGTGAAGTGTATCCACTTTTGGTTTGCTAGAACCAAAAACCTTCACCGTCAGGTGAAGTGTATCCACTTAGTCCCCGAGCCTGATAGTAGGTGACGTAGGCACGTGGTGTCAGGGTCAAAGCCTTTATTCTTTCTGATCATGTGAAGTGTCGACGAAGTCCCCGAGCATGGCAAGACGCATATCAAGACCCCTGATGTGCTGCCTAAGATCAGCACCCTGATCCGGACAGCGTGGAATGACTTGATAGCTCGGCGATGAGACCCCAACGTGGTCGGTGGCGATGAGGAGCGACGACGAGGACGACGAGGAGCGGCGACGAGCCCCCGCGTGGTCGGAGCGAGGAGCGGTGATGAGTCCCCAGCGTGGTCAGAGACAGAGTTTGAGCAGCGCGAGGATGGCGAGGAGTGGCGACGTGTCCCCAGCCTGGTTTGATGCGTAGTCCGAGCAGCGCGAGAACAGCGAGGAGCGGCGACGAGTCCCCAACGTGGTCGGAGACAGAGTCAGAGTAGCGCGAAGACGGCTAGGAGCGGCGACGAGTCCCCAGTCTGGTCGAAGGCATAGTCTGAGCAGCGCGAGAAAGGCGAGGAGCAGCGACGAGTCCCCAGTGTGGTCGGAGATGTAGTTTGAGCAGCGTGAGGACGACGAGGAGCGGCGAGAGCTCGGCGGTGAGTTCCTGCAAAATAAATATGTACAGTGTGTAGTACATGATGTAGATTTTAGAGTAGATCCCAATATTGTAGAATGCATGATAAGATTGTCCATTTCTTGCTCTTGTGAGGTCATGTAATTTTCCCTGGTAGTTGGCTTGTTATGTTTAAGCACCTGATCCGGCATATGGTTCAGAGGTTTCTTAACATGACCATTTGAGTTTATGACTTACGGGGCTAGACAGGTTTCACGGATTAAGCCGTGTGGTACCAAGGCACGTTAAGCAACCCTTGAGAGAAGAAAATAGAGAGATACTTAGTATCTCGTTGGCGGAGAAAATCTTCTGAGTGCCCGAGCGTGGTCGGGGCTTATGGAGAAATTGTCGGCGAATGCCAGAGCTTTGTCGGGGCTTATGGAGAGACCGGCGGTGAAGAATCATGGAAATAATTTCTGAAGATATATGGAGGTTGAAGGATATGTAGAATAATATTAAAAATATCACTTAACTTGACTGACGTCAAGCGAAGTGATCGACGTGTCGAGAAGCCTTTTGACATGGCTCGCGTGATGGCTTGACGTGGCTACCTTGATGGCTGGCTTAGCGGCTCACCAAGTCCGGTTCGGTGATTGATGATGGTAAGTTGCTGCCGGGAGTCGATGCGGCTTCATCAATAATCACAAAGATCATTAAAATTGTCTTGTCCATCTATGAATATATATGTTAGAATATTTAATACGAAAAAAGAAACAGAACTTAGCTTTGCTTGCATGGCCGTATCCTGATGCGCTTTTTGACCATGACAGCTATATGTAAACCCGATCTAGACGTGCATGGCTCCATGCAAACCTGATCCGATCTCGTAACGCCTTGATGGATCCTGCTACGCAGGTATGGCAGCGGCAGTACCCGATCTCGATACGGTCGTAGTCGATTGCAGCGATATCCAAAGACAGTCTTGCAAGATCGGAGTAGACTAATTGGATGGATCTGACTTGGGCGCATCGCCGAAGATGCGCACTGATGTCACCACAAGAAACGGTGTGTGTTCACGACGAGGTCGCCGCGGATGATGTTGATGACGATTATTCTCATCTAGTTTGCCACCGCCGAATGCCGTGTCGACGACGACGGAAGAAATTTCCATCTTGCTCGCTATGGGAACAGGAAGCACACCCCCTACCTGGTACGCCAACTGTCGACGGAATGTCGGCGATAGTCTACCGAGGGGTATGACCAAGGTAGTAGATGATCGATGAAAGTGCGCCCGAGACAAACAAGAGTAGCGCAGTAAGCGCAGGACACGAGGTTTATACAGGTTCAGGCCGCCGCGAGGCGTAATACCCTACGTTCTGTGTGTTGCTGTATTGTATTGCTATTAGATGATGTGGTTGTGTTCTAGACGTTAGATCTCTGCCTCTCCTTATAAAGTCTGAAGGGACAAGGTTACAAGTAAACTGGCCAAGTTGGTACAATAACCGTGCGGTGCAGCCTTGTGCCGCACGTCTTTGTCTTCCGGGCCGGGCCAGTTGATGGTACGGCCCATGTATTGTCTTGTGGTACCGGGGGTTTATACCCACACACATCCACATAAATAAGAACAAACAAAGTATGTCCACCTTTACTGTAGTAGAATAGAGAAGTGTCGGCTCTGGAGGGTTTAAAACCCAATTGCTCCAATTTCTTGCACAACCTAGCATACTAGGCTCATCGAGCCTGTTTGAGTCCGTATAAGGCCTTATCCAACTTGCAAACATAATTTGGGTGCACTTTGTATTCATACCCCGGTGGCTGTTGCATGTAAACTTCTTCTTCTAGAATCCCGTGGAGAAAAGCATTCTGAACATTGTTGACGGTAATTATACCATGTTTTCTACCATCATAATCGTCAACAAAACACTTTTTGGGGAAGAAACAAGCAAACACATAGTGACTTAGGTACAAATAACTTGGTTCCACATGTACATGTCAGTATTTGCTTGCAGGTACTTAAAATAGGTAATTCCAGAGTTGAGAAGCCCAAGATGAAGATATAATGCAAATCAAAATATGACAAAATGGCAAAGTGATGTCACAATCATCAATGTCTTCACTCCAGGATCAAGTGGACACAAGGTGCACACTATTCATGGGTCGGCCGACCCATGAATAGTGGCCCAAGCACACCACCTTCAAGCACCAAGCAGTGGAGTGATGTAGGAGAGAGCTGAGCTCAAGTGGGGCCATGCCATGGGTCGACCGACCCATGCATGGAGCCCTGCTAGCTCTGCTGACGTGGCATGATCCTTGGCACACCTCCTAGAGTCCATTTCCACCCTTGGATCATAAGTGTGCTTTCAATCAATGGTTAAAGAGCAAAGCACATGGATTCATGGGCCCACAACAAAGGAACTGACGTGACAAAGGAATAACCAACACATGGGTAAGACTCTATGACACGTGGAGAACAAGATGGTGGGGCCCACCTGCAATAGGGGGGTCGGCTGACCCACCCCTAGTGCTCAAATTTCACCCACCGACTCCAGGCATGAAGATAGGCAACGTGGTGAATCCAGAACGTCCAAATCAAGTCGGTTCAAGGTCGGTGGATCCAAGGTTTGAGGTGGAAAGGCACATGGATTAATGACATGGCACTCCTCTTCATCCCCCTATAAATATCCCCTAGTCCTTCACTCTAAAAAAAGGTGTATCATAGGAAGAAAGACTACTCTAGTGGCTTTAGTGTTAGAATAAGAGGGAGGAGAGTGAGGGAAGTCTTCAAGAGAAAGCCCGGGCCTGTCGGGAGTCTTCTCCAAGGTGTACCTCAGCAGATGCAAGCTTCGAGTAAGTTTTACATCTGAGTCCTTTTAGTATTTGATATTCTGGTTCTGGTACTATAAGTATATACTTGCTTTACCTGTACATTGCTTTACTTAGTGAAGTGCTGTAGTCTCTAACTAGGATTAGAGTAGTAAGTGTAGTGTAGACATGGTGTCTATACTATATCTTACCAGTGTAGGCCGCTTGTCGCACGGATTGTTTGTGGGTGCCAGCAAGTGGTGACAGCCTTGTCTGGTCTTAGTATCCTACCACGTGTGTAAGATAAGTTATTAAAACGGCAGGGCATCAATACAATAGCATAGCTGCTTCGGGTAGGAGTTATATCTCCTACTGTCTCGCCTATCGCCTCTTGTAAAGGGAGGAGGTGGTAAACCTCTTTATACTTAGAACACCAAGACCAGATATCTCTTACTACATAGGGACCTCTCTATACTTACATCCTAAACCCTTTGATCACCATCTGACAGTTTTGGACCTAGTTAGTTCACTTCACGTTCCCCGTGGAAAATACGATACCTGGAATACTCCCGGTGAAGGTTACATTGACTACCGTACGCTTGCGGTATATCCGTTTGCTACTTCTGGTGTCAACAAGCTTTCTTGCGCCGTTGCCGGGGAACGGTAGCTGTTTTAACTAGGGCCAATCGTCATAGTCATCCTTGTTTGACCAAAACTATCTTTTCATATACCACATGGATCAAACACCTATCTTCGAGTATGCTGCTCCATCGGGCGCTAGGATGGAGCTGCCTAGTTCATCACAGGCCATTTTGGCCGTTCGTTATGAGCTACGCCCGAGTCTCATAGCGATGGTTCAGGAGAAGCCTTTTTCTAGGGATGAAGATGAGAACCCCTATACACACCTACGAGATTTCAAACAGTTATGCTCTTGCATACACATCCAAGGGATGAGGCGAGACACCCTTAAGTGGAAGTTATTTCCATTCTCTTTGATGGGAATAGCCAAACGATGGTATACTCGCCACGTAGGTAGTGTAAATGAAGAATGGGAGAAGCTACAGTCTAAGTTTTGTATCACCTTCTTCTCCATTCCCCGAGTTGCTCGCCACGTAGGTAGTGTAAATGGAGAATGGAAGAAGCTACAGTCTAAGTTTTGTATCAGCTTCTTCAGCCTATGGGCATATAAGTAGTCGCGTGACCTCTCATCGATGCCTTGTAATGGGTAGCTCTGTCTGGCTGCTTCTGCCTCCCTTTCTTCCTGGCACCACTTGGGCCTTTCACCGGCATACCCGGTCATGCCTAGGTGGTGGACGAGCTCATTCTTCTTTGCAAGCTCCGAGAACTTCTCGCGTTTGCGCTTTGCTTTATCAGTGGTCATCTTCTCGAAAACTCATCCCAGATGTGCCACTTGATGAAGTTGTAGTCTTCGTATGGTGTCTTCCCTTTCTTCACGTACTGAGTGTTGAGTTTGGATCGGAAGCTGCGAAGAGCTTTGCCTGCTAGGAACAACGCATGGCCCCTGCACATGGCTTCATCGTATCGTTCAGGTGGATACTGGAAATGTCTCTTCACGTTAGCCCACACTTTGTCCTTCAGAGTCTGCGGCACTTTCCTCCAATCTGAATAAGTGATAGGCACATGTTCACTTACTATGCAACAGCATTGGTTTTTGAAGGTGCCAATGACTGTTTGTGGCTCCAAGGGCTCTCCCTGCGGCCCTATCTTGGTTATGACATGCACCTTCTTCGACACTTGGTGCCTTCCGTGCTGGCACCTCTTCACTTCTGACTTTTCAGTCTTGGAGCTTATCTTTTCTGATGAAGCGCCCGGGGACGGACCGGATTCATGCCCCTCATCACCAAACTCCAAATGCAAAGGCGGCACCGGAATCTGTGTACACGACAGGAGCTCACATTAGCTGTATACATAGTACATGCGAGCCCGTTGACGGTGTGTTAGTTGTACACTTACGTGACCCTCTTCATCTTCTGGTCCACGACCTGGGATGCAAGATCCTTGAGTTGACGGCCCTTTCTATGTCCCTTTTTCGGCATATAGGTTGGATCTTCTTCTTCCTCCGTACGTGCTTTCTTCTCCAGCCTAATTGTTAGAACCTCCTCCTCGTACTCGCTGCTCTCATCTGATGAAGAGGAGCTTTCCTTATCACTCGGGCCCGGGCTTGGCTGGCGCCATTGTCCTTCAGGCAATCCCGCCATTGAAAGCTATGAATAAGATATAGTTATACGAACATCCCACAAGTGCGAGTAGGGCATAAAAGTAGACAAGAAAAGTAAAAAAGAATAGAATATTACATCCTTTTTCATTGCAATCGGAGATTACATCATTTTTCATTTACATTGCGAGTAGGTGTACAAAGTAATTAAGAAAAGTACAAAAGAGTAGAAAAATTACAAAAGAGTATAAGAAAAGTAAAAAAAAGAATAGTAGAAATATTTGGCTCGGATTTGGCATATTGTAATCATAGCAACTACCTTAGTACATTATGAGAAGTAGAAGAATAGAGTGTAGTAGTAGAGCAGGAGTATGAGTGGTAGACAAGTAGCAGTAGAATAGAGTAGAAGTAGACAAGTAGTGGTAGAGTAGTAGTGGTTGCCAGGAAGTTTTAGAGTAGAAGTAGATAAGTAGTAGTAGGATTAGAAGTTAGAGTAGTAGTAGGAGTACAAGTAGTAGTAGAGAAATAGAGTAGTAGAGTAGTAGGTAGAGTAGTAGAGTTAGAGTAGTAGAGTAGTAGTAGTAGAGTAGTAGTACACAAGTAGACAAGTAGTAGTTGAGTAGTAGTACACAAGTAGTGGTCGAGTATATGCCAAACAATTCATCATTGCGAGTACGTATATAAATAAATTAAGAAAAGTACAAAAGAGTATAACAAGAGTACAAAAGGGTATAAGAAAAGTAAGATAACCGCCTCAGAAAAGGCATTAACCGAGGCGGTTTGCTGGGTGACCGTCGCGGTTAAGTTTTTAGAAGTGCCTCCCAAAAGATTTTTTGTAGTAGTGTGCACCAATCGTCGTAGAAGATCCTGATGCAGGCTGCCTCGTTCCTGGGGCAGTCGGAGTGGGCGCGGCGCCGACACGCGGGGAAGCGGATCCCGATGGAGATACGCCTGGCACAGCAGCGGAAGGGACAGCATCAGACGCCGCCGAATCCGCCTCGACCCGCGCGACGGTTTGGTCTCAAGCGATGGGACACAAGAAATTTCCCCGGTTGTGTTGTCCAAAGCTGCACCGTTTGCTCCCGAGTTTTCTCCTGCAACATCCGAATTCTGCGTAGAGTCCAACATGGGTCAGCAGGATTAGGAGAAGATGCACCCTGATCACTAAGTACTGTACCCCCATGGCTATGATGAGACGGATTTAACAAGGCATCGGGTAAGAGGGAGATTTCTGTTCGGAGGCGAGCCCCGGCATTAAGATGAAGGTGGGAAAACGGAAACACTGTTTCATCGAAAATTACATCACGGGAGATGTAAACACACCCTTCCTTGGGATCCAGGCACTTATACCCTTTGTGCAGGTTACTATATCCCAAGAAAACACGTTGCTTTGAGCGGAACTGCAGTTTACGTGAATTATAGGGCCTAAGGTTTGGCCAAATGGCACAACCAAAGGTGCGCAGGAAGCTATAGTCGGCTGCTGTCCATGTAACCTCTCAAAAGGTGACTCATTATTGATCACTTTGGATGGAAGGCGATTGATAATGTAAACTGCAGTGAGAAAAGCTTCGTCCTAGAATTTTAGTGGAACACTAGTATGAGCGAGGAGGGTGAGTCCCATCTCTACAATTTGTCTATGTTTGCGTTCGGCAAAGCCATTTTGTTGATGTGCATGGGGACACGAGACTTGATGCCTGATTCCTTTGCGTTGGAAGAAAGGGTTGAGAGCTTGGTACTCTCCTCCCCAATCAGTTTGGATGGCACGGATTTTTCGATTAAACTGTCGTTCAACGAGATTCTGGAAATCACGGAAACACTGGAAAACTTTAGATTTTGATCTCAAGAGATATATCCAAACGAACTTACTATAATCATCGATAAAGCTTACATAGTAAGCATGCCACCCTACAGACGTAGGTGCTGGCCCTCATACATCTGAAAACACTAGATCCATAGGACTCACAGAAATACTATCAGAACGAGCATAGGGTAATTGATGAATTTTCCCTTGCTGACAAGCATCACACACATGTTTATTGGACTCTCTAAAGAAAGGAAGCTTATGCTGGCTAATGACTTGCTGGACAATCTGAGTAGATGCATGACCTAGCCTAGAATGCCACAAGGAAGTCGACGGCTTGACAACTCCAAACGCCTGTTTATTGGAAAACTTCAAAGGATAGAGCCCCCCTTCACATATGTCGTTGAAGAGAGTTTTCTTCGTCTCCTGCTCCTTAATGGAAAAATGATTTGGGTGAAACTCAAGAAAAACATTATTGGCATGGGTTGAGACTCAAGAAAAACATTATTGTCACGGGTTAATCGATTCACAGAAACAAGACTCTTTCGAGCTGTAGGAGCATGAAGAATATTTTGTAGATGAATTTTTCCAGTAGGGGAATACAAAGTACTGTGACTAACGTGATCTATCTCCATACCTGATCCATTGGCCGTATGCACTTGATCACCGCCGTTATACTTGTCACGGACGGTTAGCTTCTCAAGCTCTCCAGTGACATGATCAGTCGCATCGGAGTCCATGTACCAGTTTGTATCCACGCCATATGATCTGGTTGCTGTGGATGCACTTTTCTGGGGAGGACCTGTAAAAGAAGAGTCAAAGCGTTTGAAGCAACACACCACGCCATGTCCTTCTTTGCCACAGAGCTGGCAGAAGACGCCTTGCTGGAAGGATGATCCTTGAGGATGGCCACCATTGCCGCGTCCAGGAGGACCACGACCACCACGACCTCGCAATGGATTGTTACCACCGCGACCTCCTCAGCCCGCCATATTCGCAGAGGACTGGTGTCCTCCACTGTTGCGTAGATCCATGCGCTGCTCATGACTAATGAGCTATGTGTACAGCTCATTGATGATGATGGGTTCGACTCGCGCTGCCACCGCCGAGACAATTGGGTCGTAATCAAGATCCAAACCTGTTAGAATATAAGATATTAACTCTTCATCATCAATCTTTTTACCTATCGATGCCATATCATCCGCAAGTTCCTTCATCTTGGTGAAGTAATCCGCGATGGAGGAGGATCCCTTGGTGGAGGTAGCCAGCGCCATCCGCGTAGCAATGACACGCGCCTTGGATTGAGACGCGAACATGCCTTCTATTGCGGCCCATGCCGCTGAGGCTGTCTCCTCGGTCGAGATTTGCCCGAGGACTTCCTTGGAGAGCGAGCTCAGCAGGTAGCTCAGAACCTACTGATCTTTGGCCACTCAACTTTCATACTCTGGGTTGGGCACTGGTAGCCCCTTGCCATCATCAGTCTTGGCCGCCAGGAACTCCGATGGAGGTTGAACCCTGGCTGGATGAATTTTGCAGCCTGGGCTCCTCTGATTGCCGAGAGCACTTGGGACTTCCACGACTGGAAGTTCTTGCGAGTTAAGTTCTCGGTCACAGGAATAAACATGAGACCGAGAAAGGTTGCTGCTGGCTGCACGGAGGATGAGGGGAACGCCATTGACAAGTTCCGTAAGGAGGCTGGCTCTAGATACCATGAAAGAGGAAATCGGTTAAACGAGATTGACCCTAGGTCTCTCGCCTCCGTGTTTATATAGACAGGAAACGCCCCCGTCGTGGCCCTTTACAAAGATGTACTCCCTCCGTCCCCAAAATAGATATCATTCTCGCTTCTCGAGAAGTCGGCTTTTTTCAACTTTGACTAATTTTATATTAAAAAGTATTCATATCGAACGTACACAACTAGTATCATCGAAAAGATCTTTAAATCTAGTTTTTTAACAAATTTATTTAGAAATAAAAATTTTGCATATATTTCCTATAAATCTAGTCAAAGTTGAAAAAGTTTGACCCGCACGTTTCTCATAGCGTCATCTAATATAGGACGGAGGAAGTACATCAGTTGGGATACATCACGAATACTCCCTCCGTCCCAAAATAGATGTCATTCTCGCTTCCCGAGAAGTCAGCTTTTTTCAACTTTGACTAATTTTATCTTAAAAAGTATTCATATCGAGCGTACACAACTAGTATCATTGGAAATATCTTTAAATTTAGTTTTTTAACAAATTTATTTGGAAATAAAAATGTTGCACATATTTTCTATAAATCTAGTCAAAGTTGAGAAAGTTTGACCCGCACGTTTCCCATAGCGTCATCTATTTTGGGACGGAGGGAGTATGTGCTAACTAATTTACTCCCTCCGTCCATAAATAGATGCAATTATTTGACTTCTACCTGATCTCTTTGACCATGCGTCTTATTTAAATTTTTTATACAAATGATAAATTAAATAAATCATTATAAAAATATCTCTAACAATAAAATAACTCATAACAAAATAAATAATATTTATTAAATTTTTTTAAATAAGATGAACAGTCAAATATAAATCAAAGAAGTCTAAGAATTACGGCCCTGTTCGCTGGAGCTGATAAGCTGAGCTGATTTCGGCTGTTGCTGATTTTTTGTGAGAGGAAAACACTGTTCCAGAGCTGAAAAATAAGCGCTTTTTAGACGAAGCGAACAGGGCCCGTTTATTTATGGATAGAGAGGGAGTAACTACAAGCTAGCCAACAACTTGGCTTAGCCGTGTACAATACGGCACATGGCCTAACCTAACAACCTCAAACTCTAACACTCCGCTGTCTTCTTGTCCTTACTCGAAACAGCAAATGGCAGGCCACGAACCCCATGCACCGAGGCATGCACCGAGGCGGCGAGGGCCGAGGCTCGCAGTTCCGAATTTGGCGAGGCTCGCAGTTCCGAATTTGTGATAAGTAGTGTGTGCGCCGGTGCAGCCGATCGAGGAGAGCCGATCGAGGAGTCTCTCAACCGTCAACTAGTCTGGCCTGCCCAGAACCGCAGAACACGGCAGCCGATGTGCGCGGCTCCTGCCAGATGATGCGGCCGCGAGTTTGCTCTTTTCCACTGCGCACATAACCATAGCAACAGTGACGCGCGCCTGGGCTCCCTTGGCATTCGCCGTTCCCGAGAGGAAAACGACAAACATCGCGCATAAAGCTGGGCTAACAACAACTTCTAGTAAGTAGTAATTGTTAGTCCTTTGTATAAAATAGGGTTGAACTAATCACTAGTTTACTAACTATAGTCAGCTAATCATAGTCTATCTAATCACTAATCTTAGATCCTAAACAAAGAAGCTATTACTACTAGAAGACGTCCACGCATAATTATGTGAGGAACATCCGTTGGCGTGAAAACTATTTTGGATCTAACAATGAGGATAAAAGGTAACATTAATTTTACTCCAACAAACTAATCTGGTGTGCATCAGTAGTGCGCGTGCTTGCTCGTCTCCAACGAGACCGGCCGATGTTTGAGAATTGAGAATTGCTCTCGCTTTTGGAAGCAAAAAAAAAAAAACACACAAGCCTAGGAGGCTAGGACAAGGTCACCGTACTACGTGAACACCCACTTCTACTGGCGATGGCCGATGGTAGCGTGCGGTGGAGGCGAGCGAGAAGGCCAGGCAGCAACAGCAAAGCTGTGAAACAGAAGAGTACAGTATGTAGAGCTACTACGATACTCCTATACTACCGTCCGTAGCCTTGGCCTGGTGCGATGAGGGTGACGTACGGAGCCCGTAGGTGCGGAGAATCCATGGGAGCCCGGACAAAGCGAGGTGCGAGGAGGAGAGGAGGCACCGGTTTTATCTCCCTCGGGAGACGTGCCATTCCAGAGACGTTTGTGATTTGTCCCGTGCGACTTCCCGGCCGGAGTCACCTCCACACGTCTCAATCCCGTGATCACCGGCACCGCGCGCCACCGCCAGGCGCCAGGCCTCCCGCTCAGTCTGTGTGTCTCCGATGTCAGTTGCAGTTGTAATTCTATATTGTACCACATTCGTTTGTATTTGATAAATTTTGTCCAATTATAACATAAGTATGCTTAAAAGATTTGTCTCGTGATGTACATACAAAAGGTACAAATATACAAACATTTCGTCTATATTTAATACTCCATACATATACTATAATATTAATATGACTAGTTGCAATTGCAATTTACATTGATCTAAACAGGGCTATACAATACGGTATTCCGGAGTAGCACAGCAGACTAGGCTAGGGCGCAGTCGTAGTAGCATCGGAACTGTAGGAAGTGAGAGCATTTTTTAAAAAAATAAGGTTTGTTTAGATCCACTATAAATTACAATTACAACTAGTCACATCAATGTTGTGGCACATGCATAAATCATTAAATATAGATGAAATGTTTGTATGTTTTTACTTTTTGCATGTACATCACGAGACGAATCTTTTAAGTCTACTTAGGCCATGATTGAACAAAAGATGTCAAATATAAACGAACGTGCTACAGTGTAAAATTGTAACTGCAACTAGAATCTAAACACAACCTAAATATATTAATAATATCTTGGCCTCTGCATCGATCGATGCATATAGCCTTTAATTATTACAACCAGTTCTCTGAACTCGAGAATTAAGAAACCTCAAACACAAAGTTCTGCGACAAAAGAAATTGATACATTTAAACTGAAAAGTTTAGACTAGATAGCAATCCTATTGCTAAATCTCCCACCGTGTGAATCAAAAACCTCCATTGCGGCTGTCTCAAGCAATGTGCACCCCGTTTTGGCGAGCATCCTCCTTCTGAAAAATCGTCCACGATGTGATCCAATACGTCGCTCTGAATAACACCTATAAGTATGAATATGACGTGGTTTTATTAAATATAACATCATTACGAGTCAAGCAAAGTACCCAGCATATCACAGCCGCACCCACTAGTACTTTGGATCTTAGTCGTTTATCTACCTGTTGTAGCCAAACTGTAAACAAACTATGAACATTATTCGGGAGACTCATATTATAAGTACCATGAACAATTCTCTACAAAAATCTTGCAACATGACGATCAAAAAACAAATGTTGTATTGACTCATTGGAACAACATGAGGCACACTTCAAATTACCTTGTCAACGCCTTTTAGCCAAATTATCCTTTGTTAAAATTACCTCCTTGTATAGGTACCAAATAAATATTTTAATTTTGAGAGGTAACTTCAGTTTCCAAATGACCTTATTGAAGGGTAAAAACTGGGTGTTTAACGACGCTCTATACATTGACCGAACTGAAAACAATCCGCTACGTTGTAAACCCCATACAAAACGGTCTCTCTGATTACTAAAATTAACTTGCGTCACCAATGAGCACTATCGTATGCCATGCTTGCAAGTTATCTCCTACCAGAGATCTCCTGAAGGCTATATTCAGCGGTGATGTAGATGTTACCATTTGCACTGTGGCACTTTTCTTTCGGACAACATTGTATAACGATGGGAAGATCATTTTTAAAGGACGAGGTGCGATCCACTTGTCCTCCAAAAAAACGTATCTGTGCCCCATCTCCATGTTCAAATCTGCCCATTAATAGAAATTCATCCTTGACCTTCATTAGGCCACACCAAAACTGAGAATCTCCAGGCATATGTTGAACCTGAGTTAATATTTTGCATCGTAAATATTTTCTCCGTAGTATCTGTTGCCAGATACCCTCGCCGTTTAACAATTTAAACAGCCATTTGCTTAATAGCCATTTATTCTGCACATATAAATTCAAAACACCCAGCCCACCTTGATCCTTAGGAGTACATACCACTTCTCACTTAGTCAATATATATTTCTTTTTATGCTCAGTGCTTTGCCTAAAGAAACGGGATCTGAAGTAATCTAATTTTCTCAACAACCCCTTGGGAATTATAAAAAAAACATCATGAACATAGAAAGACTGCTTAAGACCGAATTGATTAAAACAAGATGTCCCCCTACTGACAACACCTTGCTTTTCCAACCCTCTAATCTTTTCTAGAACCTTTCCTCTACATGACGCCAGTCCTTATTTAAAATTTTTCTATAGTGCATCGGAATTCCCAGATATCTAAAGCGAAATGATCCCACATCACACCCAAATATTCTAGCATATTCCGATCGAATTTCATTCGCTGTTCCAAAATAAAATAACTCACTCTTATGAAAATTAATCTTGAGGCCAGATAAATGTTCAAAGGCACATAACAACAATTTCATATTCTTAGCACTCTCAAGATCATTATCCATACAGATAATAGTCTCATCTGCATATTGATGGACCGAAAGCCCTCCATCTACTGGATGTGGTACTACTCCCTGAAACTGGCCCGACTCTTTCGCTCTTGAAATTAGTATCGCCAGCATATCCACCACTATGTTAAACAGAATCGGGGATAATGGATCACCCTGCCCGACCCCTTTTCTTGTTTGGAAATAGTGGCCTACATTGTCGTTCACCTTGACAGCGACACTCCCTCTAGTCATAATCCGAGAAATCCAGTCACACCTAAATTGGAGAAAAAACCTTTCATACGGAGAACTTATTGTATAAAAGACCACTTAAGCTTGTCATAAACTTTTTCAAAATCTAATTTTAGAATCATACCATATTGTTTTTTCCTATGCAACTCATGTAGCATTTCATGTAGGACTACCACCCCTTCCATTATATATCTACCTGGAACGAAAGCTGTTTGGGTTGGTCCTATTAATTTGTCAGCAACCTTTAGAATTCTATTATTCAAAACCTTAGTAAAGATTTTGAAGGACACATTAAGAAGGCATATCGATCGAAACTATTGTATTCGGATTGCCTCATCAACCTTGGGTAGCAATGTAATTGCACCAAAGTTTAGACTGTGTATCGGCAGTCTTCCTTGATGGAATTCATGAAAAAGAGTCATAAGGTCGGACTTGAGCATATCCCAAAAGAATCAATAAAATTCTATCGGAAATCCATCAGGTCCGGGGGTCTTATTATTTTCCATGTAAAAAATTGCTAGACGGACTTCTTGCTCGCTGAAAGGCGCCACCAGACTTCCATTTTCCTCTATGGACACATGAGGAATATCCTGCCTCATTGCTTCGTCCATTGAAAATGAATTGGGCTGATGAGCGCTGAACAACCCTTTATAATATTCCGTTATATATTGTGCCAAATTTGTGTCCCAACAATAGTTCTCCTCCTCCTGTTCTAATTGAATTATTTTAGTTTTTCTATGTCTTCCCATTTGCCATCATATGGAAGTATCTGGTGTTATCATCTCCATGTAAGAGGTTTGTTGCTTTTGATCGTTGGAGCCTAATAAGTCTCTTCTTCTCTCAGCAACTGTGCCAATTGCCCTCTGAGATGATGCCAGTCCTCTATCTCCTCATGCGACAAGATAGATGTTTCTGTCCTTCCTACCATAAAATCTATCTTATCTAACAAATCTGTTTTTTTTTGTCTCCTCTTTTGTGAAATTAAATTTCTAAGACCAACCTCTACCAAAGCGTAGGAAGTGAGAGCATAGCTGGTGATCGATGCGTGCGTCGCCCACTCGCTCTATTTTTGGTAGTGGCAGTGGCCGGACTAGTGGTAGCTGCACGCTGTGCAGATGAGAAGAGACGGTGAGTAATTCATGTCTTAAAAGTACTGGAAACAGCAAAAGGAGGAGGATCCGGGACACGACACCGAGACCGCGAAACGGGCGCGCGGATTGTTTGGTGCTAGCTAGTGCTAGATGATGATGCGTGCATGGGCATGGGCATGGGCATGGGCAGGCTGTGGCTGTACGGCATTGATTGATTTGATTGAAGGATTATTGCTTTGGTTTCCGTGCAACTTGGCTTTCCGGTTCCCGAGGCCGCTGCATACATTTGCGCCGCAAGCAGACAAGCACAAGCAGAGAGCCATGGCGGCTAGAAGTGTCCCTTCCTCGACCGCGGCCCGTTCTCCTATCGACTGCATGCATCTCACTGCCGATTCTCCTACGCTGTGGGCCTGAAAAAAGACCCAGACTCATCTTGGCCTGGCCCAGTGGCCCAGCAATCTAGCACTTTGTCTCCCTAGGGAATCGACGTGGGGATTCGAGTGATGACGAGAACAGATTGTTCTACAATGCGGGGTATTCTGCAGAGAGATTTTTCCTATGAATGTTTACATACATGTATGAGTATTACATAAGCTACCAAACTGAACAAGCTAATGTAAGGGTCTAATAAAAAGCTAATACAATATTACTCAAAGCATACGTTACATGGCCTGCGTCGCAATTGTTACAGACAAGGTTTCCTTGCATGCTTAACTTTCTTGGCAAATGAGGCGAGACAGAGCAATAGATACAAAACGCTCTCCAGATTTAGGCCATTCCGCAATGAGAGTTTAATCTGTATTTAATAGGGTGCTACATATGCATTTTTAAGGACATGACATCATCTTTAAGAAGAGTGAGAAGAGAACTTCATCTAGGTGAAAGTCACTTGGCTCGGTTACTAACTAGGGATGAGTAATGGAACTAAATACTATGGAGAGAATATGAAACAATGGGATGCAAGTTTTGCATTGAGAATGGTGCTGTTTGATCTGTACTTTTTCATTCTTGTTGATACGGTACTCTTGAAAACAAATGTCATGGAGTCGTCCAATAATGAGAATTCGGAACTTCTTTTGACCCAACGATGCGTTGATCTAGTTTTCATCGGAGCCACAAGGGACTGTTTAAACTGATTCGTTTCTGTCTATAACCTCCTAGTGCATCATAGGAACTAAAAAATGGGGTTCTTTATCTTTCGTATAATTATAATGATTGTTATTATTGCAGTTTATTTTTTATTTGAAGAGTTTCCGCAACTATTATATCTATTTGCACAACTACCTCGACGGTTTCCAATCGTTAATACATAAAGTCCTGATAAGCATGTCTTGAGTTGGCACGCAAATAGGATCTCCAATTTTACAAAAGATGGCAATATCATATGCGTGAGTAGATAATATTACAAAAGTTGTCGTTGGCCATGGGCCTACTTAACATGGTATATGACGTCATTATTCATTTACTACTGTTAGCCCTGGTCTACAGAATTTCTTTTGTAGTAATCTGTACTACGTTAATGCAAAGGTTATCCCTGGCCTACATTATTTCTTTTGTACCACTATGGATATGCTAACCTATGTAAATAAATACAGTTCGAGGAATTTGGTTACCCAAACAGGTATGGTAATGCTAAGGAAGTATTGCAAAAAGGAAATGTTTTGACGATGTTTTCTCATCATTTCACTCTACATTGTAGCCGATTGACAGAAGTAGTAGTTAGTACATGAGGTTGAACCTAACAAAATTCAGCCTTAAAGAATATCCTCCAACTGTTTCAGCCTAGGATCCAACTCGGCAGCATTTTCCTCTACATAATCATCCATCGGAGTTCGGTATGCATCAGCAATCGCCTTCCCTTTATCCAGTACTGCAGATGGCACCGTTTGCAGGAGACTGGAACACACACACACACAAAAATGAAGTAAGATGTGAGGGAGAGGGACTATCCCTATTGATTTTGAAATGTAGAAGGGGGTTTCCATTTGCTATTACTTGTCTAATGCTGCAAGGGCAACACTGATCTTGCTCCTCATGGTTTCAACAGATGCTGACGGATCATTCCGTGATGCATGTAGTAGTAGCTGAGTCGAGATCTTCCAGTGCTCTAGGAAACCACAGGCAACAAATCTCGTGACCTCATAACTTTTGTTCTGCAAAGAAGTGCATTCAGGAAAAGCAAATTATGTTTACCGTAAGCACTCGTCCACAGCATCTGATGCAGCCTTGCCTTGACCATTACTAGAAGCATATTGTGCCACCTGCATTTTTTTGCCACATGAATTCAGTTGGCATCATTCGGAACCAAGAAATCGCAACATTATGAGATATTCTATCCAACTATCAGCCTATAGCTTTGGGCATGAAAAAATATGGCCAATTTAGTGATGTTGAATAGCATTTAGCAGCACAGATGCTTACTGCCCGAATGTTGACCCTTAAAGATGATGCCGGCCCAGAGCGAAGTAATGATCTGCTCTCGTCATAGCTTGGTTTCTCATGTTCTAAGGATTTCTCTGCAACGAATCATATACAGGAGAATCTCTCATGGATAGGCTGTATCATATTAAAATAACCACTCGAAAATTGACAAACATGTATGTACTTTCTAGCAGCAAACAAGAGCTTGCTTGTGCCAAGCTTCAACAGATTATTTGTGAGGTGCGGAGCAGGCAGACACTATTGAGTTAGTGGAGATTCTTATGGATAAATACAACTAATAGAAGATGGTGCAAAAGATTAATATACTTATTTTGCAGTCAGCCCAAAATTGCTGAGGTCCCAAATAAAATGGTACCCTGGGATACTGATCATCCTACTTGTGCATTACCTAGATCAACGAACTGGTCAATAGTCAGCAGGACAGCCGGAACGTAGGTCTCCAAAGGCTCCAGCTTCTTCCTGGCAGGACAGCAAGAGGCGATACGATGTTATGCAGATCAAATGCCACAGACTGCAGCAATCCAATTCGAAATGTTTTCCGGCGGAGAGAGCAGGACACGCGGCTCAATTAGTACCTCTTGACGTACTTGTCGAATGGACTGGCCGCGTCTGCGCCTGCAGCAATTGGGAGTTGGGGCACCGCAAATTAGCCATAGACACACGCGGACAATGACGAACACACGAGCAGTAGATGTGTGGATACGCAGCATAGTTCTTAGTACTTACGGCCGACGGTAGTGGCGAGCCAGGCAGCGACGCCGGCCAAGGATGACGGCGCGGCGGCCGACGCCGCCGGAGGGGGGCGAATTGGAGACGGCGGCGGTTACTTGGCAGCACCGGCGGCGGCGCGGTCGAGGCGGGGACGGGTAGATGTGAACCCCGCCGGAGGTGGTGGGGAGCAGTGAGGACGACATCTTTGGAGCTGGAGACGGGCAGAGCGGCAGGGACTGGGGTTCTTCCGGCACGAGAAGTAGGCGATGCTTTGCGGCGGGCAGCGGCCGTGGTGGGCCGGGCCCTTCCGGCCACGCGATTGCACGAGAAGCCACTCGTGGCCCTGGCGGTGATTTTCTTTTTTCTGTGCCTGGACGCGCGCAGGAAAGGAATAATCGACGAGCCTTTGCCCGGCGTCGGAGTCACATACGTGGGCTCGTTGTTGCCATTCTCCTTTTTGTGTCCTGTTACCTGGTTCTGCAATTTTTTTTACAGATCCTGCAATGAACTTTCAGTTCGGTTTAGATAAACTCCAGACCCTGCAATGAATTTTCAGTTCGGTTTAGATAAACTCAGACCCTGCAATGAACTTTCAGTTCGGTTTAGATAAACTTGGCGTCTGCTCTCAAGAGCTGCTCCTACGCTGATATACGTATCAATGCGTAAAATGTTACTAATTGCGGGAGCTACTCTTGCACTGGCATACACATTTTGATGTATAAAATGTTACTCACTCCATTCCAAATTATAAGACGTTTTGGTATTCACGAAGGGAGTACTAACATATAGATGTATAAAATGTTATTACTAACTGCGAAACGTCCAGGCATAAAAATGAATCATTCAGGTGTCGAACCGCCTTTACATGTCAGAAGCTCGTGTGATCGCTCCATGATACTACAGGTGAGACACCTGCTGCAATCACAAGGTTTTTTTTTAAAGGCTGCAATCACAAAGCACCTGCACATACGCAACTAACAACGCACCAAGTACGCATCCATAGTGGACTAGTATGTGTAACTTAAGAAAAAAGGTATTCATAGGCAATTCATGTCTTTATTGTCTAGTCTCTACACGAATACAAAGGTTGTTGTGCCCTGAATCAAGGTAAATTCTGTCCCACGAAGCACGAATCAGATTTTGATTTCTGAAGTAGTCCGATCAAACATCGATTAGATTTGCTCAAGCAAGTGATTTCTGCACCAAGACTAGGTCCTGGAACATCACCAAGGGGTGCGACTCCAGCATTGACTTCTTCTGTCACCAGAAAAAACATGTGAGTGATAATACCGTTTGTATTATTAGCAAAACAACAAAAACAATTGCAATCACTACTTCAAAAACAAAACAACACCATCGGCACTACCATTACCGTCAGTGAAAATGTGCCGGTCACTACCAGTTCGTAGAAACTTGTTACTTGGGTTGCACGAAAAAATCTTTTTTTTTTCATATGAAGTCGGATCAGGATGAATTTGATATCAAATTTGTAGAGTTCAATGACATACAAAACTTTATAATTGACAATTTTTTAAATTTCATATGGGTTTATAGGTCAAACGTTTAATATAAGTTCTCGGATATGTTAAACAATCTTGAACGAAAACAAAATCAACATCAGAGTTGTAGTACTCGGCGGATTAGCATCAGCTATATAATAGTCACAAGTATGGCCCAGTTGAGATGGTATAGACACTTGATGAAAAATATTGAGGTTACAAGTTTGAATCCTAGAAGTACACATTTGTTCTATTTTATCACTGCCAGTTCAAATTGGCGTCCACTTATTCAAAAACAACAATTTCATCATTTCATGAACGAAAATAAGCGATAGAGAATATGATTACCTCTTCGGCTGATAAAATAGTGAACCCGAGTTTCTCTGACCAAATTTGCGCCATTTCAGGGTCAACAGGTGCCGTAAGAAGGCTTACATTACAGGCTCTCAAATTGGCCTCGATTGACTTTAGGAGAAGTCTGAAGTAGACCTGCACAAAGAAACTCCAAACGATAAGATCCGTCATAGTAAAAATAGCTGAAATGATTTCACCCATAATCAATGGAACAAAACGAGACTCCCATTATCCCATACACTGGTACTCCGTAGGTTAGTAGGTGAGGGGACCCAGGAAGGCAAACGAATGAGATACAAGAATTTAAGAATTAACATAAAGCGGAATGGCACCAAAAATATATCTGCCTATATATACGATTCTTGCTTGATTAAATGATTTATTGTTTGGAGTTGCAGCAGAAATCTGTATCAGATAATTATTAGGAGATACTTTTGTCAGCATCTCATTGACATTCTCTAGTTATGCATCTGACCCTCGTGTTTTTTTAGGAGTGCGACATGTAGAATAGATCATATTAATTACATGAGATAATTGATAATATCAGCTATGGAGTGTATGATTCCACCTTTTTTCTGCACTCGCTACGAGTAGCAATAAGGACCAGTTCTGCAACTTGTTCCATGCGCACTTTCAGTATTGCAGCAGACACAACATGCGTACTGCAATAAAATCAAAGGAAAGAAAAAGCAAGAATACCAATAGAAAAAAAAACATACTAACTCAGTTTGAGAATGATAACAATCTAAGGTTTGTAGGTGTGATCTTTTTTGTAAAGTAAGTCTGCATGTAGAACCATACAAGTGCAAGGATTGGATGCATAGGGGTCATTATGCAGATCAGAAGAACACAAAATGGCATAATAATGAAGAGCAGGCTTGACACGGAAAAGAAGCACCTTGCAGTTAACACTACACAATACATTCCTCGAAAATCCTTCTCTCCTGCTCCATTTTTTCTGCAACAATGAAGTTAGATTGTTTCCATATTTCAATCTATGAAAAAAGGACTAAAGGTAAATGCAGATCGATCAATGAACAAACACATAAACCACTTAAGAATTAGGAAAATAAGCAAGAACATACCCATAAACAATATCAGAGAAGATGTTACTGTGCGCATCAGTAGATTCCACAAATGCATTCTATGAAGTGCAGAGATCGAGGTGAGACTATAGCAGCCAAGAAGCTACTGATAAGAAGATGCAAAATTTATAAATAAAGAACAACTTACTTCGAAGATATTGATGACCTGAGACAAGTAGAGCTTGGCATCCGTACTTGCGTCCGCTCTACTTAAAAGCCGCCAACAAATATTGGATCTTATCCGTCCAAGGAAGGCAATCTCTTCACACCTTTCCACTCCTTCTAGACGGGCACGAAGTGATTGACATTCTTGGCAGCACAAGAAGCGAAAACACACATATTCTTTCAAAATTTCCAGAGGCACCTGAAATGTTCAATCTAACCATTCAGCTCTCTCTCTCACAAGTCACAATGCCAGGCCTTCCTTTCGCCTATATAACTGATGAAAAGGTCACAAACCTTCTTTTTTACTATTCTACTATTGTAACATTTCACGTGGCATGGTCTCTCGCACTGCAAATAGCAACAAGGCATAATTCACAAGAAGCAATCTATTAAAGGCAATACGTTGGACACACTAAGCATAAGCCGAACAGACCTGGTTACAGAAGAAAATCGTGTTTGGATCAAGTTTTCCAAACTCTGTGTGGCCATACCTGACATTACGTACAGATGCAAATTTTCATATAAAGGAGTTCACAGTCCTGTTAATCTACTGATAAAAAAATGCTTAGTATTTGTATCTTACCCACAGAAATAGCAACTCTCTGTTTGGGCCACTCTTTCTTGTAAAGTCCGTTTCAGGGGAACAATAGGTCCACTGGCAGTACAAGGTTCCTTGCCACAACCTGGAATAAAAGGAACCATTATATTGGGACAGTGCAAAGAAACTCCAAATTATTTGCTGAAACATAAAGTTCTACGATCACTCCCTCCTTGCCTCTAAACCTACATAACCTATTCTTCAAATAAAATTTTATATGTCATCAAAGAGGCAAAAAAAAAAAAGGAAGCCTACTGACTACTGAGGCCAACAAAGTCAACAAGACCCTGCATCACTTGCTGCTTGGTGGGAGCACATGGCAAGCAAGGTGCCAAAGCAAGAACGAAGACGATTCAATGGAGTTTGCATCTACATTATGTGGAACTTGTGGAAGGAGAGGAATAGAAGGATCTTTCAAAGTGAATATAAGGCTGTGCAACAAGTAGCCTCATTAAAGAAGATATAGCACAGAGACATAGGGAAATCGCCTTGGCTGAGGAAACCATTTAGCATCTAGCTGTGCTTGGGATGAACCACCCCCTCCTCTTCCTTCTCTAGGACCAAACTGTGTGGCTTAGTGGATGTCAAGTGTACATAAACCTAGTACTTAATTGAATGGCAGAGCTCCTGCCTTTTCTTTCAAAAAAAGTCAGTTCTTGTGATTGGACAGTGTGGAGTCCAAGCATAATTATAGTTACTCTGCTTACTTATAAAGATATTGGAAAAATACTGTATCAATAGAAGGTACATAAACCAAGTGGACTACACACTTTGAACACACAAGTAACAGAAAATCGAAGGTATCATTTATACATAGTAGATCACCAGTGCATTCATGCAAGTGGGAAAAACAATGATGGTAAGGAACAAATCACGGTTCATAATACACTTAATAAACCTAGTGACAAGACTGTACCAAAACAAAAAGGGTCTGGAAAGCCAGGATAGGATGCACCGATGATAGTAGAAGAAATAAGAAACTTCATTAAAAAAATCTAATATTTAAATCTCTATACAGATAAAACACTATCTAGAGCAAATGACAAACGATGTACAACAATACTGTATCCATCTCAAGACAGTAGATGACTTTGCAAGCTCTTGACACAGCAAGAATGGTAGCTGTAAAGCAAAAGAAATGAATGATGGTAATAGAAAAGCCACCAAGAATATGAGAGTATTGGCATGAAAACCACATCGCCATGCTCAGCGTACGTATTACACTACCCCCATTAAGTTACCTGAAGAAGTAAGGTTCGGGTAGTCACTGAAGCTGGAAACACTAGGATCGCCAAATCCATTTGAATTAAAATTCAAATTATTTTGCAGTTGCAGAGCTATATCATGAAGTGTTACTCCTTCTGATGTATAAATGTTGTGATACCTGAAACATATTTTTTCACCACTTAATTGAACTTAAACACCCAAGAACTCTTTTTTTTCAAGTTTAGATTATTACAAAAAAAAAAAAAAAGTTAATTGAATGGCATTTTGAACTTTTAGCTCTTCTAACTTCTAAGTAACAATAAAGTTCACATATCCATAATTTCTTCTAAAAAAATGGTGGTGCTTACGGTTGTCGTCTTTCTCCCATGCCAGCATGTTTTTCAAAGCGTGAAGGAGTATACTACAGTCGGGAGAGAACGGAAAAAAACATTAATTATTGGTCCTCGAGAAGAATAATTACACCCTAAGGGACAAAATTTGTTGATTGCTTATTAATTCTGTACCTCTTCATTGCAACAAGTGCAGACGATAACAGTTCCCTTCTTATACCCTTGCCTTCGAACCTAAAAAACAGTGAAGCATAGTTCTCTTAAAGAGTGTGCTAAGAATTCAGGTGAATGTGGAAAAGGGACCAATATAGTTCGCGTAAATATCCAGAGCACCTCTCCGTTCTTCAACTTGTAAGTCAACAAAGTATTATCTGGAAGGCCACCCTCCTTGAAAATCAGTGGATGCAAAGCGGTATCCCTGAGGAAAAGCAAAAGATAGGTTACGCATCATTTCAAAATGTCATGTAAAAGAACACCTTTCACACCAGGTTTTTGCAGAAAGATTCCCTAAATAAATGTCACAAAAAGGTTTATTCTTTTATTACCTCGTTTTCAATTCTTTTGACTCTGAGTCTATGCTGTAGTTTGGGAGTGGCCCTTGTGCACTTGTTCCTGGACTTGATAAAGAAATAAGCCTGAAATCCGTGGAATCGACGATGATGCTGAGACTGAGAGGACCTCCTGTGTTCTGTACACTGCAAGTTTCTTCAGTGCCTTTCTTCTTCTTTGAGGTGCCAGTAGAGAGGCCAGAAATCCCTATGTCTGGGCTTCCACTGAAAGTTGGAGTCGGAATCTCAGTGCCTCCTTGTCGTCTCCCAGACCGCTTTTTGGATGCACCCCAATTAAAGTTTGAGATGCTATTATTGCTGGCAGATTCATTCGAGTAGCCTCCCAAACTGTAATCCATCTCCTCCGCAGCCGACCCCCGTGAACTATAAGTTGGGCTTCGCAATCACATTCACAGCAACGTGAAGTGAAGTTAGCAAGTGGAGCATTATATATTTATAAGTATGATATTTTGCACAAATTTTTGAATAAAACTAAGTGATCAATCTTCAAGCTAAAAAGGTCAAACGACTTATAAATTGAAACGGAGGGAAATATTTATTAAGTATTATAATGATCAGTCCCAATGAAAGCCTAACCCAAATCGATCAATGGAATGTATCGCTCACCTCGAATCAAGCAGAAACAATCTGGCCTTCTCCTTGTCGTCCTCGATCAGCATCTCCACGTCTCCCCATGCAGCTGGCGCAGATACCCAAGGGGGCTCCGCCGCCGTCACGCCGTCAACCTGAACCCCGTTGCGTTCCCAGCTACCGGGCGAGGCCTCGGTGGCGGGCACAGTCATGGGTACCCCGGCAAACTCCAGGAACTTCTCCGCGAACGCCTCGGCGGGCACTTCCCTGAGTTGGTGAGACAGGTCGGAGAGCGACCTGCCGTTGGGGAGGAAGATGTGACCGTTCTGGTTTTTCGATGCGACCCCCGCGTGCTTCTCGAATTGCAGCGCCGACAGGACCTGCATGCGCGTTGCGTTGCGCGGCGCGGCGCGGAGAAGAAAACCCCTCAGAATCTCCGTAGAACCGGCCGGCGAGGTGTTCCGTAACCGTAACAGATGGGGATGTGATCGAGCTGACTGACCTTGCCGTGGTAGCCGCATTCGGCGGAGGCGGGGCAGGCGCAGACGTAGCCGCCGTCCGTGATGAATCCTTCGAGTCTGGACTGCGCGCGGCGCGGAGTAGTTAGAACAAAAGGAGGTGCGGCGGCGAGGATCGGATGGCAGGTCGACGTACTTACATGTTTCTTCGGAAAGATATAGGTGACTGATTTGTGCAACAGGAAGGGCAGTAGATCCTTGACACAACTAATAGCTTTGCTATTCGCGTCCAATGTCTTAGAAAGATCAATCTGCTGCTGCTCCATTGATAAAAGAAAATCCGAGTTTGGGTCTAGGCGCCGAGGTGCCGAGGCTGGAGCTGAGCAGCGGCGGGAGAAGACGGCGGGAGCACGACAGGTGATGGGTGTGCTCGGGGGCACGGCATCTCCTCCTCTTCGCGTTCGCATTCTTCGTCGTCGTTAATATACTATGGCCCGGCCCTGGGGCGGGGCGAGGAGGGACGGTCGTCCCAGGCCCAGCAAGGCGATGGGCCCCTCCCCAGAGGCCCAGACTCCCCATGTGTCCATACGCGTCTGGTACTCAGCATCGACTCCAGATCATCGCAAGCTCCACACACGAGATTTGACTGTTCGACTTCCTTCCTCGGCGACTTGAGTCACGTGACGCGGACGGCGGACACGGTCCTTCCTGAGTTCCTGCGAGTGCGGCGTCGGGAGCCTGGCGGCGTTCCAGTAGAGAAGAGTCGGCGGCTAGCAGAGATCTCAGCCCTAATCTCACCTCATCATCTCACGTCCCTCATGTCTGTTTCGATCGGCCGTTCAAGCAATCAGCAGAGCAAGCGTCAGTCGGCACCAAGCTAGAAATCTAAAATTTAGTTAATAATTGTTTCTCACGTGATCCTGCTTTACTAAATTTTAGTTATTCTTTACTTCTACGAATTTCAACAGTACCATATCATCAAGAAAGATTGTTTTTGGCATCAAGAAATTTATATAAGGTGATTGGTATCTTACTATGCCAAGCCGAAAGAAGCTTCTTAGAATTAAAATTGATGAAAAACTATTTAAAATCTAGAATATCACAAGAGAGGTTAAATGGATTGACAAACATTATACGTTGAGAATAGACTGTTATAGAGATTGCCATCGTTGACAAGTTCGCATTGAAGAATTTTTTGGGGGTAATTTTTTATATGGATATTGGTTCTGTATTCAGTTAGCTGCTTATTAGTAACACTTTTAGTATATGTCCGTATATATACTAGAAATGAGTAGTATTAATAGTATTACCACATTTATAAAAAGGGTCCAAAAAATTAGTTTCATTCTAGGTCTGGAAAATCGAAGGACCAGCCCTGATACTATATGGATCAAGTCATCAAACGCAAACGCACGCAAGAAATTGAAGAGGCATGGACGTGCATGCATGCATGCTGTATGCATGCAGATCAAGGGAGGAGAACGACGGGCTTGAACATCTCCGCCACCTCCGTGCTGTACGTGGGCGGCGAGAAAGGGCGTCTGAGCAGAGAGCAGTTGTGGTTTGGGGCGGCCTCGAAGATGCCCCCCACCCCCACCCCAAGACAAGTCCTGACGATCATGCAAACAACGTTCTGGAGATAGGGCACTTCACTTAAGTGGTGGAACTGCAGGACCCATGGGACGCCCCGGAGCTATGGTGGTGGGAGGTGGCGGTTGGGTGCAGGACGGGCGGGAGTGGATCTCGACCTCTCGAGGTCGCATCCATGGAGGACGGCGAACAAAGCAGCGAGAACAGGGCCATGGGGGAGAGAAGGAAGAGGTAGCGCAGGGCAAGTGAGGAGGGGAGCAGCTCGCTACACCGCCGCCTTCAAGGACCAAGCCCCCCGCGGCGTTTTCCTGGCGCTCGTCGCCACCGACCCGTGCCCGAACCACACAATGTGCTGCAGGCCCACCACCAGCCACTACGGCGTGGCAAAAACATTCAGATGCCACCGTGCCATCAAATGCTAACGCCGACATGGCGGGATTTGAACTGCTGTTGTGCGTTGGCAATAGATTAGGGATCTAGATGATCGATTTTTTTTTAGTTCAAAGGCTCAGGAGAGACTTAAAAGTTTGAGGACCCAATGTGTATATGGCTATTTTTTTACATATAAGTACGGTAATAGGAAGAAAATTCTTACCCAACGGGTTAGGTATGTGACTACATTACTCGTACCTGTTAACTCATAGATAAATTATAAACCTGATTCAATATGAAGAAATCATGGGCCAAAATTATCGCCACACAACCCAAGCCCAATAAAAAATGTATATAAGGTCATGAAACTCTATCTTTCATAATTCATTTCATTTCCTCCTGTCTTCCGCCCTAGCTCCCTGGCTCAGTCTATAGGTTGTCATGTAGTGAAGACTTGAACTTGATAGTTTGTATCCACTCTAATTCCTAATATCTATTATAATATTTGATCTAGTGTTCATCTAGCCTGTCTAATTGATAAAATTATTTTTAATTTGTGAACTGTGATGCTTTGAATAAAATTAAGAGCTTGTATATATAATTTTGAATTGTAAATAGTCTTGCAATAATTGTTATGAGTACTCGTTATCCGCATGTTACGTGCTGGAAAAAACTTTTAGCCGTGTTTGGGTAAGGGTAAATTAGTGAGTAAAATATTTTCTAATGGGGAAGCGTATAGTATGTGCAGTATATATCCAACGGGTAATTAACTATTGCCATCTTTATACCGTGGTTTCAACGGTCGACCGACTCGCGCTTGCTCATGTTGGTGATGATGCAGAGGGTCTTCCTCCTCGCGGCCCTGAAGTGCATGATATCTCAAAGCACCAAGCAATGTTATCTGGGTGTTAATTTTAGTTTTTGTTTCTGGTTGTGAATTTCTGCATATTCTCTTCACAATCCAGATTTTTGTAAATCAATCATAGGCATTTTCAGCCAAACAACTTTGTATACAAGTTTCAACTATGCAAAGATGACATATGCATTTCTGATAAAATTTACAATGTGCATACATTTTATGCCATCTATATGGCAACTGTTACAAAGCAATTTTAGAACAAAATCAATGTCTAAGCTATACTGAAAAATTTGTATACTGATCTTCTTGGGTCCTTTGCAAACTATGTGAGATATCCATCAACAAAAGTCCTGCACACATGACCACACTTTAGCAAATTCTTGGCCTCAGTAGATTCAGGAGGAAGCTGCTTGAAACTGAACCTCCTCCGATGGCAAAAGGAATGTGATGGTAGGCAGCATCTCCATGGATTATTGATATAGCCTTTTTGTGCCAATGCAGAGAGCTAATTCTTCAAATGGCATAGACAAAACTGATAGCTGATTTATCCCCAGTTCACCAAAGGCACTAGCCAAATACCAGTGCTGTTTACCTAGAAGTTTTGAATCTTCTCCAACATCTGAAGTCTCAAATAATGAAATGAATCATCAGTTGCAGATGGAAGCCAAAAAATTAATTGGAAAATGCAGAATGTGCTATGAGACATACCTTGCCAGTTTCTTTGAAACAAATTCTCCATTTATAGCTGAACTGCTATGCATAGAACTGTGAGGATTTCCTCGCTGCTTCATATAATCAGCCCTCTGCTGCTTTGCCTAAGATGTTGTCCAGGATCTTGCGTGCTTCAGAATCTGAAACATGAGCAAAAGATCCTCCCGTAGAGTAGTTGAGATGCTTCTTGGATTTCTTTCTCAGACCCACAAAAAAGTGTTGAATGAGAATTGGGTCTGGAATGGATAGGTCTGGTCCAGATTTTATGAGTTCAGTTGAAACGCTCCCACGATGTGGCCAGAGATTCAATATCTTTCTGTTTGAAAGATAGGATCTTGGTTCTGAGGTTGATAATTTTAGAAAGGGGGTAGAATTCGAGACAAAAGTCTAAGCGAAGTTTTCCCCAATCTCCTCCTTCTTTCTCTACGGTTCGGTCATACCAGGTTTTAGCTCTCCCTCTCAAAGAGAAAGGAAAAACTTTTCACCTTAGTGTTTCATCGGGCATGCCCTCTATATGGAGGCAGTCACAAGTTTGATCGAACTCTCGTAGGTGAAAGGTGAGGATTATCATCTTCCTCTCCTGAAAAGGTTTGGCTTTGGACCATCTCTATTAGGCACGAGCGTAGCTCATACGTAGAAGTTTGAATAGGCATTGAGGATTGCCTAAGCCTATGGCTTGTGCTCGTGGATGCAACATATTTATAGATGGGGGTGGTTTCAATGGCATCCAACATATTTATAGATGGGGGTGGTTTCAATGGCATCCATAAGGATGAAAATAAAATTAAGGAGATAATAAAGATAAAAGTATGAATACAAGGTTAAGATAGACTCTAGATGTTTCAACCGTTTTCCCCGGCAACGGCGCTAGAAATGCTTGTTGTATAAGATAACTCAAACAAATAAACACTAGAATTATCTGCAAGCGGACAGATACCGATGTAGCACTTCACCCGGGAGTATTTCAGGTATCATTATTTATATTTTACCACAGGAAAAAACGGGATGACTAGAATCTAGACTTAACCCCTGAGCTGCTATTCAAGGATGGAGAAAATAGGTGATATAGGAGATTGCTAAGGTTTCTAGTTCTAATCCTCACAAGATATGATATGATTGTTCTCAAGGGGAATTACTATAGGAATACACCAACAAAGAGTAAATTCCTTAGTAAGGGAATCCTACGGTCTTACTGACGGGAGGTGGACTGTGTAAGACTCAACAAGGCTAGGTCACCCTTGCGATCTACCACCGATCTGGACAGTATAGGGCATTTACGAGTAAATATAATCTAAGCACCACGCTTAAATTATAAATAACTACTTCAGTCAAGGAGCTACCTAAGACTAAAGCACTCAAAAGAATCGTAAACCTCAAGAATAATAATAGCAACGTTACTCACTTGGATTAGAAAGTTGAACTCCGAAGAAATCTTCAGAAACAAGTCCCAAAGAAGGACTTGAATCCGTGGGTACAAATCGTAGAGCAGTCACCGACAGGCCGGCAACTCCCCCAACTATCTCCAGCTCTACTACCACACTACTTCTAGAACAAGAATAACCCTAATCTGGAGAGACTACAAGGCTAATCTTCTACTTGATGGTTGGCTCTAGATCCTATCTTGGGTTTCTACTCTATTTGAGATATGTCAGTGGAATTCTGAAACCCTAGATTGATTTCTCTCTGGATCATCTGAAAACCCTGGGGCGTCTGGGGGTCCTTATATAGGCCGGTGGGATGAACCGTAGCCTTAGATCAAACCGACTTCAACGAGCGGCTAGGATTGCGTGAAATTTCGGGATGTGGGTCAACGTCGAAACGGAGGCCGAGGTGGCTCACTGACAGGTCGGCCGACCTGGTCAGTGGGTCGGCCGACCCCCTCTCTCTGAGTTGCGGGTCCCGCTTCGGCAGGCATGTCTCTGGTGTCTTTTAGAATATTCTTGATCTCCTGCCGTGGTGTAATTCGGTATTTTTCCCTGCGGGGTGGGTCCTCTTTAGTTCTTTTCCTGTATAGTCCCTGGAAAACACATATTTACCAAAACTAGTGGACTTCTGTCAGTTTAAACCCTATTCTAAGTGTTGGCTCTGATTTATATCCCTTTTTCATGATTGGTTGACGGGTAAAATTGAAACATCCTCGATTTTCCACGAAGGGGAAATCCACAAAATGAGTTATAATGCGATCAAATCAAAGTTTGATTCCATCACATTATCATATATCAGTTGAAATCACAGTCATACACCGTATGATTACAAGCTTTACAAGTTTTACCTCATTTGAGGATACACCTATTACAGGGTTAATCTAACAGAAGCGTTTCTAGTCGTCTTCAGAGTTTGGTGGAATATGTTGTCGAGCGGAGGCTTCTCTTTCACGGGTATCATCAGAGTCAATCTTGGCGCAGCATAGTCTTCATCTCCTGAACCTAAACTTGAGCATAGCCACGAGACCTCCTAATCTTTCTTATCCCAATATCTCTGTTAGTCAGGTAATCTGCACACCGCCAGATATGTGCAGGCCATGGTCAGCACCGGTGAGCTTTAGTGGAAAAGAGAAAACAAAGGATCTGGCGATCCTAATATTTGGCCGTGGTTTGCATCCTAAGCACATGCAAAGTAGTATCCAGTAGTAAATTTTATAATAGCTCAGTCAAGTTTTAACCCATATCACACCATCCATCAGTCCATCCCAGTTCCATTATCCCACCCATACACCACCTCACACACACCTCACGCTCAGTCGACAGGCCCAACTCCCTCTCGGGTCCTGCCTCAATGGCACACTGCCGCATCGGGCACACTGCCGGACAATCATCAACCAGGGGGAGAAAAGAATATCGCTCTCTACACTAGTCAGAGCTTCACAGGAAAGGTCCATAGCCGACGAATCGGCATATGTATCGATCGATCAACCGTACACTCTGCAGAGGTTTTACCACTCACAAGATTAGCCATCATCGATGCTGTACAATCATCTAGGCAGAATTCCGGATGCTTGCTTGCCTAGGGCGATGCCACCCTACCACTCAGCCCTGGGTAACTTCGGCCCTACGCCGAAACGCTGAGACTGGGAGACGCAGTACCGGGCCCAATCAGTGGTACTGCGCATCTAGAACGGTGTGGGAATTTCCTGCATCCGCCACCGCCCACCCCATCACCTTACAACCTAACAGTAGTGGCACTGCCCTACCAAGTAGTCCAGCCGTTCCTCGCCCATCGAAGACGAGTGAGCAGTAAAAGATTCCCATGAATCTGGTGCTAGTCCTTCCTAGGTTTGACCAAGCAGGCATCTTCTCTTAGGGGATACTCTCCCCGTGCCACCACTGGCACCTTCATTCACGGGACTTTAATGCACATCCCGGAACCACCTCATAAGTCATTACCCGCCACAGGTATCTCTCGTGGGAATGCCCAGATGCAACTCCCGGGCAAGACTTGCTTACACAGCTCGTCGTGTATCCCACTTGGTTGACTCGACCCTCACCACACACCCAAGACACACACAGCACGCTCACATACCACCAGTCCGGCAACCCAAGCCAAACCATTCCCAGGGGTTCACCACCAGCATCACATCATAGATACAATGCGAGTGGAGTTAATAAATAAATATAGTGATGTAACATGCAAGCAAACAGGTAGATAGGAATATGTATAAAAGAGCGTGAGCGCGAAGCTGGGTGGTATAGTAGAGTGGTTGCAAGCGGGGTAGTAACGGCTTAGGTAGTAACATGCATCATATACTAGCAAAGGAGTAAATATAAAGCGCTAGCAGTTCTAGATTTGTAATGTCTAATAGGATTCTCTAAAAGAAGGTGCTGCCATGACACCTGCGTTGTCGAGGAAGTAGTGGTATGAGCACTCCTCAGTTAGTGTAGTCGTTCTGCTAGATCACCTCCTCCAGGATGACTCCATTCCGTGGGTCCTTGCGCCGTCCACGTTCTCTTCCAGCGGGTCTCGATCCAATCGTCGCTAATCCGGAAATGGCTACTCCACGAAGCGACACAAAGCATAAATCACCCAATACACCGAAAGACGGCGGAACACGAGAGATCCATGACACCAGAGAAATAATAAAAAGGTTCACGACTTAGCCCTCTCGGCGTATGTCCGATTTCATCGAGCCAAAGAAACAGGAGTGATGGTTTGCTAAGCACAAGCTTATATCGCAGCCAAGCCAGTATGGTTTTATGGTAAATGACTTAGGCTAGAGCTTACCCATAGCAAACACCACAGCACACGATCTTCCGATCCGAACGCCACGGAGGGGACGGGAATCGGAGGACGGTCGAGCAAAAGGGAAGAATGGGGAATTATTGACAATAAGTGTTGTACAAAATAATGTAAGTGTTTAATCCACTTGTAGGGTACCAAGGCTGTGGTTCAAACGGGTGTAATCATACAAGTGCTTAAACACCAAGAATTAAGAGAGAAAGAGAAAGAAAAGTTAGCTAGGCACATCTATATCATATTCCCAGTCACACCTTCAGTGAAGATGGTTTTAAGCGGTCGACCGAGTCGACCTACATAGGTCTGAGATCTTAATATAGACCATAGCTTCGCTAACAAAAGGAGGCAGTCCGGTCTTTGATCCAGTCACTGTGAGTAAGACGGGATCGAACAGAGCGGGCTAAACGAACAGAGAGCGAGAAGCATAAAACAGTAGTGGTCTACTCTTTCCAACGCACACGCCACGGAATAGACGGGGCGTTAGAAGAGAGCGACAGGTGAAAGAAGCAAGTGCGCAAACCACTCGTAGGGTACCACGACCTAGGTGCACTGGCACTAAGTCATTACGCGGATCCATAACTGTTGTCACTGCAAGAATCAGAGGAATGCGACGGTCGCGCAGGGTACGAGCATACGAGGGTCTGTGCACGAAAAGTCAGCGAGAGACGGCGTGAGGTCAGGTTACACTCGGTGTTACAGTCATGGCGGAACAGATCCCGCGATCGCAACGCACGAACGAGGTACGATCACACAGCCGGCTCGAAGGCACGGCACACAGACAAACAACATGACAACCAGCAATAAGAACCAATAACATGACTTAAAAGGCTCATTATAAGACTGCGGAGTAGCACAATTCCATAGCATTATGATAGATGGATCCTGTATTACAGATTTAGATACAGACAGATCGTGAGGACAGGGTACAACAGATATATGAACAGACATATCGTAAGGATAGGATATAGTATGATGGATAGATGTACAAGGAGTAAGAGCAGGGGTCCAATAGTCCGGCGTCGTATATCACTTTGGCTTTCCAACCGTCCAACATTATCTATGGGACCTCACGAGGTGGCAACGGGGCTATGGCACATGGTCGGACAGGGCCAGTGTCAAAGGAAAAGTAGCGAGGCTTGCTTCTACACATCCCGGCTCCACTGGGCCAGCTGTTGGTACCTTCTGGCCTGCTATGGCTTGCTTCGGCTGGTCGCGGCTAGTCGTGGCCTCCTGCGGGCTAGGTCGCGGCTGGCCGGACGGGGCTGTGGCAGGCCGGAGACTGGCTGGAGGTGGCAACAAGTGGCTAGGAGGTGGCAGAGCATGGCCGGGTTCCAACGGTGTGCACGGTAGCTACGGTGAAGCTTGGACTGGGGCGTCGGTGCAGCGTCGGGGCGACCAGGCAGGACTTCTAGAAATCTTCTTCCCTCTCGATCGGCGTCCGTCGTGTCCAGTCGGCGACATGAGTAGAGTGGTGACGGTCTCAATGTCCAAGGCACAAGGTAAAACCGGAACGCGATCATGGTGGTGGTTTGGGTAGTCCTCGGCCACGCCGGCGTTCTTGGAACCCCGGTGGTTCGATTTGGCTAAATGGGTCTCGTGTCGTGTGTGCGCAGTGTCCTGAGCTGGGAGAGGCTCGGCCTACGCGTCCCTGAGGTGGGACGCTGGTCCGGTCACGGTGGCGGTGCCCACCAGTGATGTCGAGGCGAAGCTCACCGAGGGCTTGCAGGTCGGTAGATCGCGTGACGCGGGTCGGACTCGTTGCCGGCAGAGTGCGAACGAATAGGGGGCTTCGTTGAGGACGAGTCAGCGGAGGTCCATCGGTGAGGGCTTGGTGCGGGCTTCAAGCGGTCTGGTGCAGAGCAGAAGGCAGCGAGGCTGCGGAAACGTGGTCGTCAGCATGTTCGCGAACGGGTCAGTCGCCGGTCGTCGTGGCATGTTAGATGTCAACGAAGAGTCCAGCGAAGGTTGCGGCCTTCCTGCAGTGGTAGAACGAATCGACATGATGGCCGGTTTCAGTCCAAGACAGGGCAACGATGGGAAAGTGCAATGCCTAGGCAGTCGGCAGCTTACTGGCGAGGTCGTGGTTTACTGCAGCTTGCCACCAGCGGGTTGTGGTCGGTCCCCTGGACGGTTGCAGAGTGGCAGCAGCGACCAGCGAGGTGGACATCGGCGCGGCTTGCTCCGGTGAGGACGAGGCTCGATGTCGCTGGTCTGCCCTTGGACGTGGACGTCGTGGTGGTGGCGCGCAAGGAGTCCCGGTCGTGGCGTTGCAGGAGGCATCGGCGGCAAGGCTGAGCGCGTCCGCGGCCACGGGGACAGCAGCGTGGCCACGCGCGGTCGACTGCAGCGTCGCTGCGTGGGCACCGCGAGCGGAGAAGGCCGGGCGAGCTGGTGGTTGGTTCTGGTCCAGTCGACGGCGAGGTAGAGTGAGGCGAGGAGGACGTCGTGGATGCGGTCGGAGTGGTGGCGCGGCTGCGGAGGGGATGGGCGAGCTGAGGCGGTGGTGGTGCTCCGGAGCGGCGCGAGGAGAAGAGCAGAGGACAGAGAGCGGCGGCGTCTTGGGGAGAAGATGAACAGTGGCTGCGGCTCCTCTTATACGAGTGCTTGGCTAGGGTTCCGAGGGATGGACGGCGTCGATCTCCGGCTTCCGTGCCCGGGGCACGTGGCGTGCATCGTGTGGAGGGGGCACAGGCGTCGGTGCCGCGAGCGTGGCTTCGCCATCGCGCTGTGGCGGCGGCGGCTTCCTGGGAGAGGGCGTGCTGCCCCGCCAGGGTTAGGGCGCGGGCGTGGGCCAACTGGGCCGCGAGAGAGGATACACGCGTGGGCCGGCTCGCTGGGCTAGGTGGGCCGCGCGTGCGAGTTGGGCTGCGCGCGAGCTTGCAGGCCGAGCCAGCTGCTGTGCTGCAGAGCTGTGCGTGCGAGATGGAAGGGGTGGTGAGCAGGCCTGGTCGTGGTCACGGCACAATTTCGTGGCTCTTGTTTGCTTGCACTAGGGCCTTGCTACATACATGTGCATAGCTGAAATTGTGGTTCCCGTTATCACGTACTACTTAAGCATATGGTACAGTAGGAGCTTACACGGTTTGTGCAACCAGTTATCTTGCCTAGACAAGGCCATCAACCTCAGTGTGTGCACGTGATCGGAGAATTGCCCAAGCTACAGGAGCATGCAGCTGGGAAGGTGCTACACGTGCAAGCACAAAATGATTAGCAAAGGCAATCTGAATGGAGAGAAAATAATGGGTTTTTAATAACAGGAAATGGGTTTCCTATTATTAATTGAAGGGAGTTTACTAATGAATCCTTGTGAGGATTTAGAAAGAATTTTAAGGCATGTTAACTGGAGCTCAAAAGAAGGGGACTTGAGAGGGGAAAACGAGAATTGATTTCTCCAGCTTTAGGATTTGTGACCTTCGGATTTAAGGTTTAGAATGAATTCCTAGGTAAGGTCGGGAGGTTTAGCTATGGATTGTGCACTCCCAAAACAAAAGCCAATATTTACCCGAGAATTTCGGCAAGCTCCTACAATCAACACTATATGAATGCAACAAATTATTTATACATTGCTTTGAGTTTGGACCTAGCAACTACATGTTTCACATATTTGCAAGAAAATTTTTGAAAAGGTCGGATTTTTGGTTAGCGGGAAACCCAGGTTGTTACAAAAATCATACAATAACTACCGTCAACACCTCCTTCTACCAAATTATTATTATAGCAGAAAAATATTAAATTTTGGGAGACATCTTATTTAGAAGCATAACAAGAAGAAGAATATAAGTCTGAAGCATAATATATAAAATGTCAAAAATATAGTTATACTAATTAAACAACCATTTCGGGAGGCACAACGCACAAGTATAACAGTCTCGGCGAACAAGAATAAGACAATCTCGATAGAACTTTAACTTAGACAAAATGCCCAACCGAAACTAAAATTCTTAAGCACGAACATTATTCTAGTGGTAATGAAGTGACGCGTGGATGCATCTAAATCCCAAGCCCATCATGCTTGATAAAGGTTTAAACACCTGTAAAGAATTAAAGGGGTGAGATAAACTTAGCAAGCAACGGCTATAAATATAGGCACATCTCACACGTGTTGAATTATTATTTTTAAATCTACATGACATCCATAATGATAAGAAAAATAAACGAACAAATAGACTGCACAATTTCATATTATGGCGAGTTTAATACTTTTATTGTAGGATTAGAGAATCACATCATCCGGGTGTTGATATTCTCCAAACATTGAATAATTAATTAATGTATGCATGCTATGATGCAACTCTAATGAGAGTTTTACGTCGAACGATGCCAACCTCTCATGCAACTCCATGTACCGGTACTAGTCACTTCGTGATGACGGTGACCGGCCTTTAATGCCATATGAAATACATCGATATGCATATGAATAATCATGTATGCATAACTCCACAATACATCAATTAAAATATATTAATATGCAACCACTATTTTAAAGCGACAAGCGGCGTCGACATTATAATAAAATCCATAAACAGTGTATACATAAGCAAGAATGACATAAAGCCACATTATTAGTCTTTCTATATTTTATTTAAAAAGAATGCAAGATATAGATATAAACATAGCATTAGCCACACCCCTACGTTACGAAGAAAACAATCTCGACAGGCATGCTTAAGAATGATTAAGAGCCACGCTTACTGGTGAAGATAAATATAGAACTACTTAATAAATCATGTATTATTATCATATAAAGACAAAAACATCACCAAGGAGTATCGGAGCCGCATGCTCCATCGCGCATTGAGCGGCTGCCTTGCCAAACCAAAGACGATTCTCATGTCAAATGGTCTCCAATAATCCTTACCCAAAATATGTCTTATTCGTCTTTTGGATAGCGCTACTGCCAAAGCATTCAAAATCTTTATCTTTATCTTTATCTTTATCTTTACAACTAAAAAGAATGGAATGCAATCGTCCCTGGCAGACTCACGCCCGCCCCCTGTGAGAAAAAAAACCCGGCGCTCCCCGCCCCCGTCCCCGTCATCGTTTTTGTCCCGCTACTCCACCTCACACGCGCGCTAATCCCTCCCCTCTACGCGCTAATCACGGCCCCGCGCATCCTCGCGCGACGCCAGATCTAGAACCCGGATGTCGACGGGCTCCTGGCACCCGGTGCTCGCCACTGGCAGGAGGAGAGCGGCCGCAGCTGCGCGTCTGCTGGCTCCGTCGCGGCCCTCCTCCCCTCTCCTGGTGCCTAGAGGAAGCGTGCGTGCGGCGGAGAGGTCGACACGGTGCAGCCGCAGAAGCGGCGGCTCCACGGCGCTCGACCTCGAGCAAGGCCTCTCCTCGCCGGCGCCGCCCCCCACGCCCTTGCCTGCCTGCACCAGTGCACTCCGATAGATCATGGACCACGGCATCTTCCACGCCTTGGAGCACCTCGTGCAGACCGGCGAGGTCCCGTAGCAGGAGGAGGCGCCAGCTGCCGCACCGACGCGGGGTCGCCGCATGCACCCGATGAGGGGGCCGCGGCTCGCACGCCTCAGAGGCGCTAGGCGTGGGCCCGTCCACCTCGTGATCCATGACTCTGCGCTCGCGGCCGGGTTCGCATTCGCATCGGCCCACCCAGGGGCAGTCCAGAGCGTGAGGCTGGTTGACGCCGCTACGTCTCTGCTGATGTTCCCCGTGCATATTCCACTGGCTGGCTAATTAAAGAGCTAATTTCAAGATACTAAGATTTGCTACTTTAATTCTTTGCAGGTTCTGATATTTGAACTTCGAATTGTTGGAAATTAAAGATGATTTTTTTTCTTGTAGCAACGGTTTGGAAGTTCAGTGTTTCCAACTTGACTGGTATAGTTCAGTGCTTCCAACATGCCCGTCACCAGGGAGCGGAAGCTCAACCCCGATCTGCAGGAATAGCTCCCCAAGCCATGTACACATATTGATCTATCTACCTCCTCCACTTCTTTGTTGCCTGTATGATGATTGTTGTGGCATTGATTTTTTTGGTCCCATGCAGATCTCACGAGAGCTCTGGAGCTAGGGGGTGGACCCGATGGGTGCAACCCCAGCGGCATGACCGTGCTTCAGCAGCACGCCGCCTTATTCGACTGTGCAAAGGCAATGACATCATCTTCCCCTCTAGGACTCGGAGAAGATTCAATGTACGTGGCCGACTGATTAACAATTCTGATTGTTCTAAATATGTGTGTGATCCTCGTCCAATCATCATCAGCAGCACACATATAGTTTGGTCTTCCTTTTCAAGGACGTCGGCATCATGGTCACAGTGAACGTTGTTGATCGATCACTTGGAGATGGCGGGATGTGCTAGCGCAGCGTGCTTCACTGACGATCCCACCCAGAGTCTATGCTGACTACTGAAGCCACTCTACATCACGTCAAACTTCTTAGAGCTGTCGCTGGACTTCCTGGCCGATGTCGATTCCTAAAGCCCATCCCCGCCATCTACAACCAGCTTAATTACGTAAACATAAATCTTAACCGAACTCAAGAACAGAAAGGTGTGCAGGATGCCTCTTCTTTGTGTAGATGAAAATTGTGTTGGGGGTAGCATTGGTGGAAAACAAGGTTTTTCAATCTTGCATACCCTTTTATACATGTTCCTCATGATTTTTTTTTTCCAATTTCAGAGGATGGAGGGTGTACTTGCAGGAACATTGTTTTTGCACAGCCAATTGTGAGTACCTCTATGTAAGAACTCAGGATCAATGTTACACAGTTTATCATATCTCCATTTCTTTTTACACCTCTTTTCTAACTTCCTAATAAAAACATGTAAGCATGTTTATTATGCTTTGTTCTTGTGACTACCATCCTGATTTATTAAAACAAAAGGTGTAGGAAATTACAGAAATAGAAAGAACAAACAAGAAGAAACAGAAGATGGTCTAGGAGTATATGTACTTGCGGTGACATTACAGTTGCATACTTGGAGGAAGAAACAGAAGATTGAACTGTTCTAGAAAAAATCGCTGTCTACCAGTGAGCAAACAAAGAGGTACTATCTTTTACTACTTTGGGAGGGGGGGGGGGGGGGGGGGGGGGGGATTGCTGAGGTGAAGGTTGGGTTTCAGCTGCAAGTTATCAGCTCAAGCTTGTTCCATAGCTTTGTGATTTGTTGGGGGGGGGGGGGGGGGGGATTGCTGAGGTGAAGGTTGGGTTTCAGCTGCAAGTTATCAGCTCAAGCTTGTTCCATAGCTTTGTGATTTGTTGAACTCTCTGTCGCACTTGCTATTACCTAGCTTTTCAGATTGCAGACAATGATGGATCAAGAAAAAGATATTTAGAATATTTTCTTGAGCTCTAGGAAATCAAGGGAGAGATTTCATGGGCATGCTGGTCAAATGCTCACTTATGTATTGAATTTTTTGTCTATAGAATTTAGATCCATTTATGATACAATATGTGCTCTATTTATTTTTGTATAACTGCAGTGTTGAGGCAAATTTACCCTGCCCAAGGCCCAACTAGAACAAATAAAGAGTACATGTTCAAACTTGAACTTGTGTGTGGATGCATTAAAGTAACTATATATATGTCTGGATTTCAATTCGCTGTGGTATATGAATTTCAGGCTATGGTACCTAAGAGCACATATAAATCTAAAAGAAATGATCTCATTCTCAGAAGTTTTGAAAGAAAATTGACTTTTGATTTCATTCTCACACACCTTCTGTATCGTGACATTATTTTGTTCCCGTTGCAACGCATGAGCACTCAACTACTATACTGTGGCAGCCACATCCGGCGGAGGCAGGGCAGACGCAGGTGTAGCTACAGTCGGTGATGAATCCTTCCGAGTCTGACCTGCGCGTGGAGCGGAGAACCAAATGATCTATCGATCGCCTTGCTGGATCGACTCGAGAGGCTTGGTTTTGCCGATGGTAGAGGACATCACGGGTGCCGCGCCGTGGTTTTATAGGGCGGGCTGGGATGGGATCGACCCGTAGGACGCGGCCGTTGAATCGCGAGGCCAACTCGGATCGAAACCCGATTTTATATACTAGTCCCTCCGTTCCAAATTATAAATCATTCTAAAAATCTCAGAGAGTCAAATTATCTTAATTTTATTAAAATTATAAAGAAAAATATAAAGATTTATGACACCAAATAAGTATACTAAGAAAATATATTTGATGAAAAATCTAGTAATACTTAGTTAATATTGTAAATATTATTATCTTATTATATAAACTTGGTCAAAGTTGAAATAGCTTGACTCTCTAAGATTCTTGGAATCACTTACAATTTGGGATAGAGAGAGTAGTAGGAAAAACGTTTGTACGTTGCTCCAGGTGACCATATATTAAGAAATATATAAAGTTAAACCTTATTTGTACTAAGTAGTCTAAATTTCAGCAACTTAAAAATCATTCATTCAGAAGTTAAAAGAACAAATCTACAATCATATTGGTCTTTCAGTTTATCTAGTTTTGCTTTGTTATTCCTACGTATATGTTTACTAAGGTCTAATGCTAATAACGGTGAATGTTGATTTAAAGGAATTAAAATAAACGGGAACATCGAGAAGATCTCTATAATTAGTGTATTATTGTTTCATCGGTAAATGAACATAAAATTGCCGTTGACCTTATCCCTTCTACCACTAATTGCATCTGTACTTCTCCTTGAACGCCATTTAGGTACCGCCTCTGTGAGCACAACCGCGACGCTCGTGGAGGTTTTTTTTGCCCAGAAGCGCCATTGCTGCCGCATCGAGTGGAGTCGAGCGCTGAGCGTAGCTATTTGGGGCAGATGTACGATGATTGCTGTGCTGAATATCCACTAGCCCGCTGCCCGCACATACTCCCTCCGTCTCGTAAACACTGTCGTTTTAAACTTTCCAGATATCACGTTTGACCATTCGTCTTATTTCAAAATTTTATACCAATATTATTTATTTTATTATAATTTGGTTTATCATTAGAGATATTTTAATAATTATTAATTGATTTTGTATTTTGTACAAAATTTTTGAATAAGACAGACGGTCAAACACAGTTTCTAAAAAATCTAAAACGATAGTCTTTATGAGACGAAAGGAGTACGCGTCGATAGTGGGGGAGGCAGAAATATTTTATAGGTGTGACGGGTTTATTAAGCCATACATTTTCTTAGTTAAGCTTGCAAAATCATAACAAACTTTAAATTGATCATGCCTTTTCATATGGTTGATGAATAATTGGAGGTCAGTTTGTATATAATTACGGTCATCAGGTGAGAAATTTGTATCATACACGTCAGTAAGTTCTAGCAATTCTGTCCACATCAAAGGTTGGGAGACGAGTTTCTTGGGTCAAACCAAGTGAAGCCAAGAAGGGACGACAAGACTCATCCAGCGAAGCCCATCAGGCCTAGGTAGCTTCCCTCTATATAACCATATCACGTATACGTATGTGTTTGTATTTCAAATATTATATACATAACACATATATTTAGTATTTAGGTATGGCGGCGGCCAAGGCTCGCCAAATACTTGCCTCTGCCACTGCGCGTCGAGCTGCCCTGCTCCCAGCTGCCGCCACAGGCACGAGCAGCTTTGCTCCTCGCCGCGCCACCACGCTATCCAACTGTGTGGGACCATCTGCACTGGGGACCCGTAAACGTTCCTCCAGGATCGTTTACCGGAAAAAAAGCCTGCAGCGGGTCCGACAAAACCTCCGCTACGCGAGCAGCGTCCCGCAAACATGCCGGAGTAGCGGAGGTCCGCTAAGCTATTGTGCGGGCCCACCACACCTCGGACAGAGCAGGGAGAAGGAGGCGCGGGGAGAGAGAAGGAGGTGCCGGGGAGGCCGTGCCGTCGTCGATGCCGCCCGCCCGCGCTCGTCCTCTGCCGCCGTCCAGCCGTCGGCCGGAGCTAGCGAGGACGACGAGGCCGCCGGCGGAGTAGGAGAGAGGAGGAGCGCCGGAGCCGCCCGTGCGCCGCCGCCGCCGCGCGCTCGTCTACCGCCCGCCCGCCCGCCCGCCGCCGCGCGCTCCTCCGCCGGCCGCTCGCCGCGCGCTCGTCCGCCTGCGCACTACCGCACCGGAGCGGTCGTTCGCCGGCCGCTGCGCGAGGAGCTGGCGAGGAGCCGCCGCGCCGCCGCGAGAGGAGCTGCCGTGCAAGGAGCCGCTTTGGCACGGGCGTTCGCCAGGGGCCGGCGGCGCTCGCGAGGACCGCGCTGGGGATCCCAGGCGCCCCGGCTCGGTGAGATGAAAAGGGAAGATAAGGAATAAAATAATCATGACAAGTGGGCCCCGCGTAAATAGAATATGAGATACAGAAGAGGATGACGGGTGCAAAAGAAACGTGTATAGAGGAGAGAATCTTGATGAACAGGATATATAGGGGATGAAAATAGAGGATAATGAGCGCAGATAGTCTGAGCACACCAATTCACACTTGTTATCCTCACGTGGTCCGAGAACCGTAGTCGTAGGTGCACAGGATTAGCAAAGGCTACCGTGCGACTGGAACTGTGTCCGGATGGAAGTGAGAGACGCAAAAAAAAAAAGCCAAACGAAAAAAAGAAAGAAACCTTCCCTCTTTATTATTATTATTATAGATATAGATATAAATATTGTACCTACGTCCACCAATTGATTTCTCGTGTCGGCCAGGTTCCGTCTCGTTTCGTTTCGTTCTGTTTTGTGTGCAGTGTGTGAGATTTAGGGGAAAAAAAGAGTAGGCTTAGGCCTACGGCCTAGGCGATACGCGCCTTTAGTGTTGTGTGTGACCGTGTGGGTGGCTAGGTCTTGTGTAGATTTTCCTAATAATTAATTAATTACTACTTCTATTTTATGTAGATTTCCTTAATTAATTAAGTAACCATAAAGATTACGTGCTAGCGTCGTATTGATATTTTCTGTAGATTTTCTTAGTAGAGGGCGGCGGCGAGGATCGGATGACATGTTTATTCGGGAAGACATAGGTGACTGGTTTGTGCAACAGAAAGGGCAGTAGATACTTGACACAACTAACAGCCTTGGTATTCGCGCATCGCGCCCGGCGTAGGTTTGTGACTTCTGCGTCTCTATACTTTGGTCTGTTTTTCTGGTCTTCTTCAAAGCATTGTTGGATGGCAGTATACACTTCTGTAACCAAAATTCTATTGCTAACTTGGTTTTATAATGCCAGTAAATTATTAATATTTGGTACCGTTGCTAAATCTATTGGTAGTTCATTATGCAGCTGTATGATATTTAATTATTAGCAACACAGTACTAAAAAATCGAGAGCAACAGTAATAGCGAAGATATAAAAAGATCAACCGCGCGGATTACGGATTAACAAGAGCAGATTAATTTGGAACTGAACCAGAAGCATAATTCGCGAGAAAAAGACCGTGTCTGAACTCTGAAGCAAATTCACATGCGCAGAGCTTAACAAGACAATTCGCAGGCGCTGAGACCGCTACAAGACTTGCTCAGGACCCAAGGTCACGGGTACGTACACATTCGTGTGGCAAAACACACTGTGATCCCTGACGCACGCATCCTCTTCGATCGATCCGGAAAAGGAAAAAAAAAAAAAAAAAGCCCCACGACGACCGACCGACCGACCGATCGATCGAGCTAGCTATACAGCAGGTATGCCGGCCTTGCACCTGAGCACGAAGCCGAGGAGCAGCAGCATGGCCAGGAGGCCGCCGGAGGACCCCCACACGCGGTGGATCCAGTAGGGGTCGAACCTGACGACCCGCCGGTCCATGAAGCACGTCACGTTGATGGCCAGGATGAGCACCACGAGCACCGCCGGCAGCAACAGCGCCGACGGGCTTCCTTCGTCGTCGTCCTCCTCGCGCTCCGCCCCGGGCCGCCGCCGCCGGTCGATGTACAGCGGGGACAGCACGGCCAGGACCGCCAGGACGAAGCACACCAGCCTCTCCGTGGAAGAGGACCTCCCCATGTCGACGAGGACGACGAGAGGTGCACCGTGCACGTACGGCCGCCTCTCTCTCGCTCTCTGCTCTCTGAGAGTCTGGTGCCTACGTGTGTAGCTGTGCTTCTTGAGAGAATGAGAACGATGTTTCTTTATGCTGGCTGATGAAGATGAACCAACCAATCTTCAGACGCAAGGAGAGAACCTTTCGTGCCAATCCGGCCGCATAGCTTTTGACTAGACGCTCGTTGATTCGTGCCATGCATGCAGAGGAACATATTCAGATTGTCTTGCACGATTGATTTATGTATGTATCCACCCACGGACTATTGGTGGGCATTGGACTGTGACGTAAAGGAGATTCTTCAGAACTAGTGAGCTTGGAATCAGATGCCGAGAGGCAAGTAGTGGTTCAAGTGCTCGACAAATAGTGCAGCCCCGGGCCTAGGAAGGTCGAATCAGACGGTTCTCTGATCATCTATCTTTGCTGGAAAGGATCGGCAAAGTAAAGCTAGCCATAGCTCTATGATTGTGTGATCGTGTATTCTGCTTTATTGAATTATTGTTCTGGAAGATGCAAAGCAGTAGCAATTCGACGTCATAGGTTCGATCTTTCAGTTAAGTATACAGCGGATTTGGGATCTATAATCCGTACGGGGTAGGGCCCCGTTGAGACTTGCTTACGCGTACGTGCTCTGTTGACATTAGGGGAAGAGCAGTGGAAGGGAACAAAGACGTGTTAATGCAGTGGCAGAGACGACAGAGACAAGAGCATCACTTCCTTTTATCTGCTCATCTTGCTGCTGTTTATTTGGTGAGTAAACAAAAACAAGCGTGAGCCCTAAGGTTTGGTATCCCGTGCGATTGATGAGTCGGTTTATTTCGTCATTTAATGGGAAGCCAAGCAGGTCAGCAATTCCTCAAAAAGAAGCGGAAAAGGTGGATCAAAAGGTCCTACTAGTACATACTATTAGCTTAGCAGTTAGCAGACCATGCATGTCACAGGAGGTACTTAACTGAAAGCACAGGGTAGGCGCAAGTTGACAAGTGTGGTTATGTGATCAAAGCCTAGAAGTATGTACGCGGCCGCCCTGCAACTGCAAGTGTGCTGATTCCCAACGTTACGCAGGCTGCTAACGTGGCAACAAAGGAAGACCACCTTTGTATAATACAAGCTCTTTGTACTACAATTTTCTTTGCCAACATCTGACATTTTTTAGTTTCCCTTGCTTACTCTCTCTGTTCCTTTTTATCTATTGTTCCCACTTTCTGAAAATGACTTTGACTAAATACATATAAAAAAGTATTTGTAATATACATAATTAGTATCTTATGGCAACAAATATTAAGGGATAGAGGGAGAATATAAGAATGCAATGGGATTTGTCCAAAAACCCAATAATAGGCTTATTTTTGTATTCCTCTTGCCAATTTTTCTACAGAAACTTTCTTGCCAAATTTTGGTAGCCGATTTGGCGAAAGCATTTAGTTTGCTAACCGAACATGGGCGATATTTGTAACACCCCAGGTGTTAGTCACGAGCTAACCAGCGAGTGTGGACCTAATCAAGTTATTTCAATCAATGATCCTAATCACTATTTCATATTCATCTCCATCTACCTTGATCATTGGAGAAGTTGCATGAAGATTTAAATTGAGAATTCACATGGAATGACAAGTTATTCACTTAATTGGATTTATGGATTAAGTGAAGATGAGCATGCAAAGTCAACCGAACCTTGCAACCTTGACCAAACAACTCTACTTGAACTCTACAACAAAAGTCATGAAGGTTTCATGTTGAGAAAATATCAAGAAAGTACCTCAATTGGCCTAAATATCCAAATTGAGCTCTCTAATGATGGCTTTGACCTTCTTTTGCTTGGTATGATTGTTAGCTTATGGTTCAGTGGTGGTAGATTACCATGCCTTGTATTACTTCCTTTTATTCATACATGTGCATTGTGCATCTCATTTAGGTACGATAGATGAACACGTGGAGTGAAGGACATGATGGTGGAAATAACCACAAGACGGTGTGGTGGACTAACCACGAAGATGGAAGGACTAATCAAGTGCTTGGATGGGAGATGCTCATCGAGCGAGTGTCATCTAACAAACAGTGACTTAGTGTTGAACCCCAGGCAAGCCCCGGAGCATCCCTAAGCCTCCACCTATCTCTTTTTATAAATGCACCGGTCTTTATCAAATCGTATGTTTGTGCATTTAAGTATAGGAGTTGGTTTGAAACCGTTGCTGCATATCTACCTTGTCTACTATATATGTGAACCTGATACTATTACTAGACAGGTGACCGATCTTATGCTTAGCCCTGCTTAGACCGGTAGAAGTCGGGTGATTTCCTGTCATCCGCGAGTGTAGGTGGTGACTGACGAGATCCACATGGTTGGCTATATGTGTCACCATGCCACAATGAAATAATGAGAGAATCAAGGCTAGGTAGCGGGGAGCTGCATGACATGGGTCATGTTGACTTCGGTGCTGCTTGCGGCCGACTAGGACTGAGGCCACCAGACATCAGTTGAGATTGAAAGACGTCATCACATAACTGGCCAGATAAGTCGTTCTGACCGCGAAGCCGAGTATTTCTTTCTGAGCCGGGAATTGGGCGTGATAAGGCAGACATATTCTGGAGGTAGGAAGGATGTGCGGAGACACCATCTTACCAAGGGCAGGTCAGGGACCTGATGCATCCTGGAAGTGGGTTTGTCTCTGAGAATATGGACCCCTCCAAGCCCGCGATACATATTATGTCTCAGAAAGATTTAACGGTGGCCCAAGAAGCCAGTGGCTCGGCTGACAGGGTTTGTGATTGGCATATTTGCCAGCTGGTACAATCGATTCGAATCGCCATCTCTCCTGGTTAGTGAGAAACTGAACTGATCTTCTGGTGAGGTAGAGGTTAACAACTTGAACATAATGATTATGGTGAGATGAGGTTGATATCTGTGGATATCGGAAATCATATGGTTTTATTGATTGCTATAATATCAAGTGATTGTTTAGTATAGCTGCAAACCTTAGCTTAATAGCTTAACTGAAATCGAAGCTGAACAATATCTAAAATTGATAAGTTGAGGAACTATTGTAGTAATGCTTTTTGTGCAAAAATGTTGCTAGCCTCTGAGCTCCACCAAATAAGCCCTGCATATCCTTGAGAGTCTTTTTATTTACTTCCTGTCGGGTAAGTCTAGCTGAGTACAATTGAGTACTCAGGGTTTTATTCCCAATGTTGCAGGAGGAATGCTTGGTTGACTAAAGAGTTACTTCTATCCTTCAGGAGAGGAAGACTAGACCTTGGGCAAGGTCATGTTATCTATCTTACCTTTGTTGCTGTGACTAGTCGACACTTGGCACTGTATTATGAAATTAAGCTTATGTAAATTGATTTCGTTTCCGCTATTGAACTTTTATGTAAAAGTTTATCTTGTACTCTGATGTATTTGAAATATGTGCGAATCTATGTATCATGTGTATGTGTACTGCTGAGTTTCTGCGATCCTTGGGGTATGTACTGTGTAAAAGTTTGAAATCCTTCGAGATTTCACGGACTACCGGGTTTATAATGGCTCAAGTGTGGCTTGATAGCTGGGAAAACAGCTATCGCTGTACTTGTGCTCGTATAAATTGGTCGGTTCTGTTACAATATTCACTCATTCCCACTTACAACTTTGTATTAATTTAGTCTTTTCCTTCGCTTTGATAAAATTGATTTAGGAGACAGCTACTCTGAATAAAGAGGTGGGCGCATCTAAAGGTTGTCTTTCTAAGTAGTCCAAGACCTCTAAGCAAATGTGCACCTATGATAATCATTTACAGAGTTAAATGTCTAGGACATTCGCCTATGTTAATCATCAATTCATAGAGACGGTCCACTTAGAATGTCTGTCTTTGTGAATCGATTTTTTAAAGGCCACATCTTAAGTGATCATCTATTAACAGAGACGGTCATTGTAAGCCTTCATATCTAAAAGCCATTTAGCAAGAGGCCCGTCTCTAGAAATAGTTGCATCAAAAAATAGTCCATAACTTTAACTTTAAATCAAATTGTAGCAATGATGCAATCTAAAACTTTGTAGTTAAGAAGTTTTTATTTAAACCTATTTAAAGTTCAAAAATGTTATCTTAACTTCTCATATTTTAAAAATGTGAAGTCTAAAATTTTCAAATATTGTCATGTTATATATCAAATTTATAGTTATCAATATAATCTTCAACATTGTGTTAAAATGTTTTTGATTTGAAGCTGTTCATAGCCCCAAATATGTGTTTAAGGTTCATAGATTTTGAAATTCAAAATTTAGAATTTTCAAGCCACCTTGAATGTTTACATAGTTATTAGGAAAGTTGTAGTGGATGAGCCAATCTATAAGTTTATTGTTGATAAGTTTTTTATTTGAAGTTGTTTAGACTCTTAAACATTTGTTTTAAGCTCATATATTTTGAGAATCAAAATCTTAAATTTTTCAAATAATCTTGTCAAAATTCCTTTTTTGTAGTAGTGTTTGATGATGTTCCAAATCAAAATGTGTGTCTCCAAGAGAGTGAAAAAAGCCTAAAACTTGTTTTGTGGGCGGTTGGGACGGACCACCTTTATAAGCAAGGTTTATGGGTGGTTGGGACAGACCAAACTTTATAAACAAGTTCAGATGTTACTTATTTTCATCCATATATTTTGGAAATCCGTCGATCATTCACCTTGAGCCCTTGCCGTCATCCATTTGTTCCCCATCCATAAGTCATATCAGTATCAACGTCTTTAATAACATCCCTCTTCTTTATGTTGCCTTTACTGTCCTGTTCAACTCCCCTGAACCATGACACATCCTCCTTATGTGAAACCCTTAATTCTGCTAGGTTTTCGAAACACCAAACTGAAGTTTATGGATATGGGAGTTCAAAGGTGTTGTTTATAACTTCATAATATGGTATTATTTTATTTGAAGAACCATCTTGATCGAATTTCAAACTTGGAGATCCCGAATCACATTCTGACTTGTTAATTATAAATTTGTTTCTCAGGTCCATGTTCTGAACATATTCGAGATGGAAGTTCAATAAGCGCAAACAATCACGCAATCTTCTAATCTAAGCGAGTTTCAAATAAGGTAGAATTCAATGCATTATGTTAGTAGTACGAAAGAGTATTTTATTTTATTTTATTTTACAAGCATATGCTTACAAATACAAATCTTGTTTCTGCTTGGAGCGGAAATTCCATGGAGAAGAGATTAATACAATTATCATGCCTAATAATAATTACAAGTACCGGAGTAATAACCGATGCAGACGAATTCTTTTGTTTTTTTAACATTTGCGCAGAAAACTATATCGTCAATCGTGCCACACGGAGTACACAGAAAGAAACGATATCGTGAATGGTGTACTGTAGACTGTAGTGTAGGCCAATCAAGTAGCCAGCCTAGCCGCCGTATCCGTATAGAAGGCGGCAGGCCCACCATGACGAGGCTTGAGTTGTGCGCGTGCGGCCGAAGCATGGCTGCGCCGGATGGAACGGAAATGGAAGTGGCCATCCGCCACCGGCGAAACACGACCAGCAAACCACCCGTCAGGCCCACGGAACAAGCGAAACGGATAGAGCAAAAAAAGAAGAAGAAAAAAAAAAAGAAGGAAGAGGAAAACTACTACTCCTGCTCCAGTAGCGGGCGACGCGGCCGCAGGTAGACCATCGCCCGCCGTCCGCCGCGCTCCGGCATTTCCCATTTCCCCTCCCTGCCGCCGCTCCCCCGCGCTTCCCGCCGCGGACTCGCTACCCCGCCCCTCGTCTCGCGGACTAGGGGGGACAGGTGCCCGGTGCCGGCACGAAGGCGGCTCGACCTCTTCCTCCCCCCTCTTCGCGGGGGCGGCTGCTGCTGCTGCCGCGGCCGCGAGCATGGCCACCGGCGCCGTCACGCCGACGCCGCCACCGCTGACCGGCACGCGGCGCGTCCCCCTTGGACGGGGCTTCCTCCACCGGCGCCTCGCCGCCTCGCCTATGTGAGCACTTCCTTCGGTTGCTACTGTCTACTGGGTTTGGGTTAATTCCATACTAGTACATCCGCTTTGCAGTTGTTGGAGGAACTCCTCCCAGTGGTTTGAGCGGATAATGATGTCTGGATAAGGAAGGGACGAGTCAGGGCGTCGTTTGAGGATTGGGCTAGTTTGATTGCGTTGCATCCTTATTCCTCCACGCTAGACTTTATGACTGGAAAGACTAGCCAACCAGTTCAATGCAGGATCACACTGTCATCATTCCCTTCCTTTGCGCAAAATTTGGCCTGTACTGGTTCATTGCGCTGATTCTTATGGCACGTGTTCCTTCAATCCAAAAAAGGAGAACTATAAACATGCTGCAGCATTCTTTTTTTTTTAAAAAAAAAAAAATGAAATATAAGAGAGGAAAGAAAGGGGATAATGATGTCCCCTATGTTTGTATAGAAATATTATAGAAAATAAGAAGGAAAATATGTGGCGGAACTATTACAGGGTCTTGTATGTTTAGAATCTACAGATGATCTTACTGGCTTTTACGGTGGTTCTTATGGCTTCATATGGTGTGGTTGAATAGTATACTCAACATTAGGTCACGATTTAACTTATTAGGTTCCACTGAAGTGAAGTCTTCCGTGATTATGTTCTTGCTTTGCAGTCATGGAGCTAGCGTTGAGCATAACTTCATTTTCTTTGATCTTATGCCTATTTTTTGTTTCTTATTTTCATGCATAGTCATTTTGCTCCCCCAGGAAAGATGAATCTATGATTTCCACAGATGGTGGAAATGAGGAGACAGACACTGACAGCCTCAGTGTTGCCAGAGGATTGTCTCACCCTGGGATTTCCTCAAGTTTATCCAATAAGGCATCAGTGGTCCCAACCCCTTTGCTTCCTTCTGGGCCATCCGATCTCCGGTTCAATCGTCTTCGACCCTCAATTGATGAAAGTGATTGCAAATACAGAAGATTATTTGGCTGCTATGTTGCTCGTGAGGCTGTAATCGATGAGGAATACTGGGTATTACTCTTGTTAAGTTGTTAGAACATGCTGTTCATTTGTTCTGTTCAGCAGACATGCCTGGACTGATCGCTAACTGTTGAGTAATAATATATGCTAGCTATTTATAGCTTAATAACGCCACCTTGTATTCAGTGACCCACAATTATGATTTACTATACCTAACACTATGCCTTACAAATTACATGTCTCCTTACTAATGATTGATAGATCGCTGCATGGTTGAGAGCAGAAGATCACTATGAAAATGAGTCAGGCAATCGGTAAGACTTTTATTTTTAAGGGGAAATTCTGTTAGTCTTCCTTATTATCTGCACTGCTATACATTTACTGTTAGCATGATCTTTGCGTCTACTTTATCATTATTATTTTTTTTTCCTGCAGCTATGTTGAAAGCTTTAAAAGAAAGTATGCATCAAAGGTACTTGCGTAAATAACTTAGTAGTGTTTTCTGTGTGCTTAACGATGTACATCTTCTTTGTAACAAGTAAATGCTAAGAAATTACAATGACCTCTATTCAAATAGCTTTGTTGATGAAACATTATACGTTATTCGCATTAATTTGTCACATCCTGATCATTCAATAGTTTCTATTCTGGTTCACATGTATCAGAGTATGTCATCTCATTGCAGGAATTCCATGCATTAAAGAAGAGATGCAGCAAACAGCACGGAGAAAAGTATATCTGTTTTGTCGCGGTATGAGACAAAGATCTCTGTTTGATTTGTTCGTCAAATTTGTCACTAGATGTTAGTTGCAGCATGTTTTTGTTCATAAAGCATGTTGCAAGGAATCATGGACAAACCAAATGGTCTCTCTTACAATTGACCAATGATTAATGAAAACCTCACTCTGCCAACTATTTCAGCTTACATTCTGTTAAAGCTTTCTTTACTGATATTTTCTTCATTTTTCCACAGCTGAAAATCTTGGTGCCTTATGCTTAATATTGCAGGTAAAGAATGATGACCTCAGGCGAACTGTCCTTAATAGTGTTGTTGGTACCTTAGATGTATGTGTAAGGCATCCTCTACTGGGGGAGAAATTTCCTGAGGTAGGTATAATTGCACCTTCTAAATGTTTTTTTGGCTGTTGTATTTAGAAGCTATATCTAGAAGTTATTCACAGGAGCCTGGAAAGTCAGCTCTTCACTGCCGAATTTATCAGCCTGATCAGCCAAAATTTGGGTATTTCACGAACGTATGCGTTGCTAAATATGCAAGGCGTCAAGGGATTGCCAGCAACATGTTGTTATTGGCCATAGATGCTGCCAGACTGAACGGTACAAAAAACAGTGAGCTATTCTAGAATAGAATGTCGCAAATGACAGTGCCTGATCCGCTGATATCTTCAACCCATTACAGGTGCTGAAAATATTTACATTCATGTGCATAAAGATAACTTTCCAGCATGGAGGCTCTATGATCAGATAGGATTCAAGGTACCTTGTCTCAGTTTAATCCTGAAAAATGTTCGTGAAGTTACATAAGTCTAAATTGTTATGAAAATAACACTCATGGTATTATTTGTTTGTAGATGGTGGACAAGGATGGTGCTTGTTCATCAGATCTGTGCTTACTCTACTTCAGTTCATAAGAGCTTGCTGACCACATGGGCCCAAGTTCCATCTCCCTGCTATTTGGAAAGGCGGGATGGTATGTGCCAAGGAACACCTTAACCACCTTGTTACATGATCAAAGTGTTTTCCAATGTTTGTGACTTCCGAGACTGTCACTAGATGGGTGACAATTCTGATGCCCCTGAATGTTGAGGTATCTGAATACTTGAAAAGCTTCTGTCATGTATAGTTTGTGCAGACAGCAGAGCGCAAGTGTTTCTTCGTTGCCCCTGCGTTTCTGCAATGAAAAATTGAAAATATCTCGGTACCTGATACTGTGACTGTGTTCTTGTTGCTGGCCATATTCAATTGTCAAGTCATTGAGCAACAGAAGAACACCAATGCCTTTCCATGTCTGGCAAACAGGTACAGAACTAATGCTTGTACAAATCGAATCTGTTGCATTGTGTAGTACTTGAGACGCGAGGTTTGTTATTTCCCTGGAGCTGTGCCGAGCTCTTATCCCGCTAGAATTACCACCACAGAAAAAAAAAAACACTTATGAATCCAGTCAGAGGCGTGCAATTTTCATAGAACCATCAGATGGCTGAGATTAATGAGCCATATTCAACGACCTTATAAAATTTGTGTCAACTCACAAATTCGAATTTTATTAAATTTCTGTCAATTCACAAATTCGAATTTTATAAAACTTCTGTCATTTCGCAAATTCGTATCGAATTCGTACTCTTTAGACTGTCTCCAACAACAGACCTAGAACCTGACCCATATGCAAAATGAGTCATGCACAGTATTTTTGGGTGGCAAAACCAGCCTCCAACGGAGTAGGCAAAGGCACAACCCATTTTGCATCACCAGCGACGGGAAGCGCAAATATGAGTCGTCTCTTTGCCCCTTTGCGTCTCCTCCACGCAACGCCAAGCCAGGCACACGGCCAGCATCGACCATCGAGGGGAGGGGAGGGGAGCTCGGCAAGGGTGCCTCCGGCCGACGTGGGGGAAGATGAGGCGTTGGCCGCCGCCGCCGCAGAGGCGCCATCGCCCCCCTGAAGCGGAGGCCGAGGAGAGGGCGCCGCCGGGGAGGGCGGAGAGGAGGAGGCGGTCCGCCGGTGGGCCGGGGCGTGGTACACGCGCCGCCGGTGGCGCTAGCAGGCCGCCGGCGGGGGAAGGAGTACGCCACCGGAGGAGGGCTCGCACGCCGCTGCAAGTGGAGGAGGAGGAGCTCGCGCGCCGCCGCAAGTGGAGGAGGAGGAGCGTGCCACCTGTAACAACCCTAAAAATCCACACAACCTAAAAATCCCAACCAATTAAAATTTTTTATTTATTTATTATGAAAACCTAATTTTCTTATGCAAGCATATATGTTTCATTATAAATTTAGTAAATAAAGGAGTACAGCTTGCATTTTAATTCCATTCACATAGAATAATAACTTATGCATCACATTTGGGATTTATTGCAATTTATGTTTGTGTTTACTCAATATTTAAAATGGGTAATATATGTATTTATACACTTAAGTGTAAATAGAAAAAGAAAAAGAAAAAGAAGAAGAGAGAAAGAGGAAGAGCAGATTCGGCCCAGCCAGCCGGCCCATCTCGCAGCCAAACCACCACGCGCGCGCAGCGCCTTTTGCAGCCGCTGCCAACCGGGACCCGCTTGTCAGTCACTCTTTCTTTTCCCCTGTTTCTCTTCTTCGCGAAAGACGGTGGCCGACAGTGTCATGCAAATGGCGTGACCGACAGCGCCACGCATGGCAGAGCCCTGACCCCGTTGTCCACTGCCTGTCCCCTGCCTTGCTCGCCAAGAAGCCCGCGCGCACCACCGGAACCCTAGCTCGCGCAAGCCGCAGCCCTCCGATCAGCCCGAGCAGATCAGAGCCGCCCGCCATAGGTAGCCACCCGAGCTCCGCTATAAATTGGTGCACCTCACGGCGCCCTAGCCTCGTTCCACTCGCCGCCACCACTGGTGGCACCAACCACGCCACAACACCACACCGTGTGAGAGAGGGAGAAGGAAGAAGGGCGGAGCAGAGAGAGGGGAGCACCGCCGAAGCGCTGCCGCCGCTTAGCACGCCGGAGCCGGGCACGGAGGAGAAGCCCGAGCTGCGGACGAGGAGCGGCACGGCACTGTGATCGCTCTGCACGGCTCCGACTCGCCACTGCACCGCCATCCTAGCTTCACCGACACCACGGTGAGTTACCGCACGCCATGTCCGAACCTCGCCCTGCTTTTGCCATGGCGTTCCGCCCACGGAACGCGCAGGCACGAGCCTTTACCGGCTCAGGAAGATCACCTGCACCATGCACTCATGCGACCGACCAAAACCCCCGGACTACAAGCTTTGCTAGACCGAGAACGCAGCACGACGCATTCTCGGCGGAGCGCGCTCACCACCGACGCGTTCCAACGCCGAATCACCCGTTCCGAGCATTCCGACTAGCACCCGGATAGGTTAGAGCGTCGTGGAGCACCGCCACGACCCCCCCCCCCCCCCGAGCTAGCTACGCGGATCTAAGCGCTAGGGGAAGCCTCGTCCGCCCTGCTCGTGTGCATCGCGACCTCGTCGGAGAACCGCCGTATGCCGTGGGAGAGAAGGAGGCCATACCACGACTCTAACCCGCTACCATCTGGTCGGACGACTGCCTAAGCACGCCAATTGGGGAAAGCCAAGTCTTGTCTTGCCGAAATATGGTCATCGCCGCCCTGTCATCGTCCGCCGCACCGGAGAAATACCGCCGCCTTGAACAGACGCCCTGGAACCCTGCTAGCACCAAATTGAACGTCGGATCCCTGTCAACAGAGCTCGGGGAGGCGGATTCACCACTCCTCAGACCTTGTCGCGCCTCGCCGGAGCCCTGCCGGCGCAACGGCCTCACCGCCGGCGATCGAAGCTTCTCAATACCGCGACCAGGAACAAAAACCGACACCTTTTGGACTCTAGAACACACCACTAGCCCGACGGCGAACTGTGAGAACCACCCCCGACCAACGTCGAGCTCGCCCGACCACCGCCGAGCTACGCCGACGCCCCCCGACCAACGTTGAGCTCGCCCGACCACCGCCGAGCTACGCCGACGCCCCCCGACCACCGCCGAGCTCGCCTGACCACCGCCGAGCTACGCCGACGCCGGCGACTCTCTGGGAACCAGCATCGAACACCTGGTGGGCGACCATCGGGTCTGTGTTCTGTTGAGGCGCCACATGCCGCACTACTGGACCCGCGCGCCACGTGGACCAATCCCGAGCTGCCATCCCCTGATTAATCGGCCATTTTCCATTTTCAGAAAATAGGATAATGTTCGAAAATTCATAACTTAATCATACGATGTCCAAAAATTGCGCACCATATATCAAAATTCTCAGAAAAATGAGATCTACAATCTAAGACTATGTTTGTGTGCATTTGGCTCTTTATTTTATTGGATTTTTCTGAAAAACTCTATAGGAGTCGCTGACGCGACTATTTCGTGTTCGATTTCAGAGCCGGAGGAGGATTTGACTAAGGAAGACGACCACGAGTACCTTCAGGAGCTAGGAGACGACTACGAAGGTGCCACGTTCCACCAAATCCTTAGATCCTATTTACGCATTGCAAATGACATTGTTGCTATTGCTTTATGATTATGTATGGAATGGTTGCATGATAGTGTATTTGAATTCCCTGCCTTGATAAGACTTTACCCTGCTGTCCGCTGCTAGGATAGCTACTGCTTAATTTACTGTTACTCTTCCACTACTAACTACTTGCTATATGCTGTGTGGTGGAATTGGGACAGTGTATAACTGATTATAACCACTGGGAGAGAGTGCTGCGTGCGTCTTGGGTGCGTGGTAAGGGTTGATGTCGACCAAGTGGGATGTGAGACAAGCCCGTGGGGTAAGTCGTGCCGGGGGTGCAACCTGGGCATCCCCAAGCGAGATACCTGTGGCGGGTAAAGTTGTTGAGGAGGTTCCAGGTGGGATAGCCTTGGTGGTTTGAAGCCCGTGGACGGAGGTGCTGTGATGGCACGGGGATAGTATCCCCTAAGTGAAGATGCTTGCTTGGTCAAACTTAGGACGGACTAGTTTCAGGTTCATGGGAATCCTTTTCTACTCACTCGCTTCTGATGGGCGGGAGACGGCTGGACTACTTGGTAGGACGGTGCCACTACTGCTAGGTTGAGAGGTGATAAGGGTGGGCAGAGACGGTCGATGGGTTCCCGTTCCGTTCTAGATGCGCAGTACCACTGGATGGGCCCGGTACTGTGTCTCCTAGTCTCAGCATAACGGTGTAGGATCCGGAATATCCCAGGGCTGAGTGGTAGGGTGGCATCGACCTAGGCAAGCAAGCACCCGGAATTCTGCCTAGGTGTTTGCGCAACACCTATGATGGCTAATCTTGTGGGTAGTAAAACCTCTGCAGAGTGTACGGTTGATCGATCGATACATATGCCAACTTGTTGGCTATGGACCTTTCCTGTGAAGCTTCTACTAGTGTAGTGAGTGTTCTCTTCTTCCACTGGATGACATTTTTCCGGCAGTGTACCCGCTGTGGTAGTGTGCCGCTGAGATAGGCCGAGAGGGAGTTGGGCCTGTCGAATGAGAGTGAGGTGTGGGTATGTGAGATGTGGTGATGGGAAAAGGGATGGTGGTGTAATTGGAGATAAAACATGACTACTTAAACATTGATTACAGCTGCATAGGAAACCTCAGTCTATAGGTCTGCTTGTATAGCCTTGCATCCACTTTCCACAAAGCAAATGCTGCATAGGTGGGCTCCGTGGCCAGTACATATCGTACTGATAAATTTGCTGTCAGGTGACGAGAATGAGTACGACTTCGAGGAAGACGATGGCGAGGAATAGGGTCACGTGCTACACTCAAGTTGGCCGTGAAGGATGAATCGTTTCCGCATCTTCCAAAGCTTTTCTGAATGTTGATTCCGCCAGTGTGGCGATGTAATAAATGTTTTTGTAAGACTTAATTACCGTTGTATGGATCCTGGTGTCAACTGAGATATGGGTAATTTCATGGATTGTCCCAAGCAATCTGTTAAATTACAATTCGAGCCTGTGGATTTCCCTTCACGGAAATCGAGGTCGTTTCACCACCAGTGGGGAAGGAGCGCCCCGCCGCAAGGGAGAGGAGGAGCTCGCGCGCCGGCTGTGGGAAGGAGCGCACCGTCGGGGGTCACGCATGAGCCTCCGTCCTCGCCGGCTGTGGGAAGGAGCACGCCACCGGGAGGCCCTCGTCGGACAGTGTGTCTTCTTCTTTGCGTCGTCCTTCGGAGAAAGGAGAATTTAGGTGCTAGATATTTTTACTGTGCACGATGCAAATCATCAAATGCATATTTCATTTAAGTTGTGGCTGTTGAAGACAGTCTTAGGCAAAACCACTGACCTCGAAGGCTTCACGTGTGGGCCAACCTTACACGGAGGACCAGAGTTATCTCCAGCTGGAACCCGAGACCGGACCGTCCGGATCCGCACCGCACGCTTGAGAACAAGACTAGGGAGCATCGCCGACTCGCCGTCCTGCGGCGAGACCCCAAAGCCTACACAGCCATGTCGGCGCGTGACCGCGAGACGGCCGAGGCGCTGGTGCGCCTCGCCGCCTCTCTGGACGGGGCGGTGCTCGGCCTCGGCACGGCGGCCGTCGCGGTCGCGTCGTGGGTCAAGTACCTCGCCGTCTCGAGGCAGCTGCGCCTCGTCGCCTCCGCGGCGACGGCCTCCATCGCCGACGCCCGCTCCCTCCTCCCGGGCGACGGCCGCGAGCCGCGGCTCGCCGCGGTGCGGGGCTACGTGCGGACCAAGGACAAGTTCCTCCGCGCCCCGTTCTCAGGCGAGGCGGGCGTCGTCGCGAAGCATACCCAGATGGTGAGTCCGGCCGGCATCCATCGTTCAGATTAGGGTTTATGCTAGCCTTAGTAGACAATAAGGATGCTGCGATTCTATTTTAGTTTTCGTCAACTTTCAAGGATTGGGTGCCTTGTGATGACTCTCGTGGCAACGAGGTAATAGTCGGTACTGGATTCAGATGAAGTACTAGCCGTTTTGGCCATTGGAGCCATCATGACACCTTTTCTAGTGTAAATTCTGCTACACTAATTAGATAGAGGTCTCTGATTGTTGTACAAATTTAAACATAGAGAGTCTCCCAAATTCTGCTACCATGATTCCCTTCTGCAGGATTAGGAACTTGGGCAAATCTTTGCTAATTTGATGGTTTCCAGACTGGCTTGTGTGTTCAAATTTCTGTGATACGAGAATTGTTAACAGAGAATACCAAGTCTTAATATATCCTGAGTTTGAAGTTCGTTATATGAGAATGCTTACCTTTTTTCCCCTTTGTCGTTTTAAAACACTGAACTGCTTGTTATTGTTCCTCTATATCAATGTCTAACTGGTAGTATGTGGTTTTGTTGTACTTTATAGTGTTTGTTCACAGAATGGAGGGGCATCTTTGGATGGACTTTTGATCTGCATGCTCTTATTTTCAGAACATGGAAAGAGCAGATCGTGACATCTTTTAGATCGGTATTCCATCTACACTCATACAATATTATTATTAGGATAACCTTTACCTCGATTTTGACAGTGCTTCTCTTTCGCAAGGTTCCGTTTGTTCTGGTTAGTACCGAGTTAGGAAATTCTACGGGAGTGGTGCATATAGATGTGGATGGAGCGGATCAACCGTTGCCTCTTACTACAGTGTTTCATAAACTTATCCCACTTGAGACGACTCCTTACACATTGTTTCAAACTATTATTGGCAACGGCTATCCGGTAAGTTCTTTTGATTGTTGCATTAACAACAGATTTTTATTTATGCAATATTTAGCCCTGCGGCATATCTCCTAAGCTGTTATGTTATTTTTTCCATAGATTGCATTATTGGATGAAGAAAAAATACTACCGATTGGTAAGAAAATTACAGCAATAGGACTATGCCGAGCAAAGGATGCAGAAAGTGTTGAGATCACATCGTTCCCAGAGATCCCCTTTTTCTTGTAAGATGTTATTTGGTAATATGTTTTCATATTCTTTCTTTCTTGCTGATGACAAGCACCATTTTTGCCTCTATGAAATTCCTTGTGAATAGAAGGAGGACATGCATTCTCTCAGTGCACAAGTTTTTAACGCTTTGTCTTCACTCAGATCTGAACTAACCAAGGATGAGATGCAAGCTCATCTGGCTTCGCGTGCTAGGATACTCTTTTGGGGTAGTATTGTTTTGGGAACCTTGTCGGTTTGCTTAGTGGGCCATGCCATTTACAGGTATCAGTCATGAACTTCTTGTGTTAACCAATATACTGAGATGCTTTGCAAAATTCTTGTCTTGATCAATCAAATTGTCGTTTTCTCTATTACTCGAGTTATGCTGATACATACTTGAGATAATCCTGTTGAGCAATTTCAGTTTTTGCAATTCTATGTACTGACAATTTTGAGTTTTGTAGTCCTCTGACAATTTGAAGTTTACAATGTTGCAGGGCCTGGAAGAGAATTAAACTACGGAGAGAGGCTAGGGAGGCACAACAGATGTTTGAGGATGCTGAAGATGCTGTTCGGGAAGATAACGCTAGTGATGATGATGATGATGAAGAAGTAGGAGACGGGCAACTATGTGTTGTGTGCTTAAGGAAGAGAAGGAGAGCAGCTTTTATTCCATGTGGGCATCTTGTCTGCTGTTGCAAATGCGCATTAAGAATGGAGCGTGAGGTTGAAGCATTGTGCCCTATGTGTCGTCAAGACATCAGATACATGATAAGGATATATAACTCTTGAGGTAATTGAAAACATCCTTTCTAGTATCAGTGCTTTTTTTCTAGCTATACAATTACGATGTAATGTTCAGACTAATACACTGAATAAAATCGCTAAGCCTTGTTTGTCGGTTGCTTCATTGGCATAGTTGGTTTTGGGTACCTAATTTATAGTTTTACCTAGATGTGAGATGCAGACTGAATTTTATTTCCTTCAACCGGGTATTAATTGTTAACACTTCTTCCATTTAGGAACAGTTTTAACAAAAGAATAAGAATGAGCTTATAACTAGACTGGGTGTGGTGCTTGTTCAAATTATGATTATGCATCCTGAACTATTGCTGCTCTATGTAGTACTACTATGGAGAACCCCCTGAGTTGCTGTGTGTTTAATTTGTTCGTAAATGAGACACCTATTTCTGTCCATTTCGTCTGAATTTTACCATAATCTAAGTAGCATATGAAATGAAGTTCAGAAAGAATTTGTTTGATTTTGTTTGCAGGTACGTTGCTGATAAGATCCACACGCTTCCTAGCCGACCCATGCAAACCTGAGGAGCACAACGTTCATCCTGCTGGCCATTTTCCTAGTCTAGGCTACTAGCTACCTGGGTGACCTTGGATTTTGTGAATATAATATCATGGCCCTCCAAATATGCTCTTGATTGCCTGGGACAAACTAGCTTAGCTGAAGTCATGAACTAACGCCGAGTTAACTTTCTTTTGTTTGCTTTGCACATATCTTTATCCATTATGTAAAAGCATAGGGTTTGTTGCAAATAGTTTCAAGATTTGGGCATTTTCTGCCATCTCATCATCACGTGTTCGCTTGAGTTTATCAGCGTTTATTTTCAACCATAAAACAACATTTTTCTCTCATAACAAATTAGCATTGCTGAAGCTAGCCGGATATCACTGCTGAAGCTGTCTTATCCAAAATCAACTTCTTTTGCAGCTAGCTGGATATCATTGCTGAAGCTGTCTTAGCCACTTTAGGCTTGCCAGCGAATAACATTGCCGAATCTGTCTTTGGCTAAGCGTCAAGTCCTATTCTGATTTTGTATTAAGAAACTGTAGTGTTAATTTCTGATTTTGTATTAAGAAACTGTAGTGTTAATAAACTGTAATTTAGAATAGTCGTAGAGTGGAGTTTTTGAAACTCTAAAATGACTGACTGGTGGCTGCAGTTCTAGCGATACTATGGTTTTCAAAAGTTTATTTTGCGTATTTTACAAATCTTAGGATCTCGGTCTTAGCAAACCTTGCATAGGATTATTATAGATAAAATTGATATTTAATGCATAATGCTCCATGATTTTGTTACTGCCGATGAGGATGATGGCGACGAAGGCAGTGGCCTAGTAAATAGTACCTTTTTTTAAGCTTGCCTAAAATGACAGACAAATCAACAACAAGGCATCAGACATGCATGTATGAGGCGGGATTCGGAGATCAATCAGCTCAGCTGTTGTTCATCCTCTGCTAGCTGCGTAATTACAACGCTGAGTAGTAATAATGCTCCTAAACGGCCAAACTAGTACCGTAGTGTGTTGTGAACCTCAGCTACGCTAATATGGTACGTACCACACAGGATTAGCTCTCTAGCGTGTCCCATTGTCAGCTGCTCCAAACTCCAAACCTTGACATTTACAACGGCACCAAATGTCTAATACACTTAACTTTTAATGTTTTTTAACCCAAAGCTAGCGTCCATGCTGATGGCAAGTGCTCCTCCAGCACGGGGAACTAGGAGACAGTAATCATCGGCTCCACACTCCCGGCGCCAACTTAGCCGTTGCTCCGCTCAACGGTCACTCGTCCCACTCTGTATTTAAACCTCCCCACGCGCCACGCACTTTCCCTGCGCCTCTCAACTCACCAACACACATCACTTGAGTGACACTGACTCACAGTCTCACACGATCACTGTCGCGCCGCATCCGCACAGCCGCACGCCCAGAATCTAATGGCGAACTCGAGCCTGCGGAGCTGCTCCTCCCTTCCCAGCCTGCTGGTCTGGCTGCTCAACCTCTCCCTCCTCGTGCTCGCCGCCGCAGCGCTCGGCCCGGTCTTCCTCCTCCGCCGGCGCCCGACGCCCTTCGGCTGGGCGCTCGTCTCCGTGCACGCCACCACCCTGCTGTCCGCGCTCGCGGCGCTCCACGCCCAGCTCACGCACCTCTGCCTCGCCGCGCACACGGCGCTCGCGCTCGCCGCGCTGTCCGGCCACGCGCTCGCCACGCTGGCTTTCTTCCTCCGCCACGACCACAGCCTCCGCCTCCTCGGCTCCGCCAGGGACCGCCGGGAGCAGTTCGTGCTGGCGTTCCTGGAGGAGCTGCTGCTGCTGGCCATGTTCATGGCGCAGGCCGTGGCGCTGGCGGCCACGTGCGTGGTCAGCCGGCGGTGGGCCAGAGAGTACCAGGCGGCCGAGACGGACAAGGCGGCCGCGGCGAGAAAGCGAGGGAGGAAGATGGCGCGCGTGCAGGCCGAGTCGGCGGCCGCCGCGGAGGCCGGGGTCAAGGCCGTCGACGAGAAGGTGATGCGGAGCAGCAGCGGCAAGAAGGTGCACTGGGCCAATAACGATGGATTCGAAGAGTGCTAGTACAACCAACACATTTGAAGTAGAAGAATCGGTAGTAATCTCTAGCTATGCTATTGATCAGAGGCGTGATGGCCATTATAATGTGGCCGGATATAATCAACTAGAGTTGGTATTTGTTCTAGTGGCTACTATGTACTACCACGATCAGAGTAGTTCTGTTTACTGAACTTTCCGTATCGGTGTGAAATGAAGTTTGGTTTGTTGGACACTGCTGGACCATGAACAATAGTCATACACTCCAATGATCTCTTTGTTTACAGCAGCACCTAATGCTAAGGCCGTGGTAAATTGCTAACATTACTGCCCTTCTGGGTGACTATACTCCCTCCGTCCCAAATTACAAGACGTTTTTGACATTTCTAGATTCATAGCTTTCAATATGAATCTAGACATAACGTATCTAGATGCATAACAAAAATTATGAATCTAGAAAAGGCAAAAAAGTATTATAATTTGGAACGAAGGGGTACTCTACAGTTGGCTAACATGTAGACAAGAATACCTTCTACTTTTATTTCGACTCAATTCAATTTGCCGGAGCTGGAAAACCAGTATCAGCACCCTCTATCATCAAGTGCCATCTTGAAGCACTGTCCTTCGGCTGGGTCAAATTAAACCCAACGCAATTCAGTTTGATCTTGAGCTCAAATCACCCTGCCGTTTTTCAGTGTTCTGAAACGACCCATGCAGCTGCAGAAGCAAAGAATTGCTGACGACAAAGATGGAGCTAAGGGCCATCAATCCCCCTGCGTGACAAACCGCCAAATATTGTGTCATTACTAAAGCTCGATGGACCAATATGAGGAAAACATGGCATAACAGACAAAGTGTGTAGTTGTCCTCAGTAAACATTACCTGAGAGAGATGGCGTCATAGCGAAATCATATTGTGGCAGTAACACTCCAGCAGCAATTGGAATGGCTAGTACGTTATATGCCACTGCCCAGGCCAAATTTTGGTGAACTTTTGCCATCGTTGCCTTAGACAGGGATAGCGCATCTACCACCTGAGCAAGAGATTGTTTGACCTCTGTTAATGGCACTTGAGTTATTCAGATCAAAGAACCATTACAAGAAAGAACCTTACCTGAGAAAGTCTGTTGCCTAACAGAACAACTGAGGCTGCATCAGAGGCAGCGTTCTCTTTTGAGTGAGTTCGCATGGCTATTCCAACATCTGCAGCTGCCAAAGACGGCGCATCGTTTATTCCATCACCAACCTGGACAACAGCAAGTACAAATCAAAGTTGTTAGGAATCAATGCAGGTAAAATGGTCAAGTTCATTAGCTTGACACAAGTTTGTCATTGAGAAACTATGTTTATTATACCAACATGCAAATTGAAGACTTCCGAAAATATTTATACTTTTGGTCTATGAACCACAAGTGTAGATACTTGACTTGTCCATGATAGAACACCAATAAAGAAGTGGATTTCATTACCATTGCAACTCTGTATCCCTTCCCTTGCAAAGTTGATATAATGCTTGCTTTGTCTTGCGGAGTTAGGGAAGACTTTATGTTCTCATCCCTGATTCCAATAGTCCTCCCGATGCTTGTCACTGCTTCTTCCCTATCCCCTGATAGTAGAAACGTTGTAATGCTTTCCTGCTGCAACCTGATGATTAACAAGACAGGACAAGTTTAAACATGCTGCACTGCTTTAACTGTACAGATTAGTTAAAAAAACTTGCATGCTACTTCAAAAATAACAATAAAAGTATCTAATATCTTGCAGCAGCATTCATGACACCTCTGAGGATAACCCTATTAGATAAGAGAAATGTATCTGTACTGAGAAAACACAGTTAAAATGCAAATAATCACTCCACAAAATACCTCTCCACAATCAAGTTTGCATCTTCTCGTAAAATATCTGATATAGCAATAGCACCTATAATTCCTTCTCCTTCACGACCAACATAAGCAATTGACTTCGACTGATTTGATGATGATGATGCTTCACTTGACAACATAAACTCCAGCCGGCTTCTAAGGTCTCCCAGTTCAGTTGGTGATGCTTTAGTTTCAAAACGATCATGCACCCAATCAAAAGTTCCCACTGCAACTAAACTCCCATCTACTTCAGCCAAACATCCAAATCCAGGCGCTGTAAGCTGACCACTTGTAACCGGAATATCCAGCTTGAGTAGTTCAGCCTTGTTCATTATAGCATTCGCAATTGGGTGCAAAGCTGTTTTCTCCACTGCAGCAGCAAGACGAAGGACTTCTGTCTCCTCATATGCCAGAGAAGCAATAGAAGTCACTACTGGTTTTCCTTCTGTAAGCGTCCCTGTCTAGAAGCGGAATACATTGTTTGTAATGAAAAAAAAATAGCAACATCGGGAATAGTAGTTTACCATGAAAAATAAAATTATAAACGAAGAAACACGTACTTTATCAAGCACAAGAGCATCTATTCCAGCCAAGCGCTCTAAAACATCGCCTCCTCTAATCAGTAACCCTCTTTTAGCACCTAATAAAAGAAAATTGAAGTGATAAGAAGTTATGATAAACAAAAGATCAAAATGCACCACAGACCCCTCACCTTTGGCCGGTGTGTCTTAGGTCCATCACCTTTGAAAGTGCAGTTTTAAGTCCCTAACCTTTGCTCTGTGTGTCATCTAGGTCCATCACCTTTGAAAGTGCAGTTTTAGGTCCCTAACCTTTGCATGCAGTTCACCGGCAGTCCATTTCTACTGTAGCAGTGACATCACCTTTTTATTTTCTCCAAATTTCTCCCAAATTTGTGTAATAACTTGAAAAAGTCCCAAAATAAAAGTTGTTCCAAATTTTATGCTCTACAACTTCGGGTTTTTAAACCATTTTCAGATTCTATCTAGTTTTTGAAATTTTGAATTGGGGCGAAACTGGTGATTTGAATTGAGGTTTGCAATTCAAATTTTTATTTAACAACTTCAAAATCTCTAAATATAAAAGTTTCTCAAAATAATGAAATCTACAACTTTCATTTAAGACTTATCACCAAATTCTTAATATTTTTTAAAATAGGGTTTGAATTTGAAACTTTAAGGGATTATTAAATACTTGATTTGGGGGTTAAAACCTAATTCCAAAACTAATTAGAATTTGGGGTTGATCCTAAAAGAAAAAAGGTAGATCTTTTTAATTGGAACAACTTTCGTGTTAAAAGATTTTGAAGTTTCTAAACAAAATCTTGCGCAAAACCCTAAATTTGAATGTGATAAGTCTTAAATGAAAGTTATAGATCTCATTATTTTGAGATTTGGAGATTTTAAAGTTGTCAAATAAAAATTTGAATTGCAAACCTCAATTCAAATCACTAGTTTAGCCCCAATTCAAAATTTCAAAAACTAGATAGAATCTGAAAATGGTTTAAATAACAAAGTTGTAGAGCATAAAATTTGGAACAACTTTTATTTTGGGACTTTTTCAAGTTATTACACAAATTTGGGAGAAATTTGGAGAAAACAAAAAGGTGACGTTATTACTACAGTAGAAATGGACTGCCGGTGAACTGCATGCAAAGGTTAGGGACCTAAAACTGCACTTTCAAAGATGATGGACCTAGATGACACACAGAGCAAAGGTTAGGAACCTAAAACTGCACTTTCAAAGGTGATGGATCTAGATGACACACCGCCAAAGGTGAGGGGCCCATGGTGCATTTTGCTCTAAACAAAAATATGCAATTCAGACAATTAGAATAGGGACCCAAATTTGCTCATGAAAGAGTCTACAAGTTATAATCCTCGTCATAGTATGAAAGTCAGAACAAATGGATGGAAACAGATTGTATAGAAAGTTACCTAGGGAAGTTCCTATTAAGATAGCTGTAGGTGTAGCTAATCCGAGTGCACAAGGACAGGAAACAACCTGCAGGGAGTAAAGTTCACAAAATTAGTCCAAATAAACACTTCAAATGAGATTTCAGGTTTTGCATGTGCAATTACCACACCATATTAAGGGTAACATGTTAGATAATATTCCAAGACTTGGCCTAAAATACTGTCTTTTCTTCTATTAAAGAAAAGCTAAACAGGGTCACTTACTAGCACATCCACAGCAAGCTTTATGCTCAAAAGTAACGAATCCCCATCTGGACCAGCAATATCATTCAGAAGAACCTCCGGGAATAAGTGTGTGCCAATGTAATACCTTAGGGAGGGTGAGGGTTAGAAAAGCAATAATTTTTAGTCACAAGATTTTTGTAGAAGAAAATAAAAACAAAAAGGAGCAGACCAGAAGGAAAAGGTTGCTGCGGCCAACGTCATAACAGTATACACAAATGGTCCTGCAATGGAATCTGCGAGCCTTTGGACAGGAGCTTCACGTGCCTGGGCATCCTCAACCATGCGGACTATCTTAGCTATTGTTGATGATGGTCCAGTACACGTTGCTCTGATCTTTAGCGGGCCATCCTTCAAAATAAGTTAAATAATGGGTTGTTCGCTTAGCTAAAGACATCTGAACTTATGAAGGTAATGGAACATCAAAGTTGAAGAAGTGATACAAGGCATTGTAGCGAATTTTGTGAAGCGTATCTAGTTAAAGCACCCGTTGGACATCAATCAAGACATGACAAACTCTGGCTACAGGACTGTGTACCTCAGCGGACACCAGTCACACTTTGCATTGATCAAATGATGAGAAATATAAATGACAGAGGGCAGCATTTTAGAGTAACAAGGCATTTATTTTTTCAAGAAATTAAAAAAATAGAGTTGATTGGAGACATCTCATTGGAATTAGACCAAGGGTCATGCTTTCAGGCAAGAAGTTTTATACATACCCAGTTCACAGTTCCTGAATATACAGGAAGCCCAGTCTCCTTGGCTACAGGCAAGGACTCTCCAGTAAGCATTGATTCGTCAACAAAACTTGATCCTCTGATAACATTGCCCTGCAATAATGGGTTTCAGATGGATTAACGGATTGATCGATAATACAGGCAAATAAGAAAAATGAAGCTGTGGAGTAGCTCCGTACATCTACAGGTATAGTTTCTCCTGGTAGGACCAATATTGAGTCTCCAACACGGACATCATCAACAGGAACCTCGACTGTGATTGCATCAGAATTCAAACTAGTGTCGGCAGAAGGGTCATCACTTGAGGAAGTAACAATTAACCTCGACTGAGGTGATAACAGTGACTGCCACGGATCACCAGGCATCATTAGTTTCAATGAATCAATTATATTGCACGACGATATATATGGTGCATTCCTTTGTTATCTGTCATTTGACAAAACAATATTTTTTCTATAGGGTTTGTGGGAAATGGAAGTAAAGATTATCGATCTTATATTCAGTCTCTAGCATTGTAAAATGCAAAAGAAAAATGCTTCTTGCTGGAACAATAAATAGATATAAATCAATACTTACAATGAGCTCATTCATATCGCTGGATGCCTTAAGCCTTGCACTTTCTTCAAGAGATCGTCCAAGAAGTACAAATCCAAGAAGCATGACCTGCATGCTACAAGAAATCTTTCTTCAACAATTTTTTTTCCATATAAACAAAACTCACAATTCAACTGTTATTCAGTCAAATACCAAAATTGGTTCAACTAATATGGGGAAAAAAATCAAGTTTCCATGTTCCGTGAATCAACAATGCTATCATAAAAACCATTGCAAGATCCAATATCAGAGAAACGCTATGACATGAGCCAAAAACTGTTATGTGAATAAAAATAAGCTAAACCTAGCTCAAACGAACAGAGTTAAAATTACAGCTCAATCAATAGGACTGCAAAAGAATTGACTCACAGGTTCATCAAAAAAGGTTGAGTTCCACTCCAACTCAGGGTTCAGCAAGGACACCTTAAGAAATGCAAAGCTAAATTAGTATATATAACTTTATGGTTGGACAGAAAAGTTGATTATAGACCCACTTACTGCACTGATAGCAAATGCAGCTGCAGAGCCAAATCCTACTAGAGAGTTCATGTTGGGGGAACCTTGCTTGAATGCTCTAAAACCATCAAACAGTATATCTGGAGGCACATTGAAACGATGTCACAAAGGGAGAATGGAGTAACAAGAGAAGCTAGTACTGAGTACTGACAACGTGATGGCGTTTCATTCAACTTCTCAGTTTTGTTTCTTACTTCTTAGCAATTCACGCTGTTCAGTTTCCTGAGTCCTAACGTTCTTAATTCTTTGAAATTGATTGAATATAAAAACATATCAGTCGCTATCCGGTCAGCACAAGAATAAACAAAACAAAGTGTATATGGTACACGAATGCAATGCACAAAATGAGGAAACGTTGGGAACCAACTATACCTCTTCCAGGCCCAAACAGAGCAGTTGTAGCAATGGCGCATTTCACATAAGAATTATGCAACAGATCCAACAACGTTCCTGCACCACGCACAGATCGATGTGAGGTCCCTTCGCGCCAATATTAAACCTCACTTTGCTATGCCGCAAAATCAGATCACGCTCTGAATGTCTCGTGGTAGTTCCAACTCACCATGGCCGACATGAATACCGAGCGAGTGCAGGATGTGGGAGGCGTGCGAGCCGCAGCAGAGCGCGACGAGCGTCCACGCGAACGCGACTCGGCCCCGGCTCCGCGCCAGGAGGTCCTCCTTCCTGGCCGCCATCTCCCTCCACTTGCGCGCGCTCTCCCCGGCGCCCTCGGCCGCGCCCCGTCTCCGCGCCGTGGCGGGGAACCCGCACTCCGTGAGCCTGGCCGCGAGCTCCTCCCCGGCGCCGGGCGGCGCCGGCGCCCGCAGGCGCACCGCGGCGGACTCAGCGAGGAGGTTGACCGCCGCCGTCTCCACCCGCGGGTCCGCAGCCAGGATGGACCGCACCCGCGCCGCGCAGCCGCCGCACATCATGCCGCTCACGTCGAGCAGCGCGGTGGTGGCGGCGTCGGCGTCGGCAGCGGCAGCGGCGTCCCCCTCACCGGCCGCAGCCGCGTCGAGCGCGGACGACGGATCGGCCGTGGCGCGGGACCGGGCGGCGGGTGCGCCGCGCGTGGGGAGGCGGAGGTGGAGACGGCGCTGGAGGGAGTGAGGATGGGAGGCTGGCGCCGAGCGTCGGCAGTGAACAATAGGGCGGAGGCGCTGGAGGGGGAGAAGAGTACGGGTACCGCCCGGACCCGGAGGTCGGACGTGCTGTAGGAGGGAGATGGTAGGCCATGGAGACGACTGGGAGAACAGAGGCCTCCCCGGCGAGCCGCGGATCGGAGGCGGAGAGGACGGTGGGCCCGCTGCTGGCTGCTGGCTGCTCAGCTCAGGGCCTGGCGCCGTGTGGGTGAAGGGAGGCAACGGACATGGGGTCTGGTGGTGGGAAACGGAGGAGCCGAGGAGGGGTGGGAAGGAGCCAGAGAGGTGGTGGACTGGTGGTTGATGAGCGCCGGGATTTCAACTCGAGGAGGGAGGGGACGATGGGCGATGGCGACGCGTCTGCCGGGCTGGACGGGAGCCAGTTGTTGGTATCTTTTGCCGTGGAAAACGTGGCCAGTGGTTGGTTTGGGATTGAAGGGCGCGCGGGATTCGTGACACACGACTGCACGTGCACTGAGCAAACGTTGAGCAAACGTGCCAGTACCTGTGAGACTGTCAGGGGAGCGTTGACTATGCTGCCGAAGGAAGGTGGTCGTCCTTGCTGACCAAAGTCGTAAGCATTCTCAGCCTAAAACAGTTGAGTTGCATGGACAGTGAAGTAGTTACAATTAGTTGAAGCTTGAACTAGTTGTTAGTCCTAATCACTAATTCACCTATTTAGAATCTCAAAAACTAAACTTTAACCAACTAAAAGAGTGTTTGGGACTGCTCCGCTCCTGTTTTTCTAGCTCCACTCTAGTTCCGCGTTGCTAAACACCCCTCGGCTCCAAGAACCCTGCTCTGCAAAAAAAATATGGAGCTAGGAGGCTAACTCTATATTTTTCCTGAAGCACCTCAAAGGATACTTCAATTTTTATCACTTCATACTCCCACGTGGAGTTGTGGGATAATTACCTATCTTGCCACTCGTTAATGTGCAGTTCGGTCTAGATCTGATGCGCTCTACTTGCTGCTGCACGGTGGTGCCCTTGTGCTTGCCTGCGTACTGTCCGTATCTCATCTAGTATTTTAGCTTTTTTATTAAGCGTCTACAATCCCAAGCAATAAATAAATAACATTAAGCTAAATAAGGTATGTGCCCTTTTGATATACTATAAAAAAAAATATGTAAAAGAGTCTTTAATAATTATTTTTGACTAAATTTACTTACATCTATAATATTTTGCATCATATTATAGCTGTTAAAAACAATCAGTTTACATATATATTCTTACAAACAGCAAAACACATGTCACACATCATCTAAGGGCATATTAGGCCATTTAAGAAAAATCTTCTTTTTTTGAGCTAGAGTTAGGTCATGTGCCAAACAGTATCATCTGCTCCACAAACTTTATGGTGGAGCTGCTCGATGATGGAGTTGACAGAATAGAGAAAAAAACGAGAGCGGAGTAGTTCCAAACACCCCCTAATTATTAGTCCAAAGGATCAAACAGGCCCTAGCACCGTGTGTCTAGGAGGCTAGGTTCTCGACGTTGGTGTAGTTTGGTGAAAAACAAATGCAATTGTTCATTTAGGCTTGCCGAAAGTTGGAGTTGTGATAATAATTATATTATAAGAATGTTTGTTTTTTATTAAATATGTTGTGTTACTGAATATCTAGATATAGTGTATTTCTGATTACTCCATCCACTTCGAATCATAACTTTCTCCGACATGAATACATAATCATCCTGTTCGGCTGGCTGATCCAGCCAGCACCAGCCAGCCATTCAGTAGTGTTTTTCTCTCATAACAATCAGCCAGCTAGCCGTACCATACCAGCCAGCCGACATAGTGAATAAAAGCTATATATCTAAAAAGATCAGAACTTAAAATAGATGGAGCAATTGATTTCTCTCACTCACATAGATGAATTTTTTTTTTCACAAGGAACATTGGAAAAAAAAAACATTGATGATTGAATCATCGAGTAAACAGATTTACCACCTCCAATCTGAAAACGTTGAAGTGGGGAATTACTCTAGCAAATAGGGAAATTAGTCTGAAACTTTAATCTAAATCCTATCAACAGTTACTTCATTTTTTTCAGCACCTGGTAATTTCTAAACAGTCCAAGGACCAATCTAGAAAAGCAATTCCATGCCATCCGATCTTGCTGCCTCGAAACGTTATCTTGAACCCTGTACCTCTCGTCCTCCATCCGCCTCGACCCGCCTCAAGAGTCAAGGCTCAAAGCACGGCGCCAATGGCCTCCCCCAACGCCGACCCGACTCCGCACCACGCCTCGACGCCGCCACTCCTCCTCGCCGTACGCCACATGCCGTTCCCCGGCGTCCACCGGACACGCACGCTCCCGGGCCCCGACGTCCTCGCCCCTATCGCCCGCCGCCTCGAGGAGCTCGCGTCCGCGGCGGCCGCCCACCCGCTCCTGAAGCCGCTCTTCGCCGCCCACTCCCACCTCTCTTCCTTCTCCCAGGTAGGGCAGACACGCGCTGCATTCGCGACATGGTAGACGGAAGCTAACGCCGCTGTGGTGTGGTTTGATGGAACGAGCAGGGCAGGAGCCGGCTGGTGGCGGCGCGGCGTGCGACGGTGCTGTCCGGGGAGCACTGCTTCGCGGCGGTGCTCGGGGACTCGGTCGCCGGGATGGTGGTGTCCAACGGCATCAACAACTTCCTCAACCTTTACAACACGGTGCTCGTCGTCAGGCTCGTGCTCACCTGGTTCCCAAACACGCCGCCGGCCATCGTCGCGCCTCTCAGGTAAGCGACATCGCAACTATGGTAGAACATGCTACATTTCCCTATGGATGCGGTTCAAAGAATTGAGATTTACTAGAATGGAGAGCTCCTGTACCGCTAGAAAACGGTATAATTTCATATCCTACATTTCTGAAACTGCATACGACATTTCTGCTTAATGAATCCCGTGCGCAGTGCACGTACGAGAAACTAGCATATGACAGTGTGCCATTTCTTTCGTCAAAAAAAAAAAAAAAATCAAACAATGGACAGGTTACAGTGACATATGCTCAACTATCACTCGCATTTTCGCTGACCCAATCGAAGTGATCAATGAACCAAATAGTGGGAAAGCAGAAAAGTTTCTCTGCCTTGTACGTTTCTTCTTCAGATAAAGAAGAGCGTTCCTGGATGGTTTTTTTTTTCTTATGCTAGTGAAGACGTTAAAAATGATTACAAAATGAGCTGTTCTCCTGAGTCCCAACACATATACTGTATATATAACATAACAACAATGCAATGCAATGCAGCACGGTATGTGACCCGTACCTGAACATCTTCCGGGGCATCATCCCGCCGCTCGGGGGAACGCTGGACCTGTCGCCGATCCTCGCTTTCATCGTCCTCAACGCCTTCACCAGCACGGCCGCTGCGCTTCCGGCGGAGCTTCCCAGCTCGGCAGCCGCACAGGATCACCAGAGGACTGCTGCTTCGTCGAGCTCTGCGCCGCATGAGGCGACGTCCAACCAGAGGAAATGGATGCGGAGAATGCGGTCACAGAAGTCACAGGGAGAGGATGGTGATCACTAAGCTTGTGAGGCTGTGTTCGTCAAATCGTCAATGCCTTGTTGTTACCAGCTCGGCATCATGCTCCGCATTAGCCGCTTGAGATCTGCACAACGTTGGACATGCATGCTCTTTGCTCTCTAGCCAACGCAAACTCTGCCCTTTGCTTCAAATTGCGTTGTAAATGCGTTGGCGTGGCGGAACTTCTTTCTTCTTCTTCTTCTTCTTCTTTTTTTTTTTGAAACTGTTGCGGAACTTTCTTCCTTTGAGGGTTTGAGGGCTTTCTCCGTTTCTGGCTTATGTAGAGGAACCTGCTTGACTGTAATAGTACTTTCGGTCTTTCAGACGCCCAGCTTTCTTGAATTCCGATGGTGTGACCGGGATGCGTAGATAAATTCAGTCTTGGAACACTTTCAAATAACTTACAAATCCAACTTTCATCTATTGTTGGTTAACAAATTCAGAGATTTCGTGGCTATGCATGCTGCATAGACAACAACGAATGAACTTAATATTACGAGACCAAACAGGCAGTGCTCCAAAAGATCCGCAGAACACTTTGCCCTAACATTGGGTGGAACTGAGAGGACCCAAACTTCCCCAAGACCACGGCGCAAAACAGATACTTTTACTGGCTTATGGTGGAGCAAAAAGATCAACATATGTTCCCTCACGTAAAAAGAATCATAATTGGCAAAGCTGTGACACTGTAAACCCTATGTTCCTCTCACCATTCTAGTTACTTATCTTGTGGCTTATAACAACACATCCGCAATCAAGTTCCTTCTCTGGAACGCCTCATGCTCTCGTCGATCAGCTTGAATGTCTTCTTTACAAGTTTCTGATCCAGGGCTGTCGTTCTGTAGATCTTGAACACTCGGTCGACACGATCAGGCTTGCTGCTTTGGAAGTAGAGCTCCTCAAACTTCTTTTTTACAAACCTATAACAATGATTCCCTAGTCAATATAAGACCCAAAACCAGTACATTTAACAACGAAGTGGAAAACTTATTTTGGCGTCCATATGCGCATATGCATCTTTATATGATACTGACAAGCCATAGGGAGACAGAGGATCACACTCACTCGTAGGCATGTTCCACCTCCTGTTTGCCAGGTGCAGTGGGCTGGTAATCTTTAAACCACTCACACACGCTTAAAGGGACCTACATAAGGAGAATAAGGACTATTCACATGTTTGAATTAGTGTATTATACTAGCTCTTGATAGATAAATAAGGGCACAAGTTACCTTTTGTATCTTTCTCTCAAATATGTCAAATTTGTTGAGAAATAACATGAACGAGGTTTTCTAGAAAGTCAAAATTGCATCAGGTAGGTCTCTTAATGACTAAAACATAGTATGAGAACAGACATTGTGATAATTATGATACAGACCTCAAAACATCTTTGTTTTAGCACCCAATCAAAGAGTTCTTTAGTCTCCATCATTCTGTTCTTCGTCTCATCCTCAAACAACATCTGATCATACCTGTAATGTGCCCAAACAATTAAGGCTATGAAACTTTTTTTGTGCAAAAAACAAATCTATTTCAATTGAAAATACAATTAACATAAAAGGCACTCAAAATAGAACTGGATAGCATCAGTAACAGAACAGATGTTCTGATCATGGAAAACCAATCAGTTTTATAGTGACTTAGAGGCAGCTACAACATAATTTTTGCAGCGCCCAAACCAAATCTGAAGGAAAAAAAAAAAAAAGCAGCTTCTGAGTACAATTTGTCATTATAGTTAAGCTAAAGCCAGTCAAGTGTAAACAAGGAAACTGGGCTTACTCGCTAATGGCAGCACAGAATATTACAGCATTAACACCTTCAAAAAGATGAATCCATTTCCTTCTCTCATTTCTCTGGCCTCCTACATCAGTATAGCCTATATACCTCTCCGCCTCTTTTGCTCTCTCCTAGAGGGCTGCAGAAAAAAAAAACACAAATTTATTATTAGAGTTATATCTAATCTAACTACTAATAAGAAAATAGCATAACCGAAGAATACCTAAACTGAGTTTCTACCACACCATTTGTCCGTACTCTTGCATGAAGCACATCCTCCTGAAAATCAGTCCTTGTCAAGTAGTGCATATAAATTATCAAATAAGTATAAAAAACCAAGTACAATGCCTTTTAGAATTAGAATTATAGGGTTGAGCCCCCGTCTATTAACCAATGGCAACAGACAAAGTCAGTTTACAGCGCATCAGAACAAGTACAATCCTTTTCAGACCTATCCTAAAATAACCAGGTAGTAACAGAAATAGATATCGTGAAACATCCACATGAAACGGAATTAAAACATTAAAATTTTGTATGGCATCAGGATGACTGGATTCCAATTCAGACAGAATTCGATGTTCAGTCCAGCAAAATCTTATTGATAATACACAAGCAGCATATGATCGATCAAGAAATGCCTTTAGGAAAATATCCACAAAGAGTATCATGAAAGATCACGAACGAGATGATTCCATGTTATGCACTTTAGAGGCAGCTTCCTAATGTGCCACTAGTATTCGAATACATAAATGTAATTTAACAATTTTCTTTGCTCCACAGGAGGGTTGAGGCCTGAGGGACTCAGATAAGATTAGGCATGATATATAGCACTTTAGTAGCCTTTTCCCTCAATGCACTGCAACTGGGCATGACGATTCTACCTTGTTATATACAAGGTGTAATATGTGTTCCCTCCCAGAATATTTAACTAATGGTCTCCCCTAAGGTCTTCAAAGAATATTTCATAGTTAATCTAAGTTCTCGTTCTGCTGCTATTGATAACCTCAAAGAGTAGATTTCAGTATCATGACAATCAACATGAAATACGCCGACATCAGAAAACGCATAGGTAAAATCTGTCTTTAAAAATAGATTTGAGGGTAATTGCATACCTTTGTTGGTACATAATTTACTTCAGATAATCTGTCCAAATTAAGGTGTAATATGTATTCCCTCCCAGAATATTTAACTAATTGTCTCCCATAAGGTCTTCAAAAAAATATTTCATAGTTACTCTAGGTTCTCGTTCTGCTGCTATTGCTAACCTCAAATAGTTGATTTCAGTATCATGACAATCAACATGAAATACGCCGACATCGGAAAACGCATAGGTAAAATCTCTCTTTAAAAATAGATTGAAGATGATTGCATACCTTTGTCGGTACATAATTTACTTCAGATAATCTGTCCAAATTTTCCATGAAGTACTGTGCACAATCTGGGACTTGCAGAATACTCCCACAGGAATAAGTTTCCTACAAATGAATTTCTAAATAATCAAACTTTTTGTTTAAAAGTTTATACATTTTTTAAAAATCAAAGTAGAAGAAATTTCACCTGAATGGCTGGGTCTTGCCATAATTTTCTTACATCCTGTACACGTTCTTTGTTCAGTGAATGGGTAATCCAATCTGGCACCAATTTCAGATAGTTTTTCTCCAATCTCCTAAATCAATAATAAAGGTACAATACAAATATACAAAAGGTATTTTAGTTGACTAAAAAGGTTAGCACTGTGCAATGAGAACCTTCTAAGAGCTAAGAAATGCATTGCAATGCCTACCAAGGTGATATATGTTAACTGTTTAACCTCATAAATACAAACAAAAGCAAATGCCTCAAAACCTGATCTAGATGAATACCGCATTAAATATTTGAGACAACAAATATTCGAGAAAATCTACAGAACCCTTCTCTGAAGCAATAAAATGTAGGGGTAAGGTTCCCAGATACCAAAAGATAAATGAATTTCTGGATCTAAGGAGAAATGCATGAAAAACAATGACCTAGTCGTTTCTTTACCTCCCTATTCTATTTAGTTGCAAAATAACCAAGTTTGCCAAAACTTAACTCTAATCTCTGAGGAAAAGTGTGCGAACCTGATTATCTGGGGATAAAACATATTTTGAGGAATCTGGTTCCACTTGGGCTAACTCTTTAGCTCCCTCATACAATATCTGCGTGTGCATATTTAACTCATTACTAAGACAGAATACCTGCAAATACACCCTCATTGGAGCAGCAAATAACTCCATAATCAAAACTTCGTACATAATCACCTCTACAATATAAGAGGGAAAAAAAAAAAGACACACCCTTTCTAGTATAGCATACTTTAATTGTCTGATACACATTAGCATGGATGACTGACGTGTAGCTCCTAAGCTCTGCCTCATCAAAGCCAGTTTGGAAAAGAAGCTTTATCTGCGAATGGGTTCAGACACGTATGTGACTTGCTGTCATGCTGGTGAAATAAGAATTATGATTCTCCAGGGATTGGCAAAAGCCTTACTTGTTTAAATATTGTAGACTTCCCTGATTCTCCAGCACCTTATAAAGAAGCGATTGAAAATGAGACCACTGTTAGGAAGACAAGCAAAGTAATAATTTATCGACGGACAAGCACAATATCAAGTCTAGAATGCAGGCAAGGAGAATTGACTAGGAATCAACATCATGATAGTTCTTTCTGCTGATCCAGCAAACTACCAAGACAAAAGTCTACAAAACAGGTATCCTTCACATGACCAAAAAAACCTCTTGAGTTCAAGTAAGATAGCATTACCAAGAAGTAAGAGCTTGTGGATGTGTTGCTCGGCCTTTGTTTCTTGCAAAATCCTCCGGTCGATGTCTGCAGACTGGACCCACTCTACTAATGTCAGAAGAAATCAAGTGTTGCCTCTTATAACAACGTAAAAATGAAACCTACTGCAGCAATAGCCTGATCTAAGCCACAAGTTACCTTTGCATTTTCAGCTGCTTCAACCTCGTCGAAGGAATGGGATCTGCTACAGGATGAGCCCATGCTTTCAATCACACAGGTAAGCAGTGGCGTATGGCGGACCCCTGCCCGCCGCTGCGCCTCCGCCGCGCGCTGGCCCCTTCCCGCCGTTGCGCCGCCGCCGCGCGCTGGCCCCTGGTCGCCGACGCAGCTCCCGCTCGCTCGCGCGCAGCGCAGGCACAGGGGGGAGGAAGAACACGAGGCACGAACCTGGAGGGAGCACCGCCCAGTCCTCTGGTGCCGCCGCCGTGCGCAGGAACCAGGAGGGAGCGCCGACGCCGCGTCCCCGTGCGTGCCCGAGTAGATTGGAAGGGGGATGCAGCGGCTCTCTCTGGCTGGTGTTCCCCAAGGGACGACATGGGCCGGATGTTTGGGCCACTTAGCTCTGCACTAGGGGTGCGGTGGTAATGGACCTTGTGGCTAGATGGCCCATGAACGCTATCTGAGTGTGGTTTTTTCATTTAGAGTTGATGAAACAACCACTGTTCATCGGAAAACTGGAGAATATCAATGCTGCGCGCCAGAAGACACCTAGGGCAAGGTGGGTTCGCCTTTAATCCAAATATCTATAAGTTAGAGCTTGGGTATATGATTTCGTACAGAAAGTAAAGAGCACAAGGGGGGTGAAGATACCTAATGAGTGGTCGTAGCCGACGAAGAGAAAGAAAGGGCTCAGGGCTGCACGGACGGCAGCGGCAATGATGATACAGGCAGAGAGGAGAGACCTTATGAGCGGAGCGGACATGTCGTCCAGTCAATGTTATTCTAAACGCTAAACGGTAAACAGTCAGTCACCCTTTGTTAGCGTTTAGAGGGTTTAAATGGAGTTAAACGGCCTAAACGATTTTGTACTATAACAATAAAATATACATATTTGTGTATGTAAAAATTATATATGTTAGAACCCTTACTTATTTATACATGTAAAATTCAAATATACTATCAAATAATCTTTTAGAAAAAAATCTAAATCCCACAACACTTCATATAATTACAATGTTAATTAGTTTCGTGTTGATTGTGATAGTCCATAGTCCTCTAATTGACTAAATTTTTAAATGGTTGTTTAATTGACTAAATTATAAATTAAATGGTTGTTTATCTTATTTGATCATGTTGAAGTAGATTCTAATTAGACTATTTATATGGGATTAAATGGTTTAAACGGGTTTTAGTTGGTCCAACCGTTTAATTCATCGTTTATGGCCTAAACTACACGTGTGGCTTCTGTTTACCATTTAAACACCAAACTAAACTGGTTGTTTAGGTGAACAGTGCGCCCAGTTATATAGCTAAGAGAATAGTGAGACAATCATTGGGGTCTATCTGTAGCATCTAGATGTATTTTTAAAATATAAGTCACATAGGGAGGAAATGTAAAAAAAATCCCCTAACACCTCTCCTATAAAAGGGAAGAGTGGAAGATGGAGAAGGACCTAGCACAAAGCTATAAACTTAGAAGAGGAGAGCAAAATAAAGAAAACGAAATTAAATCTTTATATACTGATTACTAAACGAATTATTTAGGGTTGTGAGGTGAAAGAAATCATTTTACCAAACCACACCCTCCTTTGATAATACACCTCCTCAACGACTAATGGTGGTTCTGTGGAGTGGTTTTGCGAGAATAGTCAATAATAAGATTACTATTTTAAAAAATGATCAGAACTGGTTAATGACATTGATCCAGAAGAAGCTCATCATGCACTTGAAATAGTCGAAACTAACTTAACTAAAGCTGAGGGTACGAAAGAACTGGTTTAAATGAAGCTAACTCTCACACAAGCTAGGATACAAGTCCTATAAAAGTGAAAGAGTCGGGAGATGATAAAAGACCTAGCCATTAATTGATTTGCTCTTTCTCAATTGTTCTCCAATCTTAGTCTAATTTGTCTAGTTTAAGACCAAAATTTTGAACGTTTGTTGCATCATAAAATGCTTAAGGGCTTAGCAACGCTTAAACACACTTTTAACTTTAGGATGTCGAGTCATTTGTTGCTTAGCGCTTAACACCTTTTATAACCTTACTTTTTTTTGTTTATTCTTGTATAGCTAAAGAAGTCAGAAAAATAATATAAGTACAAAGTAGTATGCGTAATAATTTATATAGATTTGATTAATTCAAATTCGAACACAAATACCTGAGATGGTAAGGACTCGTGGCTCTCGTTCGCCCATCCTCCCAAGATGGTCTTCCATGAAAATCGGTGCGCGCACACATTAGTCTAGAAGCGTGCTCTCATGACTGACTGGGGCGGCGGACACCCAGTAAAGGACATGGGTGTACATAAAATTAAAGTTAGCAGACATGATAGATCGAATCATATTAGAATAGAAATACCCAAATAACTTAGGTTAGGGTTCGGGTGCTCGGTTTCGCATAGAAGGAAGCAGAGAGGAGGGATGCGCGGACTTGGTGGGTCCTCATTGTCGACAAAAGGGCCCGATGAAGACCTAGCGAAGGGCCTGACTAGCTACACTTGGGCACCCTAGTTAGGCAGGCGGCGACGGTCGCCTAGTAGAGAGGGAGTGAGAGTGAGCGAGCGAGCGCAACGTGAACGGGAAAAGAACAATCGGTGAAACAGGAGTTACAGAACTCATCTCCGAGATGCGGCCGCCTACCTTACCCGCCATCTACGGCTGCTCTATCATCCACGCGCAGCCAACTTTTTTCCCTCAGGTTCCCTCTTTCCTTACCCAACTTTTTACCCGCCCCGCAAAAAAAAGACATATTAATTTTGAATGATACAGATTTGTTATACGAAAAGAATATTTTTATGACTAAAAATAAAAACTGATTTTAATAAATAAGTTCAAGCAAACAGGGCAGTGCCTTTTATTCTTACTTGCTTTTGCATTCCTAAACTGCTGCCAGTGAATGAGCGAGAATGAAGACATGTTCTTGTATGTCGCCCTGCATGATAAAAGAGTCACGACTCACGACAGTCCACGAGGATCAAATTGGCTTTGCCTAGAAAGCGAGAGGAAGTTTGTTTAAGGCCTCTTTGATAAATGTAGGTAATTACTAGTTTAGGTTAAAAATTAGTTTTAGATTAATTATGGCTGACTAAGTTGTTGGCTCACAGCTAGCTAAACTTAGCTAGCAAATTAGCTATCGCTACCTGTTTAGATCCATTAGAGTAATTTTTAGCACACGGCCTTGCATAAAAATCGAGAGAACTAGCGTAGCAATCTACTCCATCACATGCATTGTTCTAACTTCTTCCTAGATAAGGCTAAGCAAGTTATAGCGAGGGATCTAAAACAGGAGCTTCCTGATACCATTTGAATATTGGATTCACCTAGAATGAAATTATCCTTGCAACGAAATATTTTATTAATGTGCGTGACAAATCGATGACTGAACATCGAGAGGACGAAGAGGGCTCAACATGAGGCACACTAGCATGAGCCCCGACGAGGCCAGTCAAGCTTGACAACAGAGGGCAGGCGATGCTTGATAGGAGCACGGTCAAACCTCTAGCTTACGGTGGACTGAAGTTGGCGTTAGCCGCTATGGACTACTAGGTTGTTGTGTCGTGGTGGGAAAATGAAGAAGAAAGGCATGCTAGAGGAAGAAGAAAGAGAAGATAGAATTGTCGATGGGACGCACCTGTCTTGTCTCCCTTGACCAAATGTAGAACATACAATTTTATATCATATCAACCAAACACAAAAACATGAACTCTAAGTTTGACTTTTTAATCCATTCCAATTATAAGCCGTTTGACTTTTTAAACTCTAAGTTTGACCACTCGTCTTATTCAAACAATTTGTGCAAAAAGAGTTAAATCTATAACTTATTCTTGAAAAGCTTTTATTAATAAAGCAGGCCATAACAAATTTTTTTAAATATTTTGCATAAATTTGTGAATAAGACGAGTGATTAAATTTTGGGTAAAAAAAGTCAAATGGATTATAAATTGGAGCGGGAGAAGGGGGGGGGGGGGGGGGGGGTTAAGATGAAACCATCACATCCCATTTATATCCTGGACTGAACACATGTTAAGTTAGAAACAGCCACCTGAGTTATAATTGCTTGAGTGGCTTTAGTCACTGGCTTACAGTTAACCCACCACCTACAAGCAAAAGATCAGTAACCGCTAACCGGCACCTCATACTATCATACAGTGTGTTCAATCTCCTATTTAAGACGTTTTTTCAACAAAAAGAGAGAGAGAGAGAGAGAGAGAGAAAAACAGCGAGCAATGACTCCCTAGCAACAAGCGTGTATGCGTCCCCAGTCACCACGTGTGCGAAGCCGTCAGGTTCATCTACTTCCTGAAGATAGTCAGGTCAGAGGGCAAGGAGCCGTCGGAGCTTGCCAAAACGATGATTTACACCTTAACATTTTACTTTAACTTTCAGAAAGTAACAGGTTTAATTTATAAGACCGAACAACAACTTTTGTTCGTTCTCCAAGCATCTCCATGGAATTTCTGCACTCCTGGGGTCAGATTCTCAACATGCTCCGTGCTGAAGCTAGAGATTCGGCCCAAGATCACAGACGGAACCGACTCGACCGTTTGAACAGCTACCGAGCATGCCGAGTCGAAGAAGGCTTTTGTGATGCAAGTAAGAAATCCAAGACGACCTTGTTGAACCGATCCGGGTCCTCCATCTGAGGCACATGGCCTGTATTCTCCACGATTTCCAAGGTAACATTCTCTCCTAAACACCTGCCACGCGTGCCATACAAAACAAGTATTAGTACGGCAGTCTGCAATTATTAGCACAATATAGTACTACCATTTTAATTTGACAGCATCTCTGTAGTTTGCAGCTGCAAGTTGTGACACCCAATCAGCCATTGGTTCGATCGCTCCATAAGGAATTCACGCCCCTTTCTCCAATTTCATCACAGTCACAGTGAACACTACTTAGTTACCTCTTGACGGCAAATGCCTTCTCCAAGGGAAAGATCTGATCATGGTCTCCCCAGATGAGCAAAACGTTCTGCCATTGACAACATCAATTCAATTACTACAGATTAGAGCTTGAATGCAACATCATGCGGACACAATTGTTTACAAGAAAATTTAAGCGTCACTAGCTCAAAATTTTCGAGTTCATGCTCGGTGAAGCTAAAAATAGACGCGGATTTTGGCCATTGTTCAAACAGCACTGATTTTGACCGATAAGCTCAAGCGAACACGCACTGCAAACTGAATGAGTCTGCTTTTGTATTTGTATCCATGCAAAGAGGCTGCAACAGATACATTCGCAGCAAAAAAGAAAAAAAAAAGAAAAAAAAAAGAAAAAGAAGATACCTGAGGCAAGGGTGTCAGTTGGAACTCATCAGTGCCGACAGTGATTGCCTTCATCAGTTCAATCTTCTCCCCCCTTTTATCCGTGAAAAGTTGCTGCAAAATCGTTGAACCGATACGATCTTTCAGCTTGAATTGTTCAAACTAACAACTTGCGTAAGAATTCAGGGAGCAAGCTGAATCCGCTTGCTGTCTATTACCTGCACGGCCTGTCCTATCACGAAGTCCGGCAGCAAGGTGATGGCCTGCCTCCGGTAGAAGGACAGCTCCATGAGCCGCCGCGCGCCGCGCGCGTCCAGCGGCATGAGCAGGTCGGAGTTGGATATCACCACGGGGCCGACCCTGCGGGGCCCCGCCGCGCGCGCCAGGGCGTAGGCCACGAACCCGCCGTAGCTGGTGCCGGCGACGGCCACGCGGGCGGCCGCCGTGAGGCCCGGGATCGCGTCTAGCAGCGCGGCGAGCGCGGCGGCCTGCGCGGACTCGGACGGCGCCGGGGAGGAGGAGGAGGAGCCGCCGAAGCAGAGGAGGTCCGGGACGACGACGTGGAAGTGGCGGGACAGCGGGCCCACCTGCCGGCGCCACTGCCAGGTGGCCATGGGACCGAAGCCGTGGATGAGCAGCAGCGGAGGGAGCCGCGGCTCCCCCGGCGGCGCCCAGTAGTGGATGTCGCGCTGCCCTGATGCGCCGCCCGTATTGGACGAGGTGGCGGCGGGGAGAGAGATCGTGTGGGGTTGGAGGCCGGCGCCGAGGAACGCGCGGCGCGCGATGAAGTCCATCAGCTGGAGAACGCCGAAGCCCATGGCGACGCGCGCGAGAGAGGTAGCTCAGAGACGGTGGCGTCGCGTCGCAGCGGTGGCGAAGCGGTGAAAAGCGGTGGCCGGTGGCGGTGGGTGGGAACAATATACTGACGTCAAAGCAAGAAATATTTGTCCGTGTGCATGTGCCACAGCAGTCAGCTGTGGCTGCATGCTAAACTCTCGCAGCTTCTTCTAAACCAGCAAGTTGATAGCAGACACGATGCACAACAGATTTACATGCAGTGCAAAAGACCCTCTACTGCCAATTATGATCGCAGTTCAGGAACTGGATAGACACCTCTCTGTTTGCCTTTTCTCTGTGTTGTCAAACCTGCCAAGCGTAGACTCTTTTTTTTTATATATTTGGATTTGAAATTTGATTAGGATTATGATTGCTATTCAGCTTACTCGGAGGTATCTATTTAGATCAGCATAGGGTTTCTAACTATATTTGTGTTTAATCTCTATATATAAATAGAAGGGATGTAGACAGATGAATAGAGCCATCTACATTCACAGAATTAATTAGAGAAGGGTCAGACTAAAAAATGGACAGAACTTACCAAGTGATTAAAAGGGTATCATTAATATTTTGGGTAAGTGAAGCAATGGTTGTCATGAACACATACTCAGCTATATATATGAACATTCAAAGGGAGTTGCTATATAGGAGAAATGACTAATTTCAGTTGATTTGGGAATGAAATTCGGTTTTACCATCGCGGGAAAAAAGATATGCCATTGTGGAAAAAGATATAAGAGAAGTGACATTCGAAACAACATTTGGCTAACATTTAGAGTACATAGGCATATTTGTTGGAAAAAGATATAAGAGAAGTGACATTCAAAACACCATTTGGCTAACATTTAGAGTACACATGCATATTTGTTGAGATGTTGTCAAATAGAGTGAATCTATGTACCACTGAATGGACTGAATTGTCCAGCTATCTTATTACAAATATAAACAATCGAGTCGGCTACCATTAACCAGATCACCAATGCACCTTACTGCGAGCTACCACTAACCGATGGATCGTCAGGCTTGTGAGAAGCCAGCAAGAAGTCCAGCATGACCTTGTTGAACCGCGCCGGGTCCTCCAGCTGAGGAGCGTGGCCTGTCTTCTTTAGCACCTCCAGTCTAGCGCTCCCGTTCAGAGCCCTGATGACACAGGAATATTTGTACAGGACGCCCAGTCAGTACCTAGCACGGGCTGGGAAGGAGAAATGGGCAGAGTGGGCGTGTGAACCTCTGAACTGCAAACGCCTTCTCCACTGGGAATAGCTGGTCATGGTCTCCCCACACAATCAGCACGTCCTGCACATTTGCACGACTCTCAGGCGCACGACCATGGCCCGAAGTTCAGCAGCTCGCCAGAGCGTCGTCATCTGACAGAGGAGAGCAAGCCTTTTACAGTACCTGGGATATTGGTGTCACTTGGAATTTATCTGTGCCGACCGTAATCCCCTTCAGGAGATGAACGAGCCGCTCCCTGTTATCCGTGAAAAGTTTCTACAGACGACGGTTAAAAAGAAAATATCAGTACAACTTTACTGCTGATGAGCTGGCTGAACCATGACAGACGACATCAAGGCAAATCACAGAAGAGAACAGACAAAGTGGCTGGGCATTATTGACGAATGTCGAATGACCAGTTGCACGGTTTGTCTAGGGCCCAGTTTAGATCCACCGCAAATTACAATTGTAACTAGTCACATCAATATTACAGCATATGTATGGAGCATTAAATGTAGATGAAATGTTTACATGTTTATACTTTTTATATGTACATCACGAGACGAATCTTTTAAATCTACTTGAATCATGATTGGACAGAAGTTATCAAATACAAACAAACGTGCTGCAATGCAGAATTGCAACTGCAATTGGAATCTAAACACATCCATCGAAAGTAGTAACACGATTGCACCATGTATCCTTTGATGTCGTCATTTATGAAACGAATGCAAGATCTACATGTTACTTCTACCGCTAGTAGTAAGATCTACATGTTACTTCTACCGCTAGTGGTAACTACGGCCTTCAGTAGACAGCCGAAGTGCTGCTGGGGGCTTCCTGTCAACCTGAAGCTACCAACCGAACTGTGGCAATTGCAGAGTTGTAAAATGCAAGATTATTATTAAAGTAAGCTGCTGCAATTGCAGAGTTACCAACCGAGTTGTCAACTGCACTTCGGCAGAATGCGAATGCCGTGTTGCATCACACCCAGTTTGTCTGGAACTTCTAAACCTGGGCACTGGATCCGGCTTAGGTATCTCGCCGGCCTGTCCGCGTTACTTTGACTTTCGTTATGTAATGCCATTGAAAAAGAGGAATATTTGTGGAAAAAGATATAAGAGAAGTGACATTCAAAACACCATTTGGCTAACATTTAGAGTACACATGCATATTTGTTGAGATGTTGTCAAATAGAGTGAATCTATGTACCATTGAATGGACCGAATTGTCCAACTATATCTTATTACAAATATAAACAATCGAGTCGGCTACCATTAACCAGATCGCCAATGCACCTTACTGCGAGCTACCACTAACCGATGGATCGTCAGGCTTGTGAGAAGCCAGCAAGAAGTCTAGCATGACCTTGTTGAACCGAGCCGGGTCCTCCAGCTGAGGAGCGTGGCCTGTCTTCTTCAGTACCTCCAGTCTAGCGCTCCCGTTCAGAGACCTGATGACACAGGAATGTTCGTACAGGACGACCCAGTCAACGTTAGAGTACCTTAGCACGGGCTGACGGGCAGCCATCTGTTTGGAAGAAGAAATGGGCAGAGTGTGAAACCCTCAGGAGTGGTACCTCTGAACTGCAAACGCCTTCTCCACTGGGAACAGTTGGTCGTGGTCTCCCCACACAATCAGCACGTCCTGCACATTTGCACGACTCTCAGCGCACGACCATGGCCCAAGTTCAGTCACAGACTCACAGCAGCTCGCCAGAGCGTCGTCATCTGACAGAGGAGAGCAAGCCTTTTACAGTACCTGGGATATTGGTGTCACTTGGAATTTATCTGTGCCGACAGTAATTCCCTTCAGGAGATGAACGAGCCGCTCCCTGTTCTCCGTGAAAAGTTTCTACAGACGACGGTAAAAAGAAAATGTCAGTACAACTTTGCTGCTGATGAGCTGGCTGAACCATTGGACAAGACGACATCAAGGCAAATCACAATAGAGAACAGACAAAGTCGTTGGGCATTATTGACGAATGACCAGTTGCACGGTTTGTCTATGCATTCATTGCTTCTTATACAGCCAAAGTCCTAGGTTCAGTGAATCTTAGGGTGCACCTTTGGACCGCCACAACGACTATAATAATAGGACGGAGGGAGTAGTAACAAGAAGATGTCGTTATGAAACGAATGCAAGATCTATAGTACATGTTACTTCTACTGCCAGTAGTAACTACGGCCTTCAGTAAAATACTGCCGGGGGCTTCCTGTCAACCTGAAGCTACCAACCCAGCTGTTGCAATTGCAGAGTTGTAAAATACACAAGATTATTATTAAAAGTAAGCTACTGCAATTGCAGAGTTACGAACCGAGCTTGTCAACTGCACTTCGGCAGAAAGCGAATGCCGTGTTGCATCACAGCCCGTTTGTCTGGAACTTCTAAACCTGGGCACTGGATCCGGCTTAGGTATCTCGCCGGCCTGTCCACGTTACTTTGACTTTCGTTATGTAATGCCATTGAAAAAGACGAACAATTCCTGATTATAGTACTAGGATCCAAGCCTCGACGTGACCTCGACTCCCGGCCCGGCACCAAAGAAACCCGCACCTGGATGATGTCACGGAGCAGGAAGTTCCGGCGTCATCAGCCGCGGCGGCGGGCGGCAGGAGGCGAGCTCCAGGAGCTTCCGCAGCGCGGCGGGCTCGGCGGGGAGGAGGATCTCGTCCACGCCGCCCCACCCTTCGCCGGCGCGCTTGAGGAACGCCCTGTCGTCGGCGGCCGTCTTGAGCAGGTCGGAGCTGGCGATCACCACGGGGCCCACCCTGGCGGCCCCCGCCTCGCGCGCCAGCCAGTAGGCCACGAACCCGCCGTAGCTGGTGCCGGCCACGGCCACGCGCCGGCCCTCCATCCCGGGCAGCGCGTCCAGCAGCGCCGCCAGGGCCGCGGCCTGCGTCGCCTCCGTCGGCGGCGGCGCCGTCTCGGACGGGTACGAGCTGCCGCCGAAGCCCAGGAGGTCCGGGACGATGACGTGGAAGTGGCGCGAGAGCGGGCCCACCTGGCAGCGCCACTGCCAGTCGGCCCGGGGACCGAAGCCGTGGACCAGCAGCAGCGGCGGGAGCCGCGGCTCCCCCGGCGGAGCCCAGTACTGGACGGTGCAGGTCGCGCCGGCGCCGCCGTCGGGGTACGGGAGCGTCACGGCGTTCTGGCGGAGGCCGGCGCCGACGCACTCGCGCCGGGCGAAGTAAGTCGAGCACCGGCACCAGGCTCAGGCTGCCCCCCATGGCTGATGGCTCTGGCTCTGGTTGGTGGCACTGAGCTACCTTCTCCTGGCAGCCAGAGCGTGCATGCAAATGCAAGTGTAATGTAGCAAGAGAACGAGAGGCGATGGTTAGCTTTAGCTTAAAGAGAAGAGGTTGGTGGCGGCGTAAATGGAGGGTTCACAGGCGATGCAGTGCAAATTTGCAAGGGAAATTAGGTGGTTGAGTTGAGTGGACCAAACATTTTTGCGGATTGAAAATGAAATCGTAAAGGTCCTCCTTCACTCACTAGGAACTAGGAAGGAGGCTTTCATGGTGGACGGTGATGATGTTGAGAGTGGCGGCCAAGGGAAGATTTCTGTACTTCCCTTCGTTTAAACTTCTTTTTATTTTCTTCTTTGCTGAAAGAGAGGCGTGTTCACCAAATGGATGATGTTATGTAAAGCGAGGACAAGAAGATACGGACACGGCAGCCACAATTGGGTTGAGCATTACTGTAGGCTTCTAGTACTAATGTACTATATAGTGGGCTGTCAAGTGGGCTTCTAGTACTATATGCTGCTGCAAGTGGGCTGTCAGCGACTAGTGGTCCATCAGCACAGCATCAATCACAAGAATAATCCTGGAATGTGAAAAGGGCAGTCAGTTTAGTAATTAATACACTTACACTAATACGACTTTGGGGTTGAGCTAAGAAAGAAAGAACATAGACAGACCGCGCATCACGGCCTCACGGTCACGGGTCACGGCACCAGACAGAGACAGCTCTCTGAATTTCAGCTCCACAAGTTCATGTTTTCAGATTATGTACAAAACAAAAGAGTTCGGAGCGACGCTTCTCTGTACTTCTGAAATCTGTAGCCCCAACGCTGCATGATTGTGGCGGTGGGGCGTCTGCATGTGCATCATTGCCGCTCCGCCCGCTGCTTTAATTACAGTTGGCGTCGCATCGTCGCAGCTTTTGCAATTGCAACGGAAGGAATCACCTACGAGCAGGCCTTTGTTAGACTTATGGTCATCGACAGCACAAGGCCTTCAACCTTAATGCCGGCCCACGATGCCGGTCCAATTAGAATCTTCCAGGAGGAACGACTTGATGAAGCGGTTGACGTGGTAGGCACCCTCCAGCTGCAGCGCGTGCCCTGCGTCCCTGACGATCTCTAGCCTGGATCTCTCTCCCAGGAGCCTGCAAAAGCATGGCAGTGCTCTTGTTGTAAAAAAAAAAAAAAGGATCATGGCAGTGCTCTGTTGTCATGAAAAAAATGCATGGCCGTGCAGTAGTGTTGTGCGTTTCACTTACCTGTGCAACCTGTAGCCAAGATCGACGGGAAACACCTGGTCCTTGTCTCCCCAGATGATCAGTGTTTCCTAGAGGAGCGGAAGCTGAAGATTGTTAGTACTTTCTTACCTTGAGTGTTTCTGCGTAAAAGCTCATAGGGTAATTGGTAACTGCGACGTCGTAGTGAGCAATAGTAGCTGGGGTACCTGGGTAAGAACCTGGAGGGGGTCGAAGCCAGCTCCGTTCTTGAGCAGATCGTGCAGCAACTCTGCCCTCTCCCTTTTTTGATCCACGTACATGAGCTGCATAAGTGGGAAAGCCGTGGGAAATGTGTTTAGTTGTCGACATATAATGAATCATCTGGCAGGGACAGGACGTCAGAACATGGAGTGACAAAGCTAATTTCGACGACATCAATGCTCCAGGCAGCGGGCACACATTCGCTGATGGAGATGTACACCGGACTCGATCGTTTCACGGCATACTTGAAATGGCCGGGGGGAACAGGGTTAATCCCGTCAGGACGATATTCGGGCGTCTCCACTGCCATATGCCACGGGTAGCACGTTCCACGTGCACACTGGGCCGTAGCGTGCCGCATCCTAATCCTTGCTGGCTGCGGTTAGGTTACGTGCTCGGAAAATCCTTGACGAACGCCGGTGCCGTCGCCCGTCGGTTCATCGTGTCCAGCGCGAAGACGGGACGGAAAGCGCGGCACCGGCATGTCCGCGTCCGCTGCTCGATCTGTACTGCACGCAACTTGATGAGCAGGCACTGCCGTGTCCGTTCGTGTGCACGGCTGCCCGCTTGCGCTTGCGCTACGCTACGCTGCGGGGACTTGCTCGATCGGCGGAGGGAGCTAGAGGGCTCCACCAGGAGCGTGGGCGTGGCGGTAGTCCTGTACCTCAAACGTGGCAGTCGAGTCCTGTCCTGTGGGTTCGGGAATCTGTCCCGAGTTCTTTTTTACTAGAGGAGGGGACACGTAACGAGCCATCAAACAAAAAGGAATCTATCGAGACGAGATCAGCGGCATCCGTGATCCGCACCAGATCTACCGGATCCGCGTGTCCTTTTCTCCCCACATATTGAACTGTCCAAGTCCTGTATACTTATATTGTGAGTTTGTGACGAAACCTGTCTCGTACAAAAATCATAGGGAGTAAAACCCAAATGAAAAGGTACACAATTTATTATGTGTTTGCGTAGACAAATGCATCACTACTGAGCTTTAGCCATTAGCGCACGCTAAACAAACCGTACTATGAAACTCAATACGGATGTGCTATGCGAAATATATGAGCAATCATCTTTGCCGCCTTGGTGAGCTGGTGTGCCTACTGAATCGATAAAACCGAGATGAAGATAACAATGTATCTACTACACGACACGTCTATAAATAATTGACTGCAGGGAAAAAACGAGAAAGTGATCGGGAAAAAAAACATGTAATGGGAGGAACGAAAGAAGACACCGAACGAGATGGAGCGCTAACCTGGATGAAGTCGTCAAGCACGAAGTCCGGCATCCACGGCGGGGGGCGATGCATGGAGCGTCGCACGAGGAAGCGCAGCCCCTCGGCGGTGTCCGGCAGCAGCGCCTCCACGACGGTGCGGTCCTCCCGCGCCGCCATCGCGCGCATCTCCGCGGGCGTGGCGGCGACGCCGGTGGTCATGATGACGAGCCTGCCCACGGCGTCGCTGGCCTCGGCGGCGGCCATCCGGTACGCGACGAAGCCGCCGTAGCTGATCCCGGCGACGTCGTAGCGGGGCACGCCGAGGACGCGCATGGCCTCGGCGGCGCAGCGGGCCTGGAACGCCACGGAGCGGAGCGGCGACGCAGGACCGGGACTGCGCGCCGAAGAAGACGAGGTCCGGCGCGTACACGTGGAAGTGCCGGGACAGGCGCGGCAGGTTGCGCGCCCACGTCCACTTGGCGTCCCCGCCGAAGCCGTGGAGGAGGAGCAGCGGCGGCTTGGACGACGGGGCGGCGGGGCACCAGACGCGCAGCGTGGTGGCGCCGTCGTGGCAGGCTGCCGGCGGGAGGCGGAGGAGGACGGGGCGGAGGCGGAGGCGCGCCAGGAGGTGTAGCGACAGCGCGGCGTCGCGGAAGGCGGCCAGGCGGAGGCGGAGGAGCAGCCGGAGGAGGAGCAGCGAGAGGGAGAGCAGCGCCAAGAGCGTGGACGCGCCGTGCGGCGGCGCCTTCACGTTCATGGCCGCCGCCAGCGCGGCCGCACTGGCACTCCCCGCCGTCGCGCGCATGGTCGGGACGAGATGCGAATCGAGGGCACTGAAACACTGCCGGAAGGGAAAGTACAACAAGACAATGCCTTCCCGATCTGTGGGGGTAATGCGCAGGCGGCCAGGCGCGCAGCACGTGTATATAAATAGAGACCGGGGCCGTCCTGCCCTGCCTGCACATCTTTGCCGGGAAAAAAGATTTTAATAATCGTAACCATAACACGCTGCTTGACACGACTGCTATGAGTGTTTGCTTGTCTCAATAATAATAAAAACGATGATCGTGGTTGATACTAATGTGTTATAAGAGAAAAGTACTAGTATTGTTATATATATCTGAAAAAAGGCTAAAATCTGCGCCTCCAAAGAAACCAAAGCCAGAGCCCAGAGGTAAAAGAGAAGGAACAAATTGTAGCTCCAGCTTCTACAGAAAAAACGACTCCGTCTGTTGCATTGCATAAAAAATGGGCCTCTTCTTTTAAGCTGGCTCCTTCGACTTCTTTGCTGAAGCCACTGTTTGAAGCCGGAACCTCGGTCATACCAAGCATAACCTTATTGAAGTCAGCAATGCTCCACCGTTTTGCTGGGCAAACGAATGAGTACCAGATTTTTCAAAAATGATGGAACCAATGCCCCATTACATGGACAGTTTGGAATGGTGGATTGGAGGAAGCGGCCGGGTGGAAGTCTGAACTATTATAGGAGGAAGCAACCCGGCAACCGGCCGGTCGATCGGTAAATGGACATCAGGGCCGTGATAGGTAAATCATAATTTTGTTGCTTGCATATGCATTCTGCTTAGAGTAGAGAGTGACGCTTGAATTTGCAGTGAACCAAGCCCTAGCGAATTTGAGACGAGTTCGAATGATCCACGTGCCAACCGAACTTGGGAAGAAGGAAGAAAGATCCGATGCGAAAACATCGGCACCTCCTGAAGTTAACAAAATTACACCTTTCTAGTGTATCTATACACTACTATATGATTTTTATTAGCCACGCACAATTAGTGAAGTCAGTATGCTCCACCGTTTAGCTGGCAATTATCAGTACAGTACAATCAAGAACTTGGCTTACGTTGCCAAATAAACACAATTAACAGTTTGGTTGAGCCAAAATTCGGCTGAACTGAACTGTACGGTTGAATTATTGTGAAAGAAAAATATTGTTCTGTATTTAAAAATAAACTGAATCTAGCTCATAAACAGAATTTTTATAAAAAAAACTGAATAATGGGAGAAAGAAACGGATCGTAATAGACAGTAGGGCCGTGACAGTGACAATCACTGAATCTCAAAAAACAAAAAAGATTAGCGGAGTTTATTTATAAAAAAAAAAGAAAAGAAAAGAAGTGGAGAACGGACGCGGAATCGCTAGAACCTACCGGTTGCGCATGATCTGGCTCCCTCCCTCCGTCCAGAGTCATTTTATTCAAATATTCAATAATCACTTCAATGTGCAATCTGAAACCTGAATGACGAAAATATGAATGAATATATACCAATGCGTGTCTTAACACAATATATTCAGACGATGAATAATTCGTTTATGTAATATTCATTTACACGTTGCATGGATTCGCTAAGCTTGTATCAGATCCCATGTCTCTCGACAAAAACGATACGGATATTTTCTGACCGTATTCGAAGCGAATCCGTCTAGAAGAGTTTTTACCCATCCGTATCCGAGTCCGGATATTACAACATTCAATACCGTATCTGACATAGTTAATATTAATACTATCCATATTTGAAATATAAAAACAAATGTAATATCAGTGATGTTCGTCCGTAACCGATTCGTCCCTACTCTCGAGCAACCAGACGAGAGAGGACCTCCGCCGCCTGCCGGCCACTCGGATGCCGGCGCCTAGAGAAGCTTCTAACTAGCCTAGACCTCTTGCGCCCCCACCTGACTAGATGAAAGCCATAGTTTGGTTTTGATAATTGATGACACCTTAAGAACTAACCTACTTGCTAAGTGATGGCTAAATATAGGTTATCCTAACCATGGTGAATGGAGCTAAATGATGTTGATCAAGTGAGCTCAACCATGGATCAAGGTGGATCAAGTATGTAACACCCTAGGTGTTAATCACCTATTTGCATTTGCATAAGCATTCATCATCATCACATTATAGTTTTTACTATTTATTATAATGGACATTAGGATCTATTTATTAGAATAGTTTTGGTCAACCTAAATTCATGATCAAATCAAGTTGATAGTTTGGCTAGCAAAAAAATATTTGGATTCACTTTAGATTAAATGGAAAATATATTATATTCACAGAAAAGCCGTAAGTTGACCCAAATAGGATTTTATTTTTTAAAGCCTTTTATGAGGTTGGACCCTAAATAGAAGTGATAAAGAAAAATATTTTCTACAACTTTGGTTTAACAACCTAGAGCTAAATTCAACCCTAAATAGGTGATTTTGAAACCCCAAGTTTGATTCATTTTGGAAATAAAAGAAAATCCAATTTAATTCCTATTCAAGGTTTAAACCATAGTTTTAAAAATAATGGGAATATGACTTTGGTGTAAAAATAAAAGTTGTTAAGATCATTATTTAGAACAACTTTCATATAGGAAGTTTTTGAAGTTGTTAAGAAAAAATTTGAATTTCAAATCAAATTGCAAATGAATTCTATTAGGCCAAATCTGTATTTTAAAATCCAGAAAGAATTTGGATATAGTTCAAAAAGCAAAGTTGTAGTATTTAAAATTTTGAACAACTTTTACTTTTAGAAATTTTCAAGTTTCTATATGAATTTGAGAGTAATTTGAAAAGGAAAAGTTTGCACTGCACTGCTACAGTAATCGGCTGTGTCCATACCGGCCGCTGCTCATCGCCGCCGTGGTGTCGCCAGTGCCTTCGCCCGCGCCTCGACGGCCTGGCCACGGCTCTAGCTTAGTTAAGACCTCACCTCGCTAGGCAGTGAAGTGGAGAAGCCCTCTGTCCTTCTCCCGACGCGGTGGCGGCCTGCCATTGCCGTTCTCCCTCTGTGCACCGGCGAGGAGGTGGCGCCGCCGCGTTCCTCGTCGCCTCGGTGGCCATACCATCTTGGCCACGCACCTGATCACCATTTAAGAACCCCCAACCTCGTTGGCAAGCGCGTAGAACCATCCCGTCGGCGGTGGCGGCTCGCCGTTGCTCCCTCATCTCTTTGTTCATGGCAACAGAGGTGGCGCCGCCGGCACCGTCCGTCGCCTCAACGCCATCCCGGCTTTGCCACCTCCCTGGACACGTGAACGGCGTCGCGAGCTTGTCTGCCACCTCGCCCCGCCTCCCAGACCTATAAATACCGCCGGAGACCGCCAGGCATCACCACACCATCCTCCTCGGCCTGCCGTCGACAGTCCTATGTCCGCCTGGCCAAATTGGCCGTCCACACTGAACCACTGTCCAATTCACCCAGTGCACGGAGCTTCACCACACTCTGCTCTTCCACCTTGACCGGATCACGTCGCCGTTAGGCCGCTGGTGAGCACTCTACGGTTCGGTGCTATCCCTGTGCTCTTGTTCTTTCATGTATACCATACGGTTGCATGAGATTAGCCATCTATGTATTGTTTTTATGCGTTTTAATTTGTGTTTCATGCTGCACATGAGACATAGTAGCTATAGGATCAAGAGTTTTAAATGCTACCGCCACTGGTTTAGCCGGAACAGGGCACGCCACCATCGTGCTCTCGCCGCCGAACCACTGTGCACGCCACAAAGCCAAACAAATGTTTAACCGAGCCCCAAAGCCGATTCTAGAGCCTCACCAGAGCACCCACAAGCTAGCGCAATGCTCGGTTGAGCTTGTCATCGCCGGAAACGGTGGGCACATCGACGACCAGCGCCGCCGTGCCGCACTGCTCGTCGCCACCCTAGCCCTAGATCACCTCTAGCTCCTATAACCTAGCTCTATCGACGCGGGAGGTTTCCAGAAACCTGTAGGTACCCTCAGTCGTGGTCGGAAAAAGCCCTACATCAACGGGTAAGCCGTCGGTCAAAGATCTCCGGCGCTCTGGTCAACTCGGGGAGGTTCCAGGGACCAGCATATTAGAATAGAAACAAGATCAGGGGGTTATGTGCGAAGACAGTGGATCAGATAAATAGTATTAAAACGGACTAGCGGGTTATTTCTTCAAAAATCCAAGGGCTCTTTTGCAAAGATGCCAGGCGCTGCGCGGGAGGCCGGCCTGGGCCGAGCTGGGCCGAATACGAGCCAACGCGCGTTTTCTTTTTATTTCGTTTTATTCATTTTCTATTAAAATGAATAGTATCTATTTTTGTTATTTTTATAACTAATTATTTACCAGTGATAAAATCATGAAAAATTATATATATACTCTGTACAACATGAACTTTCATAGAAAAATATTAGTTAGGCATTTTCTATACTTTTAACAGAAACTAGAAATCATCCTTTTAATTAGTAAATGGGATACTTAGTGATTTTTATAGCTTAAAATATTATTCCAAAAATTCTGAAAATTTGTGTGAGTGCTATCAGTGCTACTGTTTATCTTCACAAAAAGTTTGGTACTGTTTTGAATACTTCCACTGTTATAACTATTTTAAACCTAGTTTAAATAGTGTTTTTCTTTAACAAATAAAACACATAATACATGGAAATGATGTATAGTTAAATTAAGTGATTTTGGTATATTGTTTCGAAGACCATGAAACACCCATCCTTGCTGTTCCAATGGCAATAGTAGTACTTTGCTAGTTTAACTTTGCTTTATGAACTAAAACCAACATTTTATGCTTTAGTAAGCAAATAGGAAATAGGTTTTGTTGGCTTGCAACTTTATCGTGAATATCATGTCATGCCTATTTAAGTAATGATCTGTAGGATTACTGAACTTCTCTACCAGGAAAAGAAATATGCACTGTACTCAGTAAAATAAATAAGAATAAGATTATCATTTCATGTAACCACGCCAACTTAAACTTATCATTTAACTAGGGTTACATGAGTGCATCTTTTCACACTTCATGTCATCATATCATTCTCATCCATCATATCGAAGTACATTATTTTTATGTATACATCCTATTCATACATATAGGATCGGAAGATGAAAATCTCAGTCGAGTACGAGATAATCGAGAAGAACCCACAGGAGTTGTCACCCGAAGGCGAAGGAACTGAATACTGACTTACTTCCGGAGTGTCCTAATCACGGACCCTCTACCTTTCGCCGAGGCAAGTCCCGGACATTTTATCACCCTTCTATCTCTGTTTTAAAATTTCAATTAAGTATTATTTAATTACAGCTTATGCATTAAATTGATGAGTTATAGTTAAACCGTTGAATGCATTACCTACCTTGTTTAGAGAGGAGAGTCTCTTGATAATACTAGTATTAGTTAGTCTTATGCTTAGCCATGCTTAGTAAATCAGGTGAATGGATATTGAGAAAGAATCATGAGATATGAATTTCAGACGGGATATGGTGTGCCATTACTGGTCATTGATGTCGATTAGACATGCACCTTTAGATCCTGCCTGTCAAACTTGACTAGGAACTAAATCCGTATTTTGGTCAATGGTTAAGATTGAACGTACCTTCACATAACGGCCGAATAAGTCGTTTCGACCGTGAAGCTCTAGAACTTCTAGTCGGGATGGGATTTGAACTGCAGTGCATCGCTGGCGGAGAGAAAGGATGTACGGTGGGACAGGGTTTGACCAAGGGCAGGCACTGCCTGAGCGTTCTGGCATCGGCTGCCCCCTGAGCCTTGCACTGTGGATCAAGCCCACGGTATCCCGAATAGAGTGAAAAGCTACCCAACACAATACGAACTTTGAATGGGTTCGTAAGGGTGTATGATACGGGCTTACCCAGCTGGTGTAAATCGATTCGAATCGCCGTTGTAATAGAACCGCCTAAATCACATGGCCCACAGGCACCTATCATTGTCACTAATGACCTCTGACAACTGTGCCCGTGTCCCAAATGATCTAGAAGGTCCTGCCGGGCTACATTAGCGTCCGATTTTGTCCGACAGGATCCCATTGCGAAGCCATTACAGAATTACAACATTTCATAACAAATTACATCAGAGTAAAAGCGCGGAAAGATTATAAGATACTTAGATTACAAACCATTTATCCAGATAAGTTTAAGGTGCAATTATTACAAACCATAAATAAAATAAGTAGCAGTGGAACGGCAATATAACATAATTAAATATTTAATGATAAGAACCATGCCCATGGGTTCAACCTTACTTCTCCTCACTTCCCTCCTGGACCACTGTCACATAGCAGGGGGCGAGACAAACCTCCGACTGCTATATCCCTGCAACATGGGGTTAACAAACCCTGAGTACTGGGGTACTCCGCAAGATTTACCCGACTAAAGGTGTAAAATTAGACTCAGAAATGCAAGCTGAGGGAAGTCAAGGTAAGGCTTGAGCAAGAGTCAAACTATTTTGCAGAAAAACATTTCTATCTTATTTCATTATTTGATCTCAATATTATTTTATTCATATACATAATTCCAATACCAATTCTCGTATATTATGTATTTTCAAATTCATATTCATTCTCAAAAACACCTAGTTCCGAACCACTTTTCAGTTGTAGGTCAAAAGACCAAGTCTCCATATCTGAGGAGCAACGACGATTCGAATCGATTAGTACCCAGCTGGGGATCCTTATCCACACTGCATATGTAGCACTTAAGCTTACATATACCAACTCCGGCTACCACGGCTTTTCTACTCCTGAACCGGTCCTGTGCCACCCGAGAACACAGTACTCCTCTCCTCTCCAGGCACGCCGGCCACGAGGGTACACGCTGCTCTCGCCATCTCTCCACTCCCTGTGCGTGGTTGTCGGTTCAAGCAGTAGAGCTACCGGAGTCAGAGCTTTCCGTAGTATGTGGCTAGTTGCAAAGTCTCGATCACAGCAGGCTTACAATGAACGTTCCCTAATTCTTTTCTGCCGGCGACATTGCATTGGGACTCTAACCCAAATACAAGTGTTCCAACGGTTTTCAAATCCCTTTCCCGCCGATGTTCAAGCATTGGGACTCTAACCCAAATTCACAACCAACGAACGGAAATTCCCTTTCCGTCGGGTACGATGCATTGGGGTTGCTACCTAAGTACACAATCCCCGAACGGACTCATGTCCCTTTCTCCTTTCTCATGATTCATAGTTTCACATTCACATAGGTCAAAAATAGCCTTTTTATGCAAATCAAAATTGATTAAGCAGGGCTAAGCCTTTTTAAATATTTTTATTTTTAAACAGGTTTCCGGGGTAGTATATATCAAGGCAAGTAATGCAACAATATAGGTGATAAACAACTCCTAACAACCTAATGCAATCAATGACTCAAGTTATAAATATTTTATAAGACACAAGGCGGGGCTGAATGCACCGGGGCTTGTCTTGGATTGCGTACAGCGTCGGGTCGGGCTCGGTTCCGCAGATGTCGAATCCCTGGACGACTTTCGGAGTGACCTCCTCGGCAGTAGCCTCGACTTGGACTTCCTCGGTGACGGGCACTACACGTATGCAATGATGCATGTTTAGCATGGTATGAGGATAATGAATGAAATGCTCAAAACTAAACCATTTAGACCTTGAGTACAACTTTCCTTCACGGTAAAGTTGTAAATGTTTTACAGAAAGCAAAACGGTGTTTTATATTTCGTTTTATCGATCATTTTAACAGTCATAGAAAGCCGCTGCACAGCTTTACTACAACTAACAAGTGACATCACTACTTTTGTTAAGGATCACCATGGTGAAAGATCCATGAACCCAATCAATCCAAAAATCACACACACTACAGGGATTATTTACTTAAATCAATTTTATTATCCAATTAACCCAATATTTAATTAACAAGTGATCAAACAGTTTTCAGTTGAGCCCAAACTTAACCAACAAATAGGTTCTACCCTAAAAGAGTGCCATATAAATTTTCATGATTTTTGGATTAATCTGGAATTTATTAAAATTGCCCAAATTTGCATTTATTAATTAATATGCTGATTTTTAGTTCCTGCAGAAGGTGTCCAAATCTTCTATTTAATATTTTTTATAAAATACTACATGCTCCAGAGAGTACCCACAATTATTTTTGTGATTTTTAGTTCAACAGAAATATTCCTATGAAAATGACAAATAGCAGTACTATTCATTTTAATTTATATTAGAAAAGCCACTGAAATTCACTAAAAATAAAGAAAACGATTTCGGCCCGCGGCGGCCCAACATCCGCAGGCCGGCCCAGCTCTCGCCCGCGCGCTCTCTCTCTCTCTCCATGGACTCTGACAGGCGGGACCCCCCTGTCAACTCCCTCTTCTTCCTCCTGCGCGCTCGCGCGCGCGCACACGCGGCGGCTCGCCGCGGACCTCGCCGCCGGTGACTCCAGCAACGAAACCAAACGTGCCAACACGAACCCCAGAGCCTAGCGAACACCCTAGCTTGGTTTAACCCCTACCCTACGCGCCTCCGACGAGCCTTGACTCGCCCATGGCGGAAACGGTGGCGCGGCAACCCTGTTCCTGCCATCCAAACGCGGTAGCGTTTAAGAAAAACGCGGGAAAAAGTCTAGAGGCTCACCACGACTTTAGGCTGACGGCTGGTTGAGGCTAAGACAGAGCGGAGCGGCGAGCTTGACGACGGCGGCGGATGTAGCGGCTTGGCTTTGACGGCGAAGTCCCGTTCCAGCGATCGTAGGGGACGAAATGGAAAATCGTCGCAAGCATGTGCTTAAGCATGAAACCGAGAGTCACAAATGGGAGGCCGAGGGAGGAGAGGCTCACCACAGCAAGCTAGTCGCATGAGGGATGGCTGCGGCGGCGCTCCGGTCACCCGCGGAGACGGCGACGAACGTTCCGACGCACACGGACCACTACGGCTCGCACCACCGGAAGAAAACGACGCGCGAGGGAGCTGGCTAGTCGACTGTATGCTGGAGGCAATGGTGATGGCTCGGTGAGGACAAATTTCGCCGTATTCCGAGGCGGACACGACGGTGGCCGGGAGGGAAGAACGGTGGAGAGCGGGTGACCGTCGCCTTTTAAGGAGCTGGAAGGGAGGGGACAGGTCGATCCAGGGCGACGCGGGGTCCTCCACAAGTGCGGCCGCACTGGGGAGCAAAATCCCGGCCGGCACGGGCGGCGTTGCGCTCGCTCGGTGCGGGCGGCTGCCGGCGCTGTGGCCGAACAAGGGAGAGGGGCAGGGCACTGTAGCACTTTATGCCTCCCTCTCACACGGTTTTTGACCAAATTGACCCGTTTTTGTACAGCAACATGAAATTTGGCCAAAATAAAAGTTGTAGGATTTTGAATTCTACACAACTTTGGTTTTGGTACCAAGTTCAGATTTTGAATAATTTTGAAGATATTTAAAGGGGGTAAAACTACTATTTGAATTCTATTTATAATCCAATTAAATTCTCTAAATTTTTCTCTACAACATGAAAATCTCCCAACATAAAAGTTGTTCTATTAGTTGAGCTTGGCAACTTTCATTAAGACAGTTTAGTCAGATTCTCAATAGGTTTCAAATTAGCATTTCAAATTTGAATTTTAAAGTAGTAATTAGGGTTTAATTTAAATTTTAAAAGATATACAACTTTTATTAAGACACTATCACCAGATTCCAAGTAGATTTTGATTTAGGGTTTTGGGTCCGATTAGGACTTAATTCAGATTTTTCTTTTGATTTATTTTTACTTGCCAATTAGGGATTCAATTGCAACACCAAAAACATTCATAAATAAGCCACTCTAAAGTCCCTAAGCACAATTATATGCAGATGCTTAATAATAAATATGATGATATAGCATAGTTAATTAGCCGTAATACCCGGGGTATTACAGCCATCTCTCCCGGTCAGGAGAAACTTATCCATGTGCCAGAAACGTAGCAACAACTCATTATAAAATGTTGATGAGAGAATGAGATTCTTTTCTTATTAATTATTAAGTGATTCACTTTATAAAGGCTTGCTAATGTAGATCTATTTACCTCCATGATAATTGGAAGTTAAAACTTTGAACTAAGAATATATGATAGTAAGCTTTTCCGCAAAATATGCTAGGCCATGAACCCCACCAAATAAAGCCTTGCATATCCTTGAGAGTCTTTTTATTTACTCTCTGGCGGGTAAGTCTTGCTCAGTACAATTGAGTACTTAGGGTTTTATTCCCATCGTTGCAGGTGATGTGCTATATGAGGGTTACTGCCTCACATGTAATAACCCTGCCATAAATGCAGAGGAGTAAAGACCACAGGGCATGGTCATTATCTTATCACTTCTCTTCTTTGCTACATACGGAGGTATATGTGAGCATGGCAGTGTTTTATGGATTTGAATAAATGGTTTTCAAAACCAAATACTTTATGTATAATATTTGAATTTGGTATTGTAATAACTATATTATTCTGTTTGTAATAAATCTCCGCTGTGAACTCTGTGCTTGTAATATGATGTTTCCTTAATCAGTACGATCCTGTTGTAAGTTGATTTACCGAGGTCCTTCGTGACACTCGGCGGACTACCAGATTTATATAAGAGAGAGTATGTGTATGCCAATGTGTTAATCGGGGAAAATCATGCTTAATCTTGTATAAATTGGTCGGTTCTGTCACAAAGTAGAGATGATCAAGGAGAAAGAAAAGGACTTAAAAGAGAAGGTAAAGGTATAACCCTAATAGGGCTTTTCTTTTGGTGATCAAGACACCAAGTGGGTGTGATCACATTTAGAATAGATAGCCGACTATTAAGGGGAGAACTAAGTGATTGGATTACCTTCAAGTGCTCTAGGTTTCATTTCATTGCATTGAATCTAACTCAACCTAGACTTTGACTTAGAACCCTTGAAAATGCTTTTAAAAGCTAACACACCGTGATAATCGTTAGATTCTTTGGTGTTACCACTCGGGAACAAGGGTTGAAGTGGTAGAAAGGTGTTTGGGGTCTCTCTCCCTTCTGCCGAACTTGCGAGGCAGGATTCGGCGTTTTCTGGAGAAAGTCGCAATAGAAAAATAGTGAGTTTCGAGCGTCGGACGCTGGGGTTCCAGGGCGTCGGACCATTGTTTAGTAGGGTCCGACGGTTCCCAGACGTGTTGTTCACTGTGCAAAGGCGTCGAATGCTTAGGCTTGGTCCGACGGTCAGCGTCGGACACCGTCCGACGGTGGTTTAGCGTTTCTGGACCTCTCTAGAAGCGTCGGACGGTGGAGCTCGTTGGTCCGACGCGCTGACAAAGTAGAGTCTGACGGTGGCGCTGGCTGTGAGAGTCGGACAGTCCGACGATGGGAGAAGGATGAGCATCGGACCATTGGTTCTCGGTCCGACGGCTTGGTGTGGCGAGTTCACGCTCTGGCGAGGTGCGTGGCGAGCTAAGTTCAAAGTGTCGGACGGAGCTGGTTGGTCCGACGCTATGCGTCGAACTGGCCTCCGACGAGTTCTAGCGCTCTGGTTTCTCTCTGTTAGCGTCGGACGTGGGGTGACTTTGGTCCGACGGCTTGAAGTCCGACGCTCTGAGAAGTGGCGCGCAGAGTTAGCCGAGATCGAACGGCTGAGGTTAAATCCGGTTGACACGTGGCATTCATCCAAGCGTCAGACTCTAGCATTTGGTCCGACGAGATCGGTCCGACGGTGCAAAAAGTGAGTTAACGGCTGTTTCTTGTGGGGTAACGGCTAGGAGTACATTTAGAAGTATTTATACTCCTTCTCTGGTCACTTAGTGACACTCTTGCACATTTAATTCATTGTTATACTCTTGTGAGCACTCTTTTGCCTTTCACTCACTCACTTGTTCATCTTTGATCATCTTTGTGAGTTGAGTGATCCTCAAGTGCATCATTGCTAATGATTTGCATTTTAGAGCACTTGAGAGCAAGCCAAGACTGAGTTCTTATTCTCTTGGGGCATTGCCGTGTCCCTAGCGGCTTGGAGGCGATTCCAGTGTGAGATTGATTGGTGATTGTTCAAAGCCCACACCGAAGGTGTGTTGTAAGGGGTTCTTGCGGTTATTCTCAGCGGAGTGCCAAAACCGACTCTAGTGGATTGCTCGTGGTTGATAGCCACTTCTCTTGTGTTGGTGAGCGGCTCCCGGTGAGGGATTGGCGTGTAAAGCCTAGCTCGCAATCCACCAAGGAGGACCGGTGCCACAATGAGGAGTAGCATGACGGCGATCACGTGAACCTCGGTAAAAAAACGAGTGTTCATTGTTTTCTCCACCTTCGAGTGGATGATTGGTTTTTCGGTCTTCTCCATTTGTGAGTGATCTTCATTGTGTTTATTGATCATCTCTTGGTGATTGGGTCTTCACGGCAAGCGGACTTCACTTCTACGAGCCCATTGGTATAATCTTTCTCGATCACTCCTTCTTGTGATTACTTTATGTTTAGCTGTTCTCACCGTAGGTTCGTGGTGAGGGTTTCTTGCGCTTGCTTACTTGTTTAAGTGTTTTCTCCTTAGATCTCGAATGAGTGAGTTTCTTGCATTTGAGTGCATACTTGTGATTAGTGTTTTGTGATAGGTGGCTTGCATAGAGTAGCTTAGAGTTAGTGCTTAGCATCGCTTGTTAAAATTACTAACTTGTGGTATAGTGCTTTGTAGAATTTTTAATAGGATATTCACCCCCTCTATCCTATCCGGTCGTTACACCAGTCCACTAGGCACTAGTACACATTAGTTGGTTACAGGCATTTTACACTATTTGTACTGACGTTTTTTTTAAGTAACCGTCAGTAGGAGAGTTCAGTGAAAATAATCTTTCTCTTAACCAACCGTCTGTACTATTTTTTAATCTGTCTGTAAAAATAATAAGAAAAAGACAATCATCTTCAACCTCGCGCCTGCTCTTCCCCACCTCCGCCTGCCACGGCGGCGGCCGTGCCCTCCTTGTCCTCGCCCCCGCCGCTGCCACCTCTCCGTCGTGGCGACGTAGGGTTCGCTGGAGCTCCTGCGAGCTAGCGCCGACCAAGGGCCCCGGCCCTAGCTCGTAGGAGCTCTGCGGAACCCTAAGGCACTCGCGGCGGTCGCGCTTCCTCCTTCTTTTGCGTTAGCCGCCCCTCCCCTCGCCCCCTCCTTCTTCTCCGATGACGGTAGCCATGAAGCTCCCCCGTCTCTGGCCTGGCCGCCTCCACCATCGTCAGGATCCTAAGGTCGCCCGCCACCGTCCTCGCCGCCAGGCCGGCCTCCTTCTCTGGGAGTCGTCCTTCTCCAGGGGAGTTGAAGGTGGAGATCGCCGGAATCTTAGCCGCGTCGTTGTTGCCTTCTTCGTCTTTGACCTGGCGCTAGTGAGCCTGCCTCGTGCTCTCCTCTTCTTCATGATGGCGGCACGACCTCCTTTCTCTTTCTCCTCGAACCCGCACTAAGAAAGAAGATGAACAGTGATCAAACAGTCGGGGACAGGACGAGTGCAAATCCAACAACGGCCATTGTTGACCGATGGATGTGCACAGTTTCATCCGTGAGAAGGAGCAAATTGGAAGAAAAAAATATTTTAATTTTAGGAGGACCCACTCTGGATGTCGTGGTATATGCTAGTCGCCCGCCCCTTCTCCACTCCACTATGTTTTCTGGAGGCCTCTAAACCCTTCTTCTCCCCACGCCCTCACCCGCCGCCGTTTTCCGGGGCGCTTCAGCCATGTCACCCGCGGCTGCCTCTGCCTCACCCGACGATCGCATCCGAACCTACGAAGACTTCGCTCAGGTGCACGCGTACCTGCTAGCCGCAGCCGGCATCCCGCCGTCGCTGCACCAGAAGCTGTACCGCAAGCTCGCGGACGAGGTCTTCGACGGCGGGGAGGTCTTTGTCGTCGAGCCGTGCGAGGGCGGGAGGCAGCGGCGCCTTGTGCTCGCCTCCGATGGGTCTCTGGGAAAGGAGTCCGATGTCTTCCTCGTCGACCACGCGTGGTCCTTCCGCCTCCCTGATGCGCTCAATCAGGTAAGTGGCGTGTGCGCGTGTTGGAGACTTGGAGTGGGTTCAACTAGTTTGTCGAGGAGTGAGGTGTTTGGGGGTCAGTATCAGTATGGCTTATACGTGCTGGACGTGCCTGATTAATTACTACTCCGAATTTGAAGATTGGCATGAATCCCATTCAGTTTAATCATATGTTTTTCAGTGGAGTCATTTTTTTGACCAAGGGAGATTCCCCATTTCCATTACGAGATTAACAGTGGAGTCAATAGTCATTGGCACCTTCATTTCTGTTAGCTTGAACTAGGTTCAGCTTATTTTCAGCCTACAGAATAGTATTTTCCTCTCACAACAATTCAGCCATAGAATTCAGTCTAGCCGAATTTCAGCTCAGCCGAAGGTGTGGATAATTGGTCATTCTACATCGTAATTAGTACAATCCACTTAAGTGGCGGATATAATTTCAGATACCTTAGGCTGCTCTAGCTAACACGGGCCTAATTGTCATCACACTACTTGTTTATTAATAAAAAACAATAATCAGTGCCTTCTTAAACTCCTCTGTTATTATCAATGCATTGTCAGCGGTCAGCAAGGAAGAATTGTAGTAGTGTTCACTTACAGGATTTTGTCATGTTATCACAGGAGATCTTATGCATGTGTTTTGATGATTTTGCAGTTGCGGGAAGTACCAGGATTGGCTGAAAGGATGGCAGCATTGATGTGTGTGGATTTGGACCGCAGGATTGAAACTGAAGAGGCAGATGAGCAGGATGGTCAAGAGAGTGGGAGCTTGGAACATGTATTGCAAATAGTCGAGAAAGAAAGGGCTAGAGTGCAGGAGAGGGGAAGCAATTCTGCAGCATGGTTGGAACTTGAAGAACTTGGAATTGATGATGACATGCTAGTAGCCTTGGATCTATCTGCAAAATTTCCGGTCTGATTCTTTTTTTTCTAAAAAAATAAGAACAGTCTGATTCTTTCCAATATACAGGTTCTCAATTTTGCTCATTTGTAATATATAGTCGGGGAAAAATGGTTATGTGCTTGTTCTCATGTCCCCACGAAAATAAAAGCTTTAACCTGTGAATTTTAGCGTTTTGTTTAATGCTTAATGTTACTAGTGGAGACTTCAATAAAGTATTTTTTTATAACGTTTTATGCTAGTTGTCAGAACTCAGAAGAACTGCTTTTTGACACTTCGTTCTCTGTGTTCAATTTATCTTAACTATTCCCTTTTGTATCTGACTAGAATCTGGTAGCTCTCAACCTATGGGGAAACAAGCTGCTGGATCCAGAGAAAGTTATGCAAGAAATCAGGAAGTGTACAAAGCTAAAGGCACTTTGGTTGAACGAGAATCCTGTTCTTGGCAAAAGGTGAGATTGAGTTTTTTTTTTTCCCTTACTGTTTAACACATTCTTCAGTGCATACTTCCATGGAGGGCCAAATATAACTCAATTTGAGATAAAACTATCAATATCACATTGATGGAAGTTGGTAAGCAACTTGTCTTCTGTGCATACTTCAATGGCAATTTGAGGGCCAAGTAGAACTCAAGCTGAAAAAAACCTAACATTACATTGATGGAAGCTGGGAAGTATTTTATCTTCATGAAATACTTCAAGGTGCATTAATCTTAGCATTCATTCATGCAAATTCTAGGCCCGAAAGGTTGTGTTCTGTGGCTGTTCAAACAATTGATTTAATATATGGATGGATTTGAGGTGCCAAAAGCAGATGTGGGACAGAAAAGTAGTAAAACACTTGCCAGCTCTTTGCCATCCATGCATTTTGAGCCTTTACATTATCAACAATCCTTTACATTATCAACAATCCTTGCTACAACAGAAAAGTGGTTATGCATGCATGAAGTTTGGGTCATGAAAACTTAATTTGTCTAAATAACAGAGTCTACTGCTACATTTGGTTACAATACATGTGTGGTAACAGCAATGCCATGAAAGGGAAAAGCAATTCCCTGATTAAGGCCTGTTTGGCACAAGCTTTTAGGGTTTAGGGTTTAGGCTCCAAGATCTAGGTTGGATCTGTAGTTTGTAGATTGAATTAAAGTGGTTTAAATATTTGTATTAGTTCAATCTGCAAACAAAATGATTCATCCATATGCTCTTGATGCACCTCTAGCTCGAGATCCAAGATTTCTTGAGCTGGAGCCCTGCCGAACAGGCTTAAGGCACAAGGAATCAGTACTTCACTACTTCATGGATAATTGAAGGCTTCTAGAATTTTACTGTCATGTGTATTTTCAGGCAGTAGAATCTTTAAATAACCTATATGTTGTCATGATCTGACATTCTTGTTCTGTTGGTCTTGCCAGTATTGACAAAGCTGTTCTGGATGGTCTCCCTGGATTGGAAATATACAATTCACATTTTACGAGTAAAGCTGGAGAGTGGGCATTAGGTTTTTGTGCAGACATTGTTGGAGCAGATAATCCTTGTTCTTCCGTGGAAAGCACACTGTTAGGGAGTATTGAGACTATTGACCTTTCTGATAGATGCATTCACAAGCTACCAGAGGTATCTAATGACCCCAACTGATTATCTACGAGTGGCATGATGCAATTCTCAACACTTGTACTGACAATTTCCCTCTTTTTGGTGTTTAAACCCCTAGGTATTCTCTCCTGGTAATTTTCCATCTCTGTCAAAATTGAACATCCGTGGTAATCCTCTGGATCAAATTTCTGGCGATGATCTCTTAAAGCTATTTGGTGGATTCACTCAGTTACAAGAGTTGGAGGTACTATGCTACAGTTTACATTATCTTCTTTTGACATATCTTCATGTGTATTTCAGTGTTTTCATATCGGACGACTAATCGCGATTAATCGTGATTAGTCGTCCTTATCGTATCTCTGTGCTCGATTAGGGCTCTCGATAAGATTTATTCGATAAGAAGCCTTATCGTCCGATAAGGGACGACTAATCACAATTAGTCGTCCGATAAGTGTAGCTGGACGATAAGTTGGGCCAGGCCAAGAATATATAGGATGGATAGAGAATTTGGCCCATCCGATGACAATTTTGGCATTCAGGAGTGGAGGAGCTGCATCCAGCCGCTGCCCATTCGTTTCCCGCTCAGCCACTGGCCGCCGCCCGTTGGAGCTCAGCTGCTCGCCTCTGCTCGGATCCGCCTGGTGCTCTGCCTCTGCTCCGCCCGGCCTCCGCCTCCTCTTGCAGCTCGGCCTGCAACTTCCCCTCCGGCCTCTGTTCTGCAGCTCGGCCGTCCGGAGCTCTGCTACGCCTGCAGGCGGGCTCTGCCAGCAGCTCTGTCTGCCTTACCAGTGATCAACTCTCAGCTCCTTCTTCGACGCCTGGAGGACAGGTCAAGTAGTCAAGCATCAAAATGAGGCACCACTCTGCCTCCTCTGAAGGTTTTTGTTTATGTCTTGTCTGCTACTCTGCTGTTGTGTTCCTATTGCCTCCAATATATAGTATATACATTGTCGATCAGGTCATCTAGGCACAAGGACGACTAATTGTCCTGACTAGCCGACTAGACCGATCAGGACCGACTAATCGACCCTGATCGACGACTAATCGCGATTAGTCATCTGATCGGTGGTCATACGACTAGCCTCGATAATACGATCTGAAAACATTGGTGTATTTTTTCTAGAAATCACCTATATTCCACTGAATAGGTTCATATGCCTACAATACAGCTTTGATGTCTCACTGACATGCCCAAGAAAACATGTCAGCTTCACGACAAGTGGCATATTGTGGAACATGCACTTATTCAGTGGCCTATGATGGTTTTTCTCGTTTTGTTTTTGTCTAGATTCTTGACAAGGATCACTATAATCAAATTTTACGTAGCAAACTCATTTCACAGGTTGACATTCCTGGCCCTCTGGGAGACAGCGCGGTCTCCATTCTCGAGTCTCTCCCTAATTTATCTTTGCTAAATGGCGTGGATGCCTTAAGTATAATAGAGAACGGGAAGCATATAGTTGACTCTGCACTTGAACCGCGGCTTCCAGAATGGTCGCCTGAAGAACCCCTTGATGAAAGAGTTATTGGTGCAATGTGGTTGTATCTTATGACATACAGGCTTGCTAATGAGGAAAAGATTGATGAAACACCTGTTTGGTATGCCTTGGTTTCCATTCTTTTCTTATCACTTTTTTGACAGCATTACTGACTCCTAATAACTAGGCGGATCTCTGCAAAAGTTTGGTCAAAAGATCATTGCACACCATTATGACCCGTTACCTAGAGTTATATTATCGGATTATCTCGATTTACCTTTGCCTCATTGTAAACAGATTGCCTGGACTGTGAGCAGAGGATATTTTGCCAGTCTGTACTGTTATCATTTGATGCTTAGTTATTTATGCAGGTATGTCATGGACGAGTTGGGCTCAGCCATGCGCCACAGTGATAATGCAAACTTCAGAATAGCTCCATTCTTGTTCATGCCAGAAGGGAAACTAGACACTGCTATAAGGCATTGACCCTTGATATGCATTTTCCTGTAACTTATCAACACTATATAATTTGCTAATATCCAATATTTTTCAGTTACACAATTCTGTGGCCCACTCATGATGTTCATACTGGAGAAGAGTGTACCAGGGATTTCTTGTTTGGTATTGGCGAGGGCAAACAGCGTTCGGCTAGGCTTACAGCTTGGTTCCGCACACCTGAGAACTACTTTATTCAGGCAATTTTGCTTCTGCGCCTATTTTGTACACAAAGATGCTTCTTTTGGTACTGGAGGCTGTGCGAATAACCTTATCATAACTCCATATACATATTCCTTCTACTTTATAGGAATTCAGAAGGTACCAGGAACAACTTCAATCAAATAGCATTTGTTCTTCGACAAAAAGAGAAGAGATACCCTCTACCAAAAGTATACGTCCAAGTGATGGTCGTGCACTACGAGTATATACTGACATACCTCATGTAGAGGAGTTTTTGACAAGGCCAGAGTTTGTTCTCAGTAAGCAACATTCAATCCTCTTCCCTTTGCTTGAAGAATTCTAGCTATCGTTCACACAAGTTTTCAACCCATGCTTGCAGTCCTCCTCTTCCTTTTGCGCCTTTTCTCCTTTTCCGCTTCCAAACATTAGTACTAGTACTTGTTACTTGAAAAGCAATGTTTAGCTTGTCTGCAACCAAGTGTATTCATTTATCTGGATCATCTGAACCTACAAAATTCTTTGCATGTTTGGTATTACTATTTTATCCAATGACTGATAAGTATTCTGTTATTTTTCTTGTGCACCCTTGTGATAATACTCTGGGATCTATTCATGCGCCATGTAATTTGTGACTTGCAGTATCGTCAACCTATCTTGTAATGCTTGCCAGCTAACCAAATCAATTAATGTGATATATAGTTTTTTTAGTATTTACTTCAGTATGAAACTGTTGTGATGCCATCTGATCAGTTTGCTTCCTTTAATACATTCCTATAATCTTGACACTTAGTGTAATTTAGTTGGGTATCTTCCACTATTTCTGTAAATGTATGCATCAAAGGCAACACTTTCACACTTGTTCTGTATTCCTGCAGCGACTGATCCAAAGGAGGCTGACATTATCTGGGTAAGCATGCAAGTGGATTCAGAATTAAAGAATGCTGTAGGGCTCACAGACCAACAATACACAAATCAATTTCCTTTTGAAGCTTGCCTGGTCATGAAGCACCACCTTGCGGAGACCATCCACAAGGTTAGTTTCTCTTTTTTGTGTTGTTAGGGGACCTTCTGTGGCTTACTGTATAAATCTAGAATGCGTTGAGTTTGACAACATCAACATTGGTGGCATTAGAAACTAAGATCAACTCATGCAGGCTTGGGGCTCACCTGAATGGCTTCAACCTACATATAACCTAGAGACCCATTTGTCTCCACTCATTGGTGATTATTGTGTGAGGAAACGAGATGGCATGGACAATTTATGGATCATGAAGCCTTGGAACATGGCGAGAACAATCGATACCACAGTTACTGGTGATTTGTCTGCTATCATCAGACTTATGGAGACAGGCCCCAAGATATGTCAAAAATATATTGAACGCCCTGCACTTCTCCAAGGAAGGAAGTTTGATCTTCGGTACATTGTTTTGGTCCGTAGTATCCGCCCGTTGGAAATATTTCTATCTGATGTTTTTTGGGTAAGACCTGAAATTCTGATAATACTTGATAAATCCCTTTGGCCATTATCATTCTTTGTTTGACAACTCTTCTGTTTGTTTTTTATTCTAGGTTAGGTTAGCAAACAATCAGTACACTTTGGAGAAGACTAGCTTTTTTGAGTATGAGACCCATTTCACTGTGATGGTGAGATCCAACTCAATTCTCACTTCTACGGGATAACGTTTAATTATTAGTTGCTGTTGGAGATTTATTAATGCCACATTCTCTTGTATGCTTTGCGCGATTCTGCTAAGTTTGCCCATATATCCTAGCTTATTCTTATACTGTGATCGGTTATCATGTTACATTTAATGTTCTTTTCAAAAAAAAAAATTCATGTTACATTTAACTATGTACCTAACTATTTCTGCTGATCCAGAATTATATTGGAAGGATGAACCATATGAATACACCAGAGTTTGTCAAGGAGTTTGAGAAGGAGCACCAAGGTTCTAACATCCTGCATTGTTTCTCTTTTATGTGCTTAGTTGTTGCATTGCTAATTTTTACTTTAATTTTTTAGTTAAATGGCTGGACATCCATGAAAGCATACGGTCTACGATACGCTGTGTCTTTGAGTCGGCTGGAGCTGTTCATCCTGAGATGCAGAACCCATTCTCCAGGGCCATCTATGGTGTAGACATTATGCTTGATAACAGATTTAAACCAAAGATTTTAGAGGTATGTCTCAAGGACTTACTATCCTAATTGTAGCTTTGTTATCTTTCCCTGTATTGTTATAAAAATGCTTGAGCTTATATCTTTATGCGCATTGGTTATAAGAGTGTTTGCTTCGCTGGAGCAGAGAAAGGCTTTTAGGTATTCTCATATTGTGCTCTATTTGGTATGAAACTACATATAAATGTGTACATGCAGCTTGCAGCCATAGCACGCTGACAGATAGAGGTACTCCTAAGTTCGTCGGTTGGATTTGTTAGCAGGACTATGTAGCCATGAGAGTGTGCAAAGACGGACTGTCCGAACCAGATAGAAAATACAAATCACGAGACGGCTGTAACATTTGAGCCGTTCTGTTCCAGTGAATAACTGCAATCACATTTGGGTTTTGCTTTTGCTACTTATGTCTTCTGTGTGAACATTACGAGTGTGGACATCTAAAAGCTTGCTCCTTGAACATGTATTCTAACCAGACCTGTTTTGAAATGGGGTGCAGGTGACATACTGTCCAGACTGCGGGAGGGCATGCAAATATGACACGCAAGCTCTGGTAGGTAGCCAGGATACCATCAGAGGCCGTGATTTTTTCAACTCGGTGTTTGGCTGCCTCTTTCTTGACGAGCAAACACATGTATCACCCTTATAAGCATCGCCCCAGGGTCTGCTGCTGTAACATCAGATTTATCACATGACATGTACAACCTACTTGTCTGTTGGCTGTTGCCGTATGAGAGAGTAACGGAGGTGCTGTTGCTCGTTCTTTTTGCCAGTTTATCTCCTCGTCATATCCAGGCTTGCCCGAGGGTATAGCGGGGATGTGAATACGTGATGTTAAATTAAATTGCGCTTCAGCCGGAGCGTGCTACACGCCATCAGGCTCATTTTCGAAGGCAAGGTAGACCACTGGACATTACTCCACTGCTACTCATACAAATAGTAACTTGAAAGAATGGGCCTGCGTGCTCGCATGTCATCAACTACACTTCATTTGTGCTGCAACTAAACTATTTATACGCGAGCACACTGATCACTGAACCTAGCATATACATCCAGCTTATTTTCCCGCCAAAATTCAGAGCAAACAAAGTAGCAATGGGAGCTACAGCTGATGGTGGCAGCATCGGTACCGGCCACCGAATCCTCCTGTCCGTTTTCCTCTTCGCCGGCGTCTGCAGGTCCGACCCGGACCTCCTCCTGGACTACTGCGTCGCCGACACGGCGTCCCCTCCATCGTCCCAGCTCCACCTCAACGGCCTGGCCTGCATCGACCCGGCGACGGCGCGGGCGGAGCACTTCGCGACCTCAGCGCTGTCGCGGTCCGCCGCCGCCGCCGCCGCCGCGGCGTACGGCGCCGTTCGGGTTCAACGTGACGGTGACGAGCCCGGCGTCGTCGCTCCCCGGCGCGAACGCGCAGGGTCTCGCCATGGCGCGCACGGAAGCTGGCCCCAGGGCGGGGTGGCGCCGCCGCACGCGCACCCGCGCGCGTCGGAGGTGGCGGTGGTGCTGGCGGGCAGCGTGCTGGTGGGGTTCGCAGACACGTCGTACCGGCTGTACACGCAGCTGCTGCGCGCCGGGGAGGCGTTCGTGTTCCCGCGCGGGATGGTGCACTTCCTGCACAACATGGACCCGGCGGCGCCCGCCGTGGTGCTGTCGGGGCTCAACAGCCAGAGCCCCGGCGCGCACCTCCTGCCCTTCTCCGCGTTCCGGACCGAGCCCCGGGTGCCGGACGAGGTGCTCCAGAAAGCCTTCAAGATCAACGGCCAGGACGTGCACAGGATCCAAAGAAACCTCGCCGGATCCTCATAGACAAGAATGCAGTAGTATCTTTCTTTTGTGCGTATATATAAAAACTCGACTATATATATCTAGAAATTAATCAAATCATCAAATGATAATAATGGCCCTCCAGGAAAAAAGAAAAGAAAAGAATGCCACCATAAAAGGGCCGAAACAAAGGTTTGGGCTCACCAATTAGGCAATTATACAAGCAAATATGTCCGTGCATTGCAATGGGAGAAAAAAAAATTCAATCAAAAACTTTGGTATTATCGTCATCTCGTTGTCGCGGCCCGTCCTCGCTCACAACTCGGCACCTCCTCACCATCATGGTCCAGGCTCGTGAATATCGACGTGGTCTTGACCCGGGCTTGTGACTCGACGCCACCTCACCGTCGCTACCTCGTGAATATTCAATCAAAAACTTTGGCACTATCGTCATCTCGTGGTCGCGGCCCGCCCTCGCTCGCGACTCGGCACCTCCTCGCCGTCGTGGTCTAGGCTCATGAATACCGACGTGGTCTTGACCCAGGCTTGCGACTCAACGCCGCCTCGCCGTCGCTACCTCCGCCTGACGTTGACACTCCGCCTCGTCTCTCAAAGATTGAGTTGTTCTGGTGTTAGATCAGATGAGGATATAGATGCTTTGGGTGCGGAGTCGACCATCGTCCAAGTCCCCCACAAAAAATATTTAATAAATCGTTGTGAGACAGTGCCTCACAATATCAGATATTTTAAACTGATAAGAACAAATACTACACTTGATGTTAGCCAAAAGGCCGAAAAAGGTATGAGTCACAGCATTCATCCTTTCATTGTTTTATTTTCTCCTGTGGATTATAGCTCTTCTCCGGCGGCGGTACGGTACAAAACTAAATAAATAGGGTTATGTTACTTATACATTATTATTAGGATATATACTATAATATACTGATCTTAGAGAACGACACGCGATGTGGCTAAACAGCCGCATGCTTCTTTGAACGGGCCGATCTGGACGCAAAGGAACTCAACACGAGCTATTGTTAGGCCGGAGCATTCAGGCCCATGATGGATCAGAAAAAAAAGGCAGCGCGGGATCGCTCAGACAGGAGCAGAACAAAAAAAAAGCGGTTGACGAAAAAAAAAAGAAATCTTCTCTATTTATTAGTGTGTGTATATATATATATATATATATATATATATATATATATATATATATATATATATATATATATATATATATATATATATATATATATTACACTCTCTGTCAGCACGACCAAGGCCCGGTAGCGGTGGATGGAGAGAAATACGATACGAGGAGGTAATAATGTTTTGCCGTACCGCCAGGGAGCGAGATACACGTACAAATACGTGCCAAGTACGACACACGCATCATGTGCATGTCATGCTGATGCACACAAAGGGCAGATTATATACAATAATAGCGTGACGATCTCTGCGTCGACTCGTGAAGATTTCTGGAGGGTATGTATTCCGCCGCAAGTTTTCCGGCTGGTTAATTTGATGTGTTGGAAAAACCGGCGACACCTGCTGCACGTGGCGGGGGTGCCGGCGCCTGGCAGCAGGGAAGAACTAGCCAGAACACACGGGCTAGTCGCAGCAGAAATCGAAAAGCATTCCTGCTTTAGCAAGAGAAAAAAGAGATCGGTCTCGCTTTTCAATCTGTCTGAACTCGTACTCTCCTTTTCGGGGACACCGCTGAATTCCCACGGCAACGGCGTGGGTGGATATCTTTATCTCGCTCACCACCAATTGGCAATCGCTCGTTTTCGTCTTCTCCTTCTTCATGAATCTTCCTTCCACTGACAATGCAAGCTAAGCAGGAAGACCTCGCGCTCTCTCTCGTTTTCGTGTGGCCATTAATCCATTATATTGTTCGTGCAGAGCAGCAGCGTAGTCTTTCGCGTCTACGGTCTACGCGTGACGCCAACCAATTCGTCGTCCCTCGCTCCGTCGCCCAAGACCAAGAGCTAGCTCCGGACGGCTACAGCGACGTGATGTGAACCCGGAAGCAAAGCGTCTCTGCTTTCTATTACGCCCCCGGCCGCCGGAGCCTTTTCAGTTTTTTCCGATCCTGCCTTTTGGGGAGCATCGATCGTTAAAGGCTAAGGATGCTGGTTTTTTTTTTGTTTTTTTTTTTGGAAAAGCCAGGAGGAGCCGGAGCCTCCTACTGCAAAATGCATTGAAACTTAGGATAAAAAAAGAGTTACAAAGTTTATAGGAGGTTTAGCGAGAAGAGATTAAGGAACAGAAAAAGAAAGAAAAAATCCAGAAAATTACAAAGTTGTAAGAATCCATGATTCTAGCAAGATTGAAAAAGCTGACTTAATTCTGAACAACAAGGAACTAGCTTCTTCCAGCGACATATGCCTTGAATTGTTGAACTGACGGGTTTCTGTTTTTGAAAATTGCATCATTCCTTACCATCCATATTCCCCAACAAGAGATAACGAAGATATCCAGTGTAAACTCCAATTGAAGCATAGATTTCCATTCATGAAAGATTTGAGAGACAGTGAGATTTGCATGTATTTGAAAGCCGGCGACACACGCATTGCGATGGAAAACGAGGGAGGGACATGTTTTTCCTCCCAGATGTTTTGCTCATTTCATTTCTTGCATGCGGCTGCATGACATCTCCATCGGGCCTGTGTTTGGAAGACGGCTAGTGATTTCTTGAACGTGGACGTGTCCGTCAGTAGTATGAATCATGCATGATTCATGAATGAACCGTCAAACAAGACTAATCTAAACGCTGCGGGTGAAGAAAACCGGTCGGATCGACAAGCGCGCGGCTTACGTGATCTTCTCAGAAGATGCATGAGGTCAGGTCATGATGAGCGTGTGTGATTTTTGTTAGTTTTTTCTTTGGGTGATGAGCTGCGGGGTACCGGTCTCTGTTAAACCTGACAGAAGAATAGCATAGCATGACACAGCTCTGGTGTTCCAAGTTCAAACGGCACGGTATTCTGATAGATCTACACTCTGCAGCAAGAAGGAATACCTGAATTCGCTGAATGGCCCTATGATTTGATTTCTGAAAAGCACGAGTTGTGTGCAACTACTACTGCCCAAATTAAAAGGGAGATTATACTACTACTACTACTACTACTACTACTACCTGATAATAGCATACAAGTGTCATGCGACTTCAATCAATCAATGCAATTGCAGCCTCGAGTTAAACAATTAATCCTGATCCTTGTTAATAAACAAAATCCTTCTTCTAGACCACGAGTAACAAACAGATTCAAATATGTGCAAACACAAGCTGGAGCTGCGTGGTACAGTAGTAACAGTACGTACAATACACACGACTGGTTTCCAAGGGGCCCATCGTTTTCCGCTGTTCTAGGTAAGGACCCATTCGTCAACCTCCCGAGAGCCCGTCTTCGTCTCAACTCCTGTGGCTGTGGGGGGGAATGGAAATGCGTTTTTTTTCCTGGTGATGTTCAGTTCAGATATGATGTCCATCTCTCAAAACTATTCTCTGCGGACGGACGCAATCCAGTTTGCTGATACGATCGAAGTGTTCAATTCTGCACCTAACCCTTGACATGGACATGCCATACTACATACACCTATATAAAGGTTGTCGTCATCGTCTGACAGAGATTGAATCAACGTGATTTTTTTTTTTGGAAAAAAAAAAGTTGTGGCTACCTCTGAATTGAATTTCTTTCCCTGGAGAATATTAGAAAGATGGTAGACTTCACCGTGCTGTACATAATTCAACAATTCAAAAGGCAGCGTGCAATGGTTTAGCTTGCTTGCTCCTTCCGCCGTTGACAGACGGCAGCGCGGTTAAAGGGCCAGCTAGGTTAACTCAGCAAGTCAGCACCATTAACTTAGTTGAAAGTGGCTTGTTAGCATTGTCGACTGTTGTTGAAAAATATTTTGCAGGAACTCAAACGGCTTGTCTACTGTGCACCCGTGTGTTTTAACAGGAACCAGCACACGTGTGTTGTAGCTCTAAAACACACGAATTCCATCAACCTACAAAACCGTGTGTTTTTTTCCTTGTTAGCACACGTTTTTTTATTTCCTGGCAACACACGAATTCAAACAAAGAAGAAAATCCATTTGTTTTATCCTCAGCTAGCACATGGTTTTTAATGAAGGCCCATACAGAGCAGATCTGTGTAATTTCTATGCAACAAAATTACATGTAGGGAGCCAATCATGTAGAGTAGACAACAAATTCAATTAAAAAAAGGACAAGCACATCAAAGAATTACAGACCAAGACCAGCAGATTATAGACACACAAAAATAAACATAATGGAATTTCTAACAATTGAAAAAGTTGTACAATTACAGATTTCCTAGTCTATTTCACTTGATATTTTAGTTAAATAAAGAACACTCACTAAACTAGTATTACAAACTAAAATGAAAAACAAGGTTTAACATTTAATCTGACTCAAAGGTGTTAATTAACCATTATCTAGAAACATCTACATACAAGGAAATAAATTCACCAGCCTCCTGCACCAACACTCCGTGGCTACAACTAATAAACAGCAACAACTCTCTGGAATCAAATATCCTGACAACTTTATTCTGGGGGCCAGTACAAAGCTGCAACCACATGTTATGGGAGCTTTTGCCTAAACAGGTCTATAGTAGCTGCAAATCTAGAAAACATCAGCAACACAAAAGATTAAAGAATAACAAGTAGCTCTAGTCAGATAATAGCTGCCATCATTCTTCAAACCATTTTTTTTTTAAAAAAAAGACTACATAGCTTCAAACTACACTTTGCCTCCCTCTTCTTTCCCCTGAGAATAAAAATCGTAGCACTAAGAGAATGGTTTAGAAAGACTAGATATTGCACATGTTAAACACCATAATTGCAGTAGTTGAGGTGTGCAATTTACTACTAGTAAATGTGCAATCAAGAGAATGGTTAACAATAGCACAATGACAAGGACAAGGACAGGTGCGAATTATCGAGGTGACAACATGTCAATACCTCCTTATTTTTCCAACGCCATATTGACATGTTGCGAATTATCGAGGTGTTGCAGTGTCTGTGAGCGAATCAAACATACTCTAACAGGCTAATACAATAATTCTAGGAACAAAGTAAATACTAGCAGTGGTACTCAACCGTTGGATAAATAGAAGATTCTTCAGAAATGCAGCAACGAGGAGGAAAACATCGTACATCCATAGGACGCCATAACTGAATCCCTACTAATCACCACAGATTGTTCGTTCTCCCAAATCCCCTGAAATGACAAAGACAAAAATGAGGTGTCTAATCACAATTAATAGACTGAAGACGTGTTAACACAAATCACAAGAAAACTTGGTGTGGGCAGGCACAAATCACAATTAACAGAGGTAAAAGGTGTGTTACCACAAATCACAAAGAGAATTTTTCATGGAATGACAAGTCACATATTTTTCTATTGAAATGCAATCACAGATCACAATAAATAATTTTTTCCATGGAATGACATATCACAATTTTTCATATGGAAGAACAATCACAAGACATAATTTTTTTCTATGGAAGGACAAATCACAATTTTTTCTATTGAAGCACAACAATTATTTGTTTTCCTATGCATTGTTCAGCCATACAAATAACTGGCATAGTGGCATACATTGTTCCTTCTTTGAACAATCAACATAGGAAAATAGGAAAACATGTAATGCCAGGAATAACTACTAGCTCAGATTGCCTTCATAGTGCTAATTTTCACCTTTGGATTATTATCCACCTCTCCCCTCAGTGAAAGAACCGAAAATAGCTCGGATTATGAAGTAGTTCAGAACATACCTCATGAGCATCAGATAGTTACAACAAACCAATTTAACCCAGCGTCCTCAGTGTGCACAAAGATCAGGTCCAGAAGTTGATGGACTGTGCTGGCACAAAACACAAGTAAATTTTTTCTATGAAAGGACAAAAACAAAAGTTGTGGTGTGTGCTGGCATAAAATACAAGTAATTTTTTTCTATAGAAGGAGAAGAACAGAAGTTGTGGTGTGTGCTGGAACAAAATACAACAATTTTTTTTTCTATCGGAGGACAAGAACAAAAGTTATGGTGTGTGCTGGCACAAAAAACAAGCGGCATGTTTTTTTCTATAGAAAGACAAGAACAGAAGTTGTGGTCTGACACAAAACACAAGTAACATTTTTTCTATGGAAGGACAATAACAAAACTTGTGGTGTGTGCTGGCACAAATAACAAATATACAAGTTTTGATATTAGGGGACTCAAACCAAATACAACAGTTTTGATTATTTGAACTACTGCATGCACCGAAGAACTTTACCTAGTTAGCGATCCATTTCAGATACATAGTTAGTGATCCGTTTCAGGTTAGCACTCTACGTGTCATTTCTATTAAAATCCACAAGCAGCACACACATGAATGAAAAGAAAAAAAATCTTTAAAAAGAGGAATATGAACTTACATTATATTATGCATAGACATGAAATTACGATTGATGAGAACTACAATTACAAAACTAAGAACTAGCAGTTTATATTAATAGTTTTTGCAATGTACTCCATGTATATGTTTTACTTGCTACAATGCACCAATTAATCCAACAAAAAGCAAGCAAAAGACAGCAATATCATTTGTAGCAGTTTGGCCTCAGCTAAACATTGTGATGTAGTAATTAACATTTTTTAGTTCATTGGTGGCTGCTGGCAACACAAAAAATGAAACCAAGTACATTACTGCCATAGAATCCATCTGAGCATCCATGACCTACCATCAGCTGGGTTTCTATCCCATTGTTGCTAGAGAATTAGGATGGTTCAGACAGATTAGATGACAGATGGTTGTGAGAGGGTGGCCGTGGCCGACAAGGAGCACCAAAGAGAAAAGGAAGCAAGAACGGGAGAAGGCGAAATGAACGAGCATAATAGGGAGAGTGAGGCGCCTTCTCGGATACCGGCCCCACCTGTCAGCTGCACAACTAAAAGGGCGCCTCACATGTGAACAGAGCGCATCACTAGTAGCAATCCATCGCGTGATGGATGTAGCAAGAATTGTGTGCCGAGAGAGACAGAAACACACAAGTCATATAGCAATTCCAAAGAAGTGCAATTCGAAGCTCCACAACCGAAAATTAACTATGCAGCCACCTCATTAATGATAGTTTGCATCATAGGCCTTTAAAATTATAGAACAATAACAAAAAAAAAGAAAAATAGAATAAGGACAAATGTTCTTTTTTTTTCAACCATCATTTCAACAATAAGGATAAATGTGTGTTCACAGAAATCACAAATAACAGAATCCAATTTGTTGTAGCACAGATCAGAAAAGACAATTTATATTATATGAAAGGATAAGGACATAAAATAGTTGTGCGTTAGCACAAATCACAATTAACAGATTCAACATGTTCTAGCACAGATCACAAAATATTATTTTTTTCTATTAAAAGACATAGCTATTGTTAAGAGGTAGCCAGGAAACAGGAACAGAGAGAGATAGAGATTACAGTTCCTCAGGCTTCTTGAGCTTCGAGATGAAGAAGGGGATGTCTACATACTTCAAGTTTCCAGAAAAAAGCTAGCAGAGAGTAATACGAGCATCACTGTTCTAAAATATATTTACTTCATGTAGACTCAAACATTCCTCAAAACAAAATAATTCTACTTCATTTTCTTAACAGTTGTTAAGATAGCTATTACAACCAGTTTGCTCCCAATTACCTACACAATTATTCAGACTACTACAAATAGCAAGATGTTCATGGCAGATGCGAGAAAATTCATTGGATACAAGGAAATCAGTCCACAAGAAATTGGTAGAAAAATTTAAGGCTACACCCATTACCATATGAAATTTGGCAGAAGCAGCACCTTCACCTGCAAGTCCAACACCGACAACATGTGCTGACAACGAAACACACCTGTCAATTAAGTAACTTGCACACATTGAGCTCTTCAATAACAGACACTACACTGCAATGCTCCTCCTGCAGTGCATTTAAGGTTCGTTCAGATTTCGTTTCAGACATGCAACAATTAGAGTTTCACTTAAATGGTTAATGATTCAAACAAGACAAACTCGGATGTTCATAAATTTCAAAGAATTATTACCTTTTTCTACAGACGCACCTTCAGAAGCTGTCTCACAACTTACTTTATATTTTTTCCAAGTTTCTTCTCCTTCTGCAAGGGCAAAGAACAGGATAGACACTAAAGTTCATGGCACCATACACGTAGAAAAATTAAAACATATTAGAAATTACAATACAACAAAGAAAAATTGTGCATTTCTACTTGTGCAATTTCTATACATGAAAAATGCAATATAACATTTTGTAAGCTTGCTTCCAAAATAAGATACTTCACAAGTGCATATGGTCTAGGTGAAGTAGAACTAATCATATCCTCTATTTTCGTGTGTTTATCGGAGATCAGTAAGATTGCAAAAGAGAAGCAGACTTCTTAAATGTGAGCTCAGTCTAAACTCAGAAACAATGTAACCTACGGTAACACTGATATAATAGAACTATAAGCAAAAATACTTACTCATAGAATATAATCTGCAGGTGAGACAACTGCTACTAACAGTTAAACATAGCATCAAACTTCAGGGGACTTGGGGTTAGCAACTTAATATAAATTTAGAAAAATGCTAAAAAAACATAGCAACTTCCTTTCAGATTCAAAAGAACACTCAAACACTATTTACTACTGACAATATATTTTTACTACTAACAAGGTATTCCAGTTAAAATAAATAACTATCAAGCAACATGCAATATAGCTATAAGCAAAAATACTTACTCATAGAATATAATCTGCAGGTGAGACAATTGCTACTAACAGATAAACATAGCATCAAACTTCAGGGGACTTGGGGTTAGCAACTTAATATAAATATAGGGAAATGCTAAAAAAAACATAGCAACTTCCTTTTAGATTCAAAAGAACACTCAAGAACTATTTATTACTGACAAGATATTTTTACTACTAACAAGGTATTCCAGTTAAGATAAAGAACTATCAAGCAACAATAATCACATATACAAACACAATTACACCTAAATTTACACCATTCCACAATTTACTGAACATACCTGCCGATTAAGTTACTTGCACAAACTAAGCTCTTCAAACACCGACTCTGCACTGCAATGCTCCTCCTGCAGTGCATTCAAGGTTCATTCAGATTTTAGTATACAAAGACAGGACCACATATAACTTTTGGAACGAACTAACTTTCATCTTAACATGTATGTCAAGCAATGGCATTCAGTACACTAAGCACCAAGTAATTCAAACAATGGGGTCATTAAACCACAAGTGATTGATAATCTAAAATTAAGTTTATTAGTGTCTAAAAAATAGGTGTACAATGCACTAAAGAAAAGGCCATGAATCAAAATTTAGAACCAAGATAGGAAAAATTACAAGTATATTATCACTGTTGAAATTAACTCATTAAGAAATCTACAATGGAACAATAGCTACAAGCTAATTCCACCTCTAACTAAGCAATCTGCAATGCCGCAGAAGATAAGAGCAAGTGGACAATACAAAAACCAGATAACAAGCTACAACTGATGACATCTGATACTGACACACCTGTGCCTCCTGCACACAGTTATCAATTAAGGAACTCTACACTGCAATGATCCTCTTGCATGAAACAAAGACATATTTGTCCAAGTTCTGATAAAATATACAAAGAAATTAACAATAAATCAAAAACAAGCATTGCAATCATGTCAATGAAGCATAAACACAGAATAGACTACAAATCAGGTTCATCTCTATCCTTCCCTCATCCCTCCTACTAAACAAATAAATCCCACATACCATAAAATCCTAGAACAATCAATCAAAATAGCTAAACCAACAACTGACCCCAAAGAGCATCTCAATGAATCCTACTGCAAATCCACTGCTCCAACCAAACTAAACCCCAAATCAGAGAAACAAGGACCACATCAAAATGTGAGGCACTACTACAAATCCACTCCTCCAACCAAATCAACATAGATCGCCGACAGACAAATCCACCTGCTGACAAATCACAGCCAACAAATCCAACCACTGACAAATCATCGGCACACAAACATCTGCGTACCTACAAACAAATCCAATGCACCATGCACCCCAGCTGCTCTCCCTGCCCCAAAAATCCCCCAAATCCAACACAAATCTGATGCAAATCTGACCCACGTAACAATGCCTGCTCAAATCCCCCGGCGACATCACAAAATCCCCCACCCAATTCCCCACAACTTTGCTTGCTGCCGAACCAAAAAGCCTAACTGCCACGCAGCCCCCACCACAAACGAACCCCCAGCTGACGACCAAACACTCCACCACAAAAACAGATGAGACACCGAGCAACCCGAGAAGGAGAAGGAGAAGAATCCCCACCGGAGGAGACGCCGCCGCCGCCGAGGAGGGAGAGGGTGGCTGCGAGGGAGAGGGTGGGCGTCGCCGTCTCGTCGACGAGGAGCACCGAAGAGAAAGGGAGGCGACACCGGGAGGGGAAGGCGAATGACCGAGCAGAAATGGGGAGAGTGAGGGGCCTCCTCAAAATACAAACAGTGCCAAGAAGCTGGGCCTCGCCTGTCAGCTGCACAACAAAAGGGCGCCTCACGTGTGAACAGAGCGCGTCGCTTGGAGCCCTCCATTGCGCGATGGACACAGGAAGATTCGTGTGCTGCGAGCGACAGAAACACACGCGTGTCATATAGCATTCCTCAACTCAAAAGTGTTTCGAATTTCAATACGGTTAGATCATGTACCGTTGAAATTGTTCGAAGGAGGTAGATGAAGAATTGAAGATCAGCATCTTCTTTTGAAATATCCTCTGAAAAAACTGGTGTATATTCATCATGATTGAGATGACTAGACGAAGTTTACATGATCAAATATGGAGCTTACCAGCGGACAATGCTACCGTGTAGTGTACCACTGTACCCGTAGTTACACTGTACGTGGTAATAGCTCAAACAGATCTAAGCCATTGATTATTTTTAGATTTTTATGAATTCATACATAAAAAATAATCTAAGAAAAATAAAAAACTACCGAATCTCCTGATCTCGGGACAAAAAGAAAAGGGTGCGCTTGCATTCGCTGTTCGCGGACCTACGGAAGGGCCCCGGGGGGGGGGGGGGGGGGGGGGGCGCTGAATGCATGGTTGAATCCATGGAGAGAAAAAAAAAAGATTTAGGTGCACCAACAAGTGTTACATGCATATAGAAAATCATTAGTTACGTGCATGTGCATAAAAATTGTAATTTGCGCTAATCAAATAGTGTGTCAAAGTTGCAAAATAAAAAGATTTACCACATCTAATAGATCATGCATGCATCAATCAAATCTAGAAAAAAACTATATAATCATATTTTACAAAACTAAAAGTCAAATAAATATATATTTCATGTACTTCTAAGAAGTAATAAATGATCTCAACCATCAAATTTAATTAAATGATGGTTATTTGGGAGTACCAAAATAAAACTATACGTCAGCTCGATGCATTTCTATCTTTAAACTGACCGTACATTTCTTTCTAGAAAGACTCAGTCGGCAACCAATGTTAATAATTATTATCCTTTCCTTTTTCTTAAAAAATGTCTATTAGTCGACTTGTTTCCAGTGTAGATCAAACACGATAGTCACTCAGTCATCTCTCAAAACTTCCGTCACATCAATTTTACGGCACATAAATAGAACATTAAATATAGACGAAATTTTTACATGTTTACACAGTTTGCCTGTAAATCGCGAGACGAATCTTTTGAGTCTACTTAGACTATAATTGAACACTTATTGCAAAAAATTTCTCGCTGCTACAGTGTCAAAATCTTAAAAATTTTAGGATCTAAACACCCAAAGTAAACCTAAAGTATAAGCTGTGGTTGCACCCAACTCCGAGGTAATAGCCAATAGGCCGGGAATCTCTCTGAGACACTCTAGGTGGTCTTGTCCATCTTGATTTGGATGTTATTGTCGCTTCTTGACATGTAATGCAATTTTTTTTATGCAGACATGTAATGCAACTAGCACGGAGGGTGCGCTACCGCCGAGGCAGCTCTGAACGGTGCATCCCTAGGTCGAAAAAAAAACATGGACGGCGAAAAAAAAAGAACAATGAAAGATGACGTCAGCAAGCACGGTTGCTGACACCATCGTGAACAGTACCCGTCAACATTATGAACAGTATCACTACAGTAAAAGAAGGGCTGAGAGGCCGCCAATGGTGGTTAAAGCTATCTATCTATTATTTGTTCATCTCAACTTGCTCTTATGTTATGTGTATAATACTATGTATCCGTTCTAATTTATAAGTCGTTTGATTTTTTTATAAGTTTGACCACTCGTCTTATTAAAAAATTTATGTAAAATATCTTTTTTTTGTTATGACTTGCTTTATTAATAAAAGTTCTTTAAAGAATAATTTAAATTTAACTTTTTTGCATAAATATTTTAAATAAGACGACTGGTCAAAGTTAAAGGTGAAAAAGTCAAACGACTTATAAATTAGGACGGAGTAAGTACCCTAACAGATGTCGTCAAATAGTCACTTCTTCCTGTTGCAGTGACTGCGCAAGCACGAGAATATGTGAGCCAGCAGAAATGCATCATTACATTGTGTAGCGGCCGTGGAGTTTATCTGCTGTAAGTATGACAGGTAGGATCTATTGTAATAAAGAATTGAATTGCTGATACTTCTTGCATGCAAAGTGGGGACATAAACAATGTGGATGTACATATGAGATAAACTCTATGGTCGCTAGCCAATTCGAAATTTTTGCTCTGCCGACATCAATGGAAAATATTTAGGTGGGGTGCTCACCTCTCCTATGAGTATTGAAAAAAAAGGAAAAGGTTCTTCTTCCTCGTCATGTAGTATCTTTGTAACATCCCGGCCCAGAGGCTTAATAGGATTGATAGGATACTCATGCCAACAAGTTGCAACTTCTTTTCCAGAAGCCCATCTGCAAAGAACTCCGAAGTTAAGCGAGCTTGGCCCTGGAGCGATGGGTGACCGACCGGGAAGTTCTTCCCGGGTGCGCATGAGTGAGCACAAAGTGCGCAGAAAAAGACTAGAGTTGGTCTGTGAGGACAGTCTATATCCTAGTTAAGCTGCCAAATATAAGCGGGCCCGGCCTCGGGGAGGCGGGACGTTACAGAATGGTATCGGAGCCGACCCTTACGGTTTCACGGGCGCGTGTGTCGCAGTTGCGCAGGCATGGTGCGCATGGCTGGTGTGGATTCGGCGTGGTCACACAGCATGGCACATGCGCTGGCACTGGACACACAGACGTGGCCAAGAGGGGACGTTCCTGGCTTGGGATTGATCGACGAGGACGTCGATCTCTTAAGGGGGTGAGGATGTAACATCCCGGCCCAGGGCTTAATAGGATTGATAGGATACCCATGCCAACAAGTTGCAACTTCTTTTCCGGAAGCCCATCTGCAAAGAACTCCGAAGTTAAGCGAGCTTGGCCCTGGAGCGATGGGTGACCGGCCCGGGAAATTCTTCCCGGGTGCGCATGAGTGAGCACAAAGTGCGCAGAAAAGACAGGTGTTGGTCTGTGAGGACAGTCTGTATCCTAGTTAAGCTGCCAAATGTATGCGGGCCCGGCCTCGGGGAAGCGGGACGTTACAGAAAACTGAAACATCCTCGATTTTCCACGAAGGGAAAATTCACAGAATGAAATATAATGTGATAAAACCAAAGATTGATCTCATCGTATTATCATATATCAGTTGATATTAAAGTCATACATCGAGAATACTTACAAAATATTACATCAACTGAGTGGACACCTGTTACAGGGTTAATCTAGCGGAAGCATATCTAGTCATAATCAGAGTTAGCGGATTATGTCGTCGAGTGAAGGCTCCTCCTTCACGAGAATCATCAGATTTGTTGATGGCGCAGCATAGTCTTTATCTCCTGAACCAAACCTGAGCATAGGTACGAGACCGTCTAATCCTTCGTATCTCAATATCTCTGTTAGTCAGGTATTCTGCACACCGCCAGATATGTGCAGGCCATGGTCAGCACCGATTAGCTTTAGTGGAAAAGAGAAAATAAAGGATCTGGCGATCCTAATATTTGGCTGTGCTTTGCATCCTATGCAAAGTAGTATCAACTAATAATATCATATTAGTTTGTCAAGTTTTAACCCATATCATCAGTTCCTATCAGTCTATCCCAAATCCATCATCCCACCCATACACCACGTCACACACACACCTCACGCTCAGTCGACAGGCCCAACTCCCTCTCGGGTCCTGTCTCAACGGCACACTGCCACGTCGAGCACACTGCCGAACAATCATCAAGCAGGGGGAGAAAAGAATATCGCTCTCTACACTAGACAGAGCCTCACAGGAAAGGTCCATAGCCGACGAATCGGCATATGTATCGATCGATCAACCATAACACTCTGCAGAGGTTTTACCACTCACAAGATTAGCCATCATTGATGCTGTACAATCATCTAGGCAGAATTCCGGGTGCTTGCTTGCCTAGGTCGATGCCACCCTACCACTCAGTCCTGGGTAACTTCGGCCCTACGCCGAAACGCTGAGACTGGGAGACGCAGTACCGGGCCCAATCAGTGGTACTGCGCATCTAGAACGGTGCGGGAACTTCCTGCATCCGCCACCGCCCACCCTATCACCTTACAACTTAGCAGTAGTGGCACCACCCTACCAAGTAGTCCAGCCGTCTCCCGCCCATCAGAAGCGAGTGAGCAGTAAAGGATTCCCATGAACCTGGTGCTAGTCCTTCCTAGGTTTGACCAAGCAGGCATCTTTTGTTAGGGGATACTCTCCCCGTGCCATCACGGCACCTCCATTCACGGGACTTCAATGCACATCCCGGAACCACCTCATAAGTCATTACCCGCCACAGGTATCTCTCGTGGGAATGCCCAGATGCAACTCCCGGCAAGACTTACTTACACAGCTCGTCGCGTATCCCACTTGGTCGACTCGACCCTCACCACACACCCAAGACACACGCAGCACGCTCACATACCACCAGTCCGGCATCCCAAGCCAAACCATTCCCAGGGGTTCACCACCAGCATCACATCATAGATACAATGTGAGTGGAGTTAATAGATAAATATAGTGATGTAACATGCAAGCAAACAGGTAGATAGAAATATGTATAATAGAGCGTGAGCGCGAAGCCGGGTGGTATAGTGGAGTGGTTGCAAGCGGGGTAGTAACGGCTTAGGTAGTAACATGCATCATATACTAGCAAAGGAGTAAATATAAAGCGCTAGCAATTCTAGATCTGCAATGTCTAATAGGATTCTCTAAAAGAAGGTGCTGCCATGACACCTGCGTTGTCGAGGAAGTAGTGGTATGAGCACTCCTCAGTTAGTGTAGTCGTTCTGCTGGATCACCTCTTCCTAGGGTCACTTCACCCCACAGCTCCTATCGTCGTCCATGTTCTCCTCCTCCCGCAGTTCTTGATCTATTCGTCGCTAATCCGGAAACGGCTACTCCGCGAAGCAATACAAGGCAATAAAACACTCAATTCATCAAAAGACGTCGGGACACGGGGAGACCCATTAACAGCAAAGAAATAATAAAAGGTACACGGCTTAGCCCTCTCGGCGTATGTCTGATTTTATCAGACCCAAGAAACAAGAGTGGTGGTTTGCTAAGCACAAGCATAAGTCACAGCCAAGCCAATATGGCTTTATAATAAATGGTTTAGGCCAAAGCTTATCCATAGCAAACACCACGGCACATGATCTTCCGATCCGTACACCACGGGGAAGACGGGGATCGGAGGACGGCCGATCAGCAGGAAAGAACAAGGAATTTCCAACGATAAATGCTGCACAAAATAGTGCGAGTGTTTAATCCACTTGTAGGGTACCAAGGCTGTGATTCAAACGGGTACGATCATACAAGCGTTTAAACATCAAGAATCAAAAGAGAGAGAGAAGTTAGCTAGACATATCCATATTATATTCTCAGTCACATCTTCGGTGAAGATGGTTTTAAGCGGTCGACCGAGTCGACCTACTTAGATCTGAGATCTTAATATAGACCATAGCTTCGCTAACAAAAAGAGTCAGTCCGGTCTTTGATCCAGTCACTGTGAGTAAGACGGGATCGAACAGAGCGGGCTTATACGAAAACGAAGAGCGAAAAACATAATAAAGCGGTGGTCTACTTCTTCCAACACGCACGCCACGGAATAGACGAGGTGTCAGAAGAGAGCGATACACAGAAGAATGCAAGTGCGCAAACCTCTCGTAGGGTACCACGACCTGGGTGCACTGGCACTAAGTCATTACTCGGATCCATAGCGGTGCGGTTGTCACCGCAGGAATCAGAGGAATGCGACGGTCGCGCAGGGTACGAGCAAGCGAGGGTCGTCGCACGAAAAATCAAAGAACGGCACACGGGGTCTAGCTCCATGGTCATGGCGAGGCATGCTCGCGGCCACAAGCTACACCAGCGAGAGGTCGAGTTACACTCGGCATTACGGTCATGGCAGGACGGATCCCACGATCGCAACGTCCGAACGAGGTACGATCCCACCGCTGGCTCGAAGGCACAGCACACAGACAAACAACACAACAACCAGCAATAAGAACCAATGACATGACTCAAAAGACTCATTATAAGACTGCGGAGTAGCACAATTCCATAGCATTATGATAGATGGATCCTGTATTACAGATTTAGATACAGACAGATCGTGAGGACAAGGTACAACAGATAGAATATAAGGATAGGGTACAACAGATATAGACATATCGCAAGGATAGGATACAGTATGATGGATAGATGTACAAGGAGTAAGAGCAGGGGTCCAATAGTCCAGCGTCGTATATTACTTTGGCTTTCCAACCGTCCAACATTATCTTTGGGGCCTCAAGAGGTGGCAACGGGGCTATGGCACAAGGTCGGACAGGGCCATTGTTAAAGGAAAGTGACTGAGGCTTGCTTCTACACGTCCTGGCTCCACTGGGCCAACTGCTGGTACCTTCTGGCCTGCTATGGCTTGCTACGGCTAGTCGTGGCCGGCTACTGGCTGGTCGTGGCCCACTGCTGGCTGGTCATGGCTGGCTGTGGCCTGCTGCTGGCTGGTCGCGGCTGTTCGGTGGAGCAGCTTTGGCGTTCTGCACAGGGACGACGCACGGGGCAGGTCGGGACGCCAGCTTCTCGGCAAATAGGGAACGAGCAGCACGTGGCGAGGTTGTGCGGGGTGGTCCTCCTTCCTGCAGTGGTGTGACCACGGCGCGATGGCCGGTTTCAGTTTAGACAGCAACGGGAAGGAGTAAGGGAGGTGCTTGGCATTGTGGCTCACCGGCGAGTTGGAAGGGGGTCGACATGGTATGCTGCTGCTGCATCCCACGGAGGCTCGGACAAGCAACAGCATGGTCAGCAGGGCCACCGCGCGGTGGAGCGGAGGGAGCAGGCCGCGACGTGGTCGGGGTCGCAGTGGCTCGCTCCAACACGGTCGAGGGCGACGTCGGTGTGCGGGATACCGTTGTCACGTTCGTGGCCGGCTCGGTGGCGAGCTGCACACGGCGAACGGGCCGGTGGCGCACACGGAGGCGGTGCACGGCGACCTGGTTCGCGTCGAGGTCGTGCGCGCCTGCTGGAAGCGGTGGCGCAGTGGAGTCCGCGGCCGACCGAGGTCGTGGCCATGGCCGGCGTAGCTGCGGCCGGCACGTCGTGGCGGTGGTGCGGACGCGCGTGGAGCGGCGTGGTGGTGGCGGGCAGAGGCACGGCGACCGTGGCTAGGTGGCCGGCCAGGCAGCAGGTCACGCAGCTGCGCCTGGCCGTGCTTGGCGTCGGAGTCCAGCGCGGCGGTGGCAGCGACGGTGGTGCTGAGGAGCTTGGTGGAGACGGACGTGCCCACGGAGGCGCGCGGTGGAGGTGCAAGCGACGACGGCGGCTTGGCTTGGCGGCTGCGCGTGCGTGGTTGCTCGTGGCCATGGCGAGCTTGCTGCCGCGGCCAGCGGTGGTGGCGGCCATGGCCGAGGCCACACCAGCCGGCAGTGGCTACGACCTTGGCGGGCTGAGGGTGTGCAGAGGGAGGAAGGAAGGGTGGCGGCGGCCTGGGGAGAAGATGAGCTCCCGGCGGCCGCGGTTTTTAAGGGCAATCGACTAGGGCTCCAAGAGGATCGACGGCGGGGAACTTCGGAGAGCGTGCCGAGGCCACGCGGCATCCATCGAGCGGGCGCGGTCGCTCGTGTGCGCAGGTGCACGCGCACGCCAAGGCTGGCGGCGGCGGCGATGGCCCTGGGAGGGAGCGGCACGTTCCTAGGGTTCCAGGGTGAGGGCGTGCGGCTGGGCCGGTCGGGCCAGCTGGGCCACGGCCTGTGCAAGGGGAAAGTGAGCGGGCTAGTTGGGCCGGGCAGGAGACGCGCGCGCGTGTGGGCCGGGAGGTGGAGTGATGGGCCGCGCTGCTGCTTGGGCCAAAGGGGAAAGAGGGAGGGTTGGGCTGGATTGGAGAAGGTTGATGGTTTCCCTTTTCTAATATTTGAACTCGGAGAAATTTAGGTGACATTTGTGAGTTAGTTTGAGATGAAATCAGTCGGGTTATGACTCATGGAGAGGAGAATAATCCCTCCACTTGTTAGGGTAAATTGAGGGGTCCGAATAAATCCTATAGGGTCTTGGAGAGATTTAGAAAGGGGAATTGCTATAGAATCGTGCACTCCGACACAAACCCATCACTAACTCACCAACACGAGCACACTCTTACAAATAACTCTACATGTATGCAACGATCGTTAGCGGGTTAGTCTCGATTCGACCTAGTAACTACATGCTTCACACACATTGCAAGAAAAAATTTAGAAAGTTTAGATTTTTGTTTATCGAAAAACCTGAGTTGTTACAATCTTAATGTTCCTTTTTTAAAAAAATGTTTAAAAAACTAAACATGTATATATACTTATCATGCTAAGCATCAGCTGCATCATATCCTAGCTATTGTGTGCTTATTGGGTGTTGGAAACATTGAGATGTTTCTGTTTGCTTGAACTTATATTGCCAGCATCAGCCAGCCATTCAGCAGTATTTTTCTATCAGAATAATCAGCCAACCAGCCATACAATCCAGGCAGCCAAACACATATATGAGATTAAGACGTCCGCCCTTGTCTCTTTGCATGCACCGATCACTGTTGAAAAATAATCTGTATTCTGTTTTTTTTTTGCGTTCAGGTCAAATGCTGCTACAGTATACAAGCTAAAGGTAGCAACACCAAGATTTTTTTTACCCCCTGGAGGCCTGGATCATGGCGAAAGGTATCGTTCGGCTTGTAAAATTAGAGATGTATGAACATGTTACATGCATCTGGACGTATAAGCATGAGGCGGACACGTATAGAATATAATCTTCAATTTGACACGCTGGTTATATACTACTACTATAGCGAAAGCGAACTATCTTAATCGTTGGGTCGTTTTTAACACATAATTATTAAACTGTAATTTTTTAGATAAATGATAGTTTATATCTGGCTTTATCTATCAGAAGATAGAATCAGACCCATTATTATAGAATCTGCCCAAAGGCACACACGGATTGTAAAATCCAGTTTGCAACCACACAAAAGAAAACCAAAAAGATAGAGCAATTTTGACTAAACATGACCAATATAGCTAGTTGATAACCATCCATTAAAACTAAAAACATTGCAACGCAGACGTCTCTAGGTGCTCCCTTACAAGGGTCAACGATCCCTTAGATCCTCAAGCCGCTGTAAGTGTGCCCACTGCTGGAGCCAGTGCGTTCCTCTTAATAGAACCTGCAAAAAAGATTTTGTTCTACATTTATCAAAAGCCACCTCATTTCTGTTTATCTAGAGCGCGCAAAAAAACGCAGATGCTGTTGTTAATAACAATGAATTATACTTTTTATTAGCCAATTTTGATCACCGGTTAAACAAATCATCTATATTATGAGGGGGTGACAAAAAAAAGTATATTTACAGTGCGCCACAAGAACTTGGCATAAAAGTAATCTAAAAAAAAAGATGATGAATGGTTTTAAGAGAATGGCAGAAGCAGCACTTCGTATCACCATTCCAGTTTCTTCGAGCCAGATTATCCTTTGTCAATATCACACCTTTTTTCAGATACCACAAGAAAACTCGATTTTCATCGGAATTTTGATTTGCCATATGTCTTATGACACTCTAACCCCATTGTTAATTAATGCAGCATGCATGGATTTCACCGTAAAACTTCTAGCAGAATTCGGCCCCCAAACAAAAACATCACTTCCCTCCAGTAAGTTAATGTCATGAACAGAAGCTAAATATGTTCGTGTGTTGTAACGAAAATAAATACGTATAGAAATCGGATTTTATATAACATCGTTAGATATGAGTTGTTCTATGTTAATTATATGAGTAGGTCACATAAGAAATAGGAGGACAACTTAATACATATTAGAATAGAACTACGTATTTATTACGCTAGATGCATGTTGTTCTAAACTTTTATGAGTTATGAGTCTGGGTTACGTACGAAACTCGAAGAGTGTGAGGGTAGTTTTATAGTAGAAAGTTAAAAAGAACAGAGCGGTTGTGGGGAAAAATGAATGGAGCAAAATTTTCTCTCTTCCATATATTGGAAAAAAGATATATAGATATAATGGTATATAAGAGATAGATTATACCCAAACACAATGAGAACTCAGTGAGTAGATTACGTGGCTTCACCAGTTCGCATGGCAATGGCATGAGCTCACAAGAGTTCTGTAAAACAACTCGTCCACCGTACGCTTGCAAGTTCACAACATTACTAGAGAAATGACTTTTGATCCGCATTAAGTTTTGGCTTTAATCTCAGTATTTTTTTGCGTTTGGGACTAAAGATCTTTACAGACTAAAGGTTCAATATTAGTTTCGGTTCGTATTACTAGCCGGGACGCCTAGACCTTTTAATCCTGGTTTGTAACACCAACCCGGACTAAAGGTCGGTTGGTGCTACGAACCGGAACTAAAGCTCCTTTTAATCCCGGTTGGTGTTACAAACCGGGACTAAAGGATCACCTGCGGGTTAGTTCAAAATACAAACATCCTGTCCATGGTCACATGTGTTGTGTAGGTGGGACACATGTAATGCTGTGCACGAGGTCTTGGATTCGAATCTCGTGGAGCACAATTATTTTTTCGTCCGTAGTTCTACCGGGACTAAAGACTGGGACCTTTTAAAGACTGAGACCTTTAGTCTCGGTTAGGATAACCGAGACTAAATGCACTTTTGCCCCGGGACTAAAGGCACTTCGTCTAGTAGTGCAATGCAAGGAGACCGAGAGCGGAAGTCAATTTTGCATGAAAAAAAAAGAGTGGCAGTAAAATTCAATGTTGTATAGTAGGAAAAACCTGTTCTTTACCAACTCGGTTCTCTGATCAAATTCAAATAAGAATTCTACCGCCGGGCTCGAACTTCGGCGTGGACGACAATCTCGGTTGCGGCGATACTCTGTCAGAGGTATAACAAAACGAAGCCAGCGTTGCTTGGGCCGTTGAGATAGCGATCCGATATGCGTTGTTTAGCTAGGCGAAAGTAGGAATAAATTGGTGTAGTCCATGACCATGCATCATGCAAATGGCAGGCGGGCAGGCTAACCAACATTATTATTTGTCACACGGTCATCACGTTCAAAAGAAGGGGAACCAAAAATGAAACGTCTTCACGTCGTCAGGTCACCAACCCCCATTTAACGGCCCAGTTCCGCGGCCGCCGCGCCGGACTGTTGTTTTGAAATTCATGGTAAATACGGTGGTAAAGTAGTACTATTATAGATCCACGTCGTCCACAGCGTCACACCAAGTAATAGTAGGAAATAAAAAGAACTGGCTGCTTGTACCCTACAATTGTCATGCATCGACGAACTGATTCATCGATCGGCTTGAATTAATTGTTGGTAAACTAGGTAGCACATGTAACATGCCTCTGCAGCTGGCAGCGGGACGGACTGCCCGCGAAAATGCGCGCGTCCATATGCTGCAATTGCAGAGCGCTGACTCTGCGCATGCATGCACAGCACAGAGGCCGGCGCGCGCGCTACGTAAGCGGTAATCATTCACGGCTGGCCGGCTGGGACGGTGCAACTCTCGGCGGCCGGGCGATGCATTTGCATGTCACGTCAGGGAACACGGACTGCATGCACCTGGCGGTTTCGCGCGTACAGTACTTTGAATATCTATGCGACATGGAATGCAGGGAAATAACTAGCTGCAACGTACAGTACTACTATATAATACCTGCAACGCATTGACCATACTGCGTAGTACAATTTCAGCTCGCTCTCGCTGCATCCACATCCACACACTAACGCTGTGTTTAGATCCCAGTTGTAGTTGCAATTCTGTACTGTAGCATATTCGTTTGTATTTGACAACTTTTGTCCAATCATGGTCCAAGTAGGGTTAAAAGATTCGTCTCGTGATGTACATGCAAAAGGTACAAATATACAAACATTTCGTCTACATTTAATGCTTCATGCATATGCCGCAATGTTGATATGACTAGTTACAATTGAATCTAAATAGGGCCTACAGCATAAAAGGTCATCGTCATCAAGTTTCTAGAAGCCCACATCCATGTCAAGTAGTGCGACTAACACCGTACAAGATGATCTGGAGATACATTAATGTTTTACTTGTTTAATCTTCATCATTGAGTTGAGTAGTATATATCATGTCCGTCCCCTGTGTGTGCGTTTATATAATTATAAGTGGCCTACCTAACCACAGCTAGCCCTTGGAAAACCATCGTGTCTTTTTATTAGTAGTGTAGCTTTATTATCTCAGGCGTTGCTTTCCGATCCGATCCTAAGCAGGCGTACTGATCGCTGTGCGTGGCTCCTGACTGGACTCCACCTCGTGCTATATGGTCATATATGGCCCAACCGCGCGCCCAAGCAGGAAGGAAGTGCTTATTTTCCCTGGCAGACGGCAGTGCAAGTTCGATGCAGTACAAGTTTTGGAGGACACAAGTTGTGTGATATCTAGGCTGTGTTTAGTCGAGAAAAAGTTGGGAAAAAAGTGCACTGTAGCACTTTCGTTTGTATTTGATAACTTTTGTCCAATCATGGCTCAAATAGACTCAAAAGATTCATCTCGACCTAACCAGGCAAAAAGTACAAACATGCAACAGCTGCTATTTCATTTGGTGCTTCATACAGATGGAAAGTACAATCGATGTGATGAGGAGAGAGAAGGAAAATTTATGAACTAAACGGGACCCTAATTACCAGTACAGGTTGTACGAACACAGTACGACACTATCGGCGAGTACCAAACGATCATCCTACCAACTTTTTTCGAAAAGAAAAAAGAAAAAAAAAAGATAACGATATGTCGTGCGGGTGCAGTGCCGCCAACTTCGGTACGGTGCAAGTGCAAAAAAAGCTCTCTTGCGTCCACATACGTCTCCGCAGCCGGGAACCCTGGCTGCACTGCCGCATGCCTCGCGCACGCATATTCCTTGATCCGACCGCAAAGGCCAGGTGACCCGGTCCCTCCTGGTGAGAACGGCGTTGTCCCACGCCACGCACCCCCGCCGTTGCGTTGCGTTGCGCCCAACTGCCAAATTAAACCAAAAATCCTGGCTCCTCCCTCCCTGCGCCGGTTTTCCGTTGTCGTGTCAGGTGCAATGCAACCCGGCAACCAAGTCAGAGTCTGTGTCCGTGTCGCCGCTCCGATCAGCCAGCCACTTTAGGCTCCGTTTAGTTTCAAAATTTTCCCTCTCTCTCCCCATCATATCGATTGTACTTTTCGTCTGTATGGAGCACTAAATGAAGTAGCACCTGTTGCATGTCTGTACTTTTTGCTTGTCTACCTCGAGATGAATCTTTTGAGTCTACTTAGGTCATGATTGGACAAAAATTGTCAAATACAAACGAAAGTGCTACAGTGCACTTTTTCCCCACTTTTTCTCAACTAAACACAGCCTTAATCGCCCGGCCGCAACCACTGCTCCCCCCTAGAGGATTAAGCACAGTTAACCCGCCCCGCAAGCAACAGCCACCGCGTCTCTATATATATATATATATATATACCCCGGCCGATTCGATGCGTCCAGCCAAAGCCGCCGGTGCGACTGCGCAGAGACCGACCGACCGAGACGCGGCCGGCCGGGCATGGCGAGGCCGGGGTGGGACTCGCTGTTCGGCTGCTTCAGCTGCAGCAGCTCCGCCGCCCACGGTGGAGACGGAGGCAGCAGCAGGAGGAGGAAGAAGAAGCAAAAGAAGAAGAAGAAGAGCAAGCAGCAGCAGAAGGTGGTGGCGGCGGCGGGGAGTGGGAGTGGGAGCGGCAGCGGCAGGCCGCGGTCGCTGCAGAGCCGGATGTCGTTCACGGAGCTGAGCCTGAGCGGGATGGTGTCGCCCGAGGACCTGTCGCTGTCGCTCGTCGGCTCCAACCTCCACGTCTTCACCATCGCCGAGCTCCGCGGCGTCACCCGCGACTTCTCCATGACCAACTTCATCGGCGAGGGCGGCTTCGGCCCCGTCTACAAGGGCTACGTCGACGACCGGACCAAGCCGGGCCTCGCCGCGCAGCCCGTCGCCGTCAAGCTGCTCGACCTCGAGGGCGGGCAGGGACACACCGAATGGCTGGTACGTATACGCACGTACGCTAGCTAATAGCCTAATACACTTATGCTTGCTTGCTTCCTTCCTTCCTTAGTTCCTTATACGATCGATCCACCTGGTTAATAATATGCATGGTGTATTATTCTACGCAACGGATGCAGTACTAATCGATTTCATTGCGTATACAAAATTACAGATAGGAATGAAGGAATAGGCAGATACAGGATCGTCTATATTATTATTAGTTGGCCAGGCCGGATAATGATAATAATATTAGTACGGCAGATTAATTTAAGCGTGCAGGAGGAATTTACTGATCTATATATGCAACAGTGCCAGCGATGCTGTGCACGCATGAGGTTTTATCAGAGAGCAATTTCTCCTGCTTTAATTAACTCAATAGACTTGTTCCAAGTTAGTTGAGCTGCTCCCACGTCTGCACTCTGATGGTCACATGTTTGAGTCAGTCAGTCTCTGCTCGCATGTGGTTACTATACTAACTCTCTCTCCAATCAAAAAATACATGATGCTGCTTATTAGAGTTCCTGAAAATTAAAGCCAAATATTCCCCAATAAACATATATAGATATATATAGTATAACAAATTGTTAGTATCTACTAATAAGTCTTAATAAATTATGTTCCACGTCTGGTTCAAGGGATTTATTAAAAAAACTAAAAGCTAGCTAGGTCGAAGTGAAAAGTGTACCTTTGACCCAAAATAAAAGGGAATCATCTCGAACTGCACACATTTCTTTTTTTATTTATTTTCAAGCATTATGGTTTCGTACGTACTTCCGTTTAGTTTTTAATTGCTTGTAGATTTGTCAGTATATATATTCGTTCAAACAAGCAAGTTGTCTTTTCTTAGAAGTAGAAGTTCCACGGCTTCAAGTATTCCACGTACTACTAAACTTCTCTTCGAAAGCTTTCCTCAGTATCGCTTGCCGCCACCTGCTAGCATGAGATTCAATGGAACAGTGTCTACTTTAGTTCAGTTAAACTAAAGGCTGATCGGCTCTCAGGTGAAGCAAAGCAAAAGTAGCAGAGGAATATAATGAGAGACATTTACAGCTGTTAAACTGACAGAGCTAACCCATATGCATTTTCAGACGGAAGTCTTCTTCCTAGGGCAACTGAGGCACCCTCACCTGGTGAAGCTGATCGGCTACTGCTACGAGGACGAGCACAGGTTGCTCGTCTACGAGTTCATGACGAGGGGCAGCCTGGAGAAGCATCTCTTCAAAAGTAAGCACACGTAGCCTATCCTTCCATTTTCCCTTTTGATTTCATTTCCTACAGAACCTTTTCATTTTCATCATGCCATATGGCATGTCGTTTTCATATAGCTAGCTGCAAGTAAAGCCTGCAAGAATAAAACATAGAGCCTAGAAAACACTGTGGCGGCAATAAGCAGCCCAGCAGGCATCGATAGATAGATTGATGTTGCAGGTGATCGACAAGAAAGGGATATCCCTTGCACGTTGTTGTCAGCCTCCTTTCCCCTCGCTGCATCGCCAAGCTAGGAAAAAGATTAGGATCTCCCCAGGCGCGCAGCAGGCACACATCAGTCGAATTGGACGGCTCCATCACCAACCTGTTTTTATTTCTATCTAGCAGAAAAAGCTTTATCGGCGAATTTTGTGGCCGCCGGATCGCGAGCAGATAGCTTTCCGTGTTCTACACCCTTCCTTTTTTTCTTTTTTCTTTGTCTTCCATTTTTTCTCCTGGCCCGTTTTCAGCGAGGTTCTGCCGTGTCTTTGCGGCGTCAATTAATTGATGCAGTCTTGTTACATCATCTTGATCTCTGCTTATTCTGATCCCCTGGGTCATTTTCTCTTAACCACTTTGATATTATTCACACCAGCATCGATCGTCTTTTGTTATTCTCTCAAATTTCAAGCTTTATCGATTCTAATGCTGCTGTATGTAGGAGTAGGACGGTGACCTGCACCACCTGTTGCGTACAGTATCTAGCACCACTTGTTTTCGCTGCTTTAATCTTTTTATATAATATTTATGCAAAGTAAAGCGACGTATTTTATTGTGCGTGATTATAATCAGTCGGCAGCATATACCGCTGTCATTCTGGATTATGAGTCAAAAAGGAATGTGAGAAGTAATTGTGCTATTGCACATATACGATTCATCTCGATCATTGCAGGCACTTCCAGGTCAGTCTCCATGCATGGTCACTATCAGTCTAACACTTAGATTCCGCTATATTAGTAATTAATTTAGTAGGGTAACATGGACTCAGAGTTTGTGCCTTCAAAAGGAAAAAAAATGGACTCAGAGTGCCGGTTTGGATTCATGCAAGAACTCTGCTGTTTCTTGGGAGTTTTCCCATGAGATTTAGGCTCCCAAACTTGCAGTGACTGCTAGATTTTGTTTAAGTTGGTCACTGTAAACGTAAACAGTTAGCCACTGACGTGGAAGTTAGTCACTATTAGGCAATTCTTGTTGTTTTGTATGCGAATGTCACATCTTAATATCTTGTAGATCTGAATAACTGCACGCGTGGTTTGAACTAGAATAAACTCGTATGATCGTATCATGTACTTACTACAAATAATTAAGTAGGCCAAGAATTAGGTGTAGCGCATTTCCCCTCGTTGCATGTAAATAAGAGGATGAAGATGGTATCGGAGATGGACATATTCCGAACATTTGACAGCCAGCTGTCGCGTTTTACTCTCACTCGTCTGAATTATTTTGACAGTTTTATTAGTTTCTTCACATGTCTGTGCACCATTCATTCAGCTGGAACCTAATTAATTTGATTACCTCAGCTGATGATCACTCATAGCACTGATCAATCAATGTACGTATATGCATGTTTGCAGAATATGCGGCGTCGTTGCCATGGTCAACACGGCTGAAGATCGCCATTGGCGCTGCCAAAGGGTTGGCCTTCCTCCATGAAGCCGAGAAGCCGGTCATCTACCGGGACTTCAAGACCTCCAACATCCTGCTGGACTCGGTGAGCTATAGCTAGCGCATCCGTAACAGCACACGACATCCACAAAAATCCACATCCACCTACTACCTGTCTTGGAGCACAGTTTCATATCTCTCTCTCGCTCGAAAGATCAGGCTCAGCTGTGGTTGGGTTCGGTTTGATGGAGTGGAGCCAGTGAAATATCTGCCAGAAACTAGAGTCTAGAGCTAGTGAAATATCTGGCTAAGTTTGGTTAGTTGCAGTTGCAGTTTGCAGGGCAAGTCGCGGCGAGTAGCAAGCCAGCGCTGAAATCAAACTGAAATCGTCAGGTCGCCAATAAACCAAATGCCAGCTGCTGAGCAACAAAATCTTGACCTGAAGGCCTCCACCAGACCAGACCACCAGTACTGCCGTCAGCTTCTGGGGCTCCATCCGGCCTGTCTGTGAAGCAGAATGGGTCAAGTGTCAACCATTGCAAAGCTATCTCCCGGCCGTATTGAACTGTCATGCTCATCCATCCCTACTAGCAGCCATGATAAATAAAATCTGATCATTTTCTTCTAAAGTTTCTGCTACCACCAATTACTAGCTAGTAACGGAGTTGTTGGGTGTTAACTGCTCTACGTACGCGAGGAAGCTAGCCAGCTGACGAAGCTTAACTAATTACTACCTTTTGGAATTGATTATTGAAATCCTCTTTGTTAATTAATTAACTAGCTAATTAACTCGTGTGTATGTATGTATGTGTAGGATTACAAGGCGAAGCTGTCGGATTTCGGTCTGGCGAAGGACGGGCCGGAGGAGGACGAGACGCACGTGTCGACGCGGGTGATGGGGACGCAGGGGTATGCGGCGCCGGAGTACATCATGACGGGGCACCTGACGGCGAAGAGCGACGTGTACGGCTTCGGCGTGGTGCTGCTGGAGCTGCTGTCGGGGCGGAAGGCGGTGGACAAGAGCCGCCCGCCGCGGGAGCAGAGCCTCGTGGAGTGGGCCCGGCCCTACCTGACGGACGCGCGCCGCCTGGACCGCGTCATGGACCCCGGCCTGGCGGGCCAGTACTCCACCCGGGCCGCGCAGAGGGCCGCCGCCGTGGCCCACCAGTGCGTCGCGCTCAGCCCCAAGTCCCGCCCCCACATGTCCGCCGTCGTCGACGCGCTCGAGCCGCTCCTCGCCCTCGACGACTGCATCGTCGGGCCCTTCGTCTACGTCGCGCCGCCGGAGACGACGACCAACAACGGCGGCGGCGACGAAGGTGCGGCGGCGGCGGGGGGTAATAATAAGAGAGGCTCCTCCGGCAGACGACGAGGAGGACGGAGGAGGTCGTCGTCAGGCGGCGAAGGCGCGGCGGCGGCCGTCGTGCGGCCGGAGGAGTGACACGTCGTCCGTCCGTCGTCGTTTGATAGATTGCTACGATGACGATGATGATAATATATATGAATATGATATGGGTGGTGGATTTGCTAGCTTGCACGTCCCTGTACGTACGTGATTGGATGCATATGTAGCTTGGCTGAGATATATAGCCATCGATCGATCGAGCAGCTAGACGATCGGATCGGTGGAAGTTAACGTCGTCGTTTGTGTGATTCAAAGCATACAAGAGGTTTTGAAGCGTGTGTAGTACTGTAGTGTACATATAGGATCTAGTGTCTCGTCAGCGTCACACTTATCCGAGCATGGACATTTTCAGTTACTTCTCTTCATGGTTTGGGTAGATCGATATGGCAGAGAATAATAGAGTTTGATTGGACTCTTGTGATTCCTTTTCTTTTCATTGTTTACACGGACAGTGCACGGGCACAGGTAGTTAGGATTAGGAAGGCTGAACGAAAAAACGAGCCGAAAAATTTATTTATATATATATATATATATATATATATATATATATATGTTTCCATCCACGTCTCCATCGAATCGTGAAGAACAGCAGTGCCATGGGAAATCTCACGTGGGCCTCGAGTAGTAAGCGGGATTCAGAAATTGAGGCCCATGATGACTCAAATGTAGGACAACTCAAACGAGCCCGATGGCCCACAGTCTCAGATCCGAGGAGGAACTCCATAAAAAAAGGCGTAAGTGGTATTCCCTTCATGTGTTTGTTTGACTTTTTCACCCTAAATTTAACCACTTATCTTATTAAAAAAATATAAACGTAGTTAAATTTAAGTCTTTCTTAAAGAATGTTTATTAATAAAGCAATCCATAACAAAAGAAGTCAGATTTTGCATAATTTTTTAAATAACATGAATGGTCAAACTTGAAGACCAAACAGCCAACCGTCAACTTAGAATGGAGGAAGTATGGGTAAAGTATATTTTTGGTCACCCAACTATCGATCGAGTTTAATCTTTCAAAACAATTTTAACACAAAAAAAATGAACATTTAGATGACTTTATGTATTTTTCATAACGATAAACATGATTAAGTTTTTATAAAATAGAATGATGTCATTCAAGAGCTAATTTTTTACAAAATAGAATGATGTCATTCAAGAGCTATTATTAGCGAGGGGGACTTCGTCTACCACTTAAAGCATAGCGCCAGTAAATCCTGAGAAAAATACTCTAGCGTCTCGTCAGCGTCACACTTACATGAGCATGGACATTTTCAGTTACTTCTCTTCATGGTTTGGGTAGATCGATATGGCAAAGAATAATGGAGTTTGGAAATAGCGAAATACTCTATAGATATGAAAATGTATGTGCATTGCAAGTTTGTAATGTTTCCATCCACGTCTGACGTCTCCATCAGAATCGTGAAAAACAGCAGTGCCATGGGAAATCTCACGTGGGCCTCGAATAGTAAGCGGGATTCTGGAATTGAGGCCCATTTTGACTCAAATGTGGGACAACTCAAACGAGCCCGAGGCCAATATGGGTCCAAATCCTCAGATCCAACTATCCGAGGAGGAACTCATAAAAAAAAAAACATAAGTGATACTCCTTCATTTTTTTTTTATCCTAAATTTGTCCACTCGTTTTGTTTAGAAAAATTGTGTAAACATAACTAAATTTAAGTCTTTTTTGAAAAATATTTATTAACAAAGCAAACCATAATAAAATAAGTGATATTTTACACAAATTTTTAAATAAGACGAATGGTTAAACTTGGAGCCTCAAAAGTCAACCTTGCAGGCCCTTTAAAAAATATATATCTTTGGCCACCCAACTATGGACTGAGTTTAATCTTTCCAATGCAATTCTAAAACAAAAATGAACATGTTGATGACTTTATGTATTTTTCATAACGATGATTAATTTTTTACAAAGTAGAATGATGTCATTCAAGAGCTATTATTTATTAGCTACAATTATGAGAGCCTACTAAATCAATGGATCACAGTTTTTATTAATAAGAAGTTCTATCATGCATGCCTCGTGAGCATTAAAAGTTGAAGGCCTCCAATTTTGTAATATTAAGTATGTTGGGGCATTAAGAAACAAGAAACAACAGTGAAGATGCAACCTAGAGAAACAGGGTTCAAAATTTCGACAAAATTTCATCGAAATTTCACAAATTTTGGTAATTTTGGTGGTGTATAAAAGAAAATCCAAAAACTATTAATACACTAATACATATGCTATATAACTCTAGCCTCATATTTTTCTCATGTTTATGTTGCATATTATTCTACTAAATATATGTGTAGTCATAAATCATGATAATATTTGTTTCATCTATTTTCTTAAAGAAAAAGCGTACTTCATGTCCAAGTCTCCAAAAAATTCTGGTCAAATTTAGCGAATTTCGGGGTCGCTGATTTTTTTAATACTGAAATTGAAAACCCTGAGAAGTATTCAAGATATGCTAGTATCAATAACTTAAATCCTTTGAATGTAAATTAAACTTGAAATACAACACACTTTCGATATCACATATATATATCATGTACATGGTGACCTATCAACGAAAAGTAATGTAATGTACAGTCCAATAAAACAATCAAGCTACACAATTGTATTGGAAAGATCTAACAAATTGCTAATGGAATCAATCTTATCGACAGAGACATGAGCAGTTCTGATATCTGGTAACGCTAACAGCTTGTGGCCTCTCCATGCATGTTGTCAAGAATGGCAATAACGCCAACCACAAAGGCCTGATCATAGCCCGGTTGCACCACCACTTGGTAGAAGTCCCTCCCTGCCACCATCCCCTTCGCGCCAATCTGTGGATCGAGCAAAAAATTGCATCACCCGTTTGATCATTACGCAATTTGATATACTTCTAGTTAAATTCTTCCAGACTCAACCATAGTCCTGTCCGTGGTTTTTTTTACCTGCGCTACAACCTGGCCTGCTCGGTTCTTGATGGCACAAGACCTCTGAACAAAGGATCCAGTGACCTCGTAGTCCCAGTGCCTCTTTCTCCCGTTAGGTTCGACGGTGACCCGAATATCACCCTTCATGCAGAGGACAGGCTTAGGGTCCTGCAAGCTGAAGACCAGCTTGCTTGGCTCACCATAGTCGGTCAGATATCCTCTCCACCAGTTGTTGACGCTCAACGCTTGGACGACACCTCCCTGTGAGACCAAGCTTCGTTAGTTTTTCAGCAACTCCAAGTAGTAGGTAGAGACTTTTTTTTTAGGAAAAGCTATAGATTTTTGTTGCAGTTGCCAAGAAATGAAACAAAAAGAAAGTTTGATGGAAACGTACAGAAAAGAAAGCAGAAGCTTTCAGCCAAGAAAACAAAAGTACAAAGAGTTACAGAGCTCAAGCAAAGAAGACAGATTAGGGGACAGAGAAAGAAAGAAAGAAAATCCAGAAAAACAAAAGCTAGCTCCTGAATTATCACCTTCTTGTGAATGAAGAGGATTGCACTGCCATCGCCATTCCTGACAATCAACTGCCCACTAGCACCGATGATTCCACAGCCATCGACGCTGAAAGCGGCCCTCTGATCCTGGTTTGTAACAACAAGGCCGCCACCGCTCACGGTCGGAGGACGCCTGCGCACCATCAGCACGGCGTGCGACGAGCTGCAGAAGATCTTGCTAACGACTGGAGCTATGGTTGTGTATGCACCCATGGTATGCACGAATGTATGTAGCTAGATCTTTCTTATAGTCCTTCTGAATGCATAGCTTGGAACTGAAAGCAAGGAATAAATAGAGTCATTTGAGTGTGGATGTGTCTCAACTCACAATGACTCGTCTCGTCTGTGTGCCTGCCTAACAGGGAGGGATTGCCCGTAGAGGCCGTGAACTCGTGATCATTGTGAGCCAAGCAATCTGGATGAAGTATGACATATGAAGCAAGCCACCAATGAGACATTTGGTGATAATGATTTTGGCGAAAAAAAGAGTATGCAGGGCTGCTGAATCCCACACGAAGAATCTTTGAACAAGTTTGCTTTAGGCTGCCGAACTACTTTACCTTTACCTCTTTGGACTGTCTACGCTTAGCCTAAGACGGATTATTTCCTAATTACGTGCCTAATCATACAGATTGCAGTTTGTTCGGTGAATGCTGTACGTCAGTGCTAACTGCTAAGTGCGTGCCTTGTAATGCACACACAAGGTTGAAGAGATTAAACTCAGCTTAACCCTTCTATAAGTGGTATCTAATCTAATCATGCTATTGCTACGGAATATATAGCAGTTCGAAATTATTATTATTTTTGTTTCCTAAAGTAGGACATACTAGATCTCTTCTTCACTAAGCAAACTTATGCTACCCGCGGCAGGAGGATGGAACGGAGTTGGTGTGGGCTTGGGTAGCGCGCGAGGTTAGATGGGCCATAGAAAACCCAGGCGGGGGCACTGCTCGCGGCGCGAAGGCGAAACCCACACCCCGTTGTATGCGTGGCACTGGGCTCTTGCTCGGCCTTGTATCCGAGCTGATATGTGTAAAAACGAAATAGCCGTTGGGCCCATTGGGCTTGTGGGCCTGGTGCCGCTTTTTACGGCAGCGACTGGCTCCCTGTTTCCCTTGAGCCGGTTCGGGCTTATTCCAGTCGTTTCCGCCGCCGCTCGGGGCGCCGCCGCGTTCCTGCCACGGGCGTGCGGCGTCGACGAGATGTGCTTCTCCGGTGAGCTTCCTCTTCTCATTTTGTGTGGTTTGCATCGAGGAAAGGGGCTCTCGATTGCATTCGGTTGGTGTAACATTGAGGGAGGGAAGGGGCTCTCGATTGGGGTCGGTTGCTCTATCACGGAGGAAATGGCTGTCGATTGGGGCAGGTTGCTGTAGCATGGAGGAAAGGGGCTCTCGTTTCGGATCGGTTGGTGTAACATGGATGGAGGAGGAAAGGGGCTCTCGATTGGGGCAAGTTGCTGTAGCATGGAGGAAAGGGGCTCTCATTTGGGGTCGATTGCTGTAGCATAGAGGAAAAGGGGCATTCGTAGGGAGAACGAGAATGCAAGTTTGTAAGGCATGAGCTGCAGGCGTATGTGTTTAGGCATGTAGTCTGTTGACTTAAATGTAGTTGTTTAGTTGGCTGGATCCGAGAATAAGTAGTGCTGCCATGCTAGGTTACCCCGAGACTTCGCCGAAGTGGAGTACCGGTATCGGATACGTATCCGATACTCCCGATACTCTGATACTTCTCCGATACCGTATCAGTGAAGTATCAGACAATATCACTAATAAAAATAAATAAATTAAATCTCGATACTTCGTCGATACTTATCTGATACTTACCCTGATACTTCATAGCCTATAGCCCTTCAAAATTAGAACACATCATCTTAGAAGTCTAGCTTGATTGCTCATTTACACAACCATAATATTTATTGTAGAGTTGTGAGAACCTAAAATCAAGTACTATAATGTCTTAGATGCTTCAGTGCATAGTTATTTTGTCTCAGCCTAATCTTTGTAGAACCAATTATTATACTATATTTGATCCATTATCAGATGACCAATATTTGTGTCTTTGTTTTGTCATTTTTATTTGTTAATTGTTCTACTTTAGTGAAAATATTATGCTTAGATATATTTTAATTTTTGGTATATTTATATACTTGCCGTATCGGCGTATCCTTGTTTTTCAAAAATGACGTATCCCAGTATCGCCGTATCCGTATCCCGTATCGGTGCAACGTAGCTGCCATGTATTGGCATGCAGATCATGCAAGCAACATGCGTGTTGGTGCAGGTGTGAGTCGTACAGTCAACAAAGAAGTTTCCAGTTAGGTTTCATGTGTTTGTCCTACTGCAAGCACAAGGGGGAGAGGTGTAGAGGGAGATGAGTGGATCATTCCCAACATGAGATAGGCAACTTTTGTTTTTAGTCAGGGAAAGAGTGTTCGGTGGCGATGTTACTTACTTTCGTTGATTTCTGAACATAGTACCTTTCCTGTTTTCTTAAAAAATAGCTCTATCTGATGATCTGCACATCCTTTTGTATTTTAGGCTGATCCAAGCTCATTGTTGAGGAATTTATTGAGGCACAAGTTAAGAGAAACCAGTCGGACTAACCATCTTTTGAAAGGTAAGATCTGAAACATTCTCCCTGAGTGCTTGCTGTCATCAGTATGTAGCATACAACTGAATAGAATAAATACCGGATGCAATAAATATGATGTGTACCTCCTTCAGTGCAAAAGTTCCATTAGATAGAAGCATTCCAGTGAAAGCAAATGAATATGTTGCTACACCGCTATAAACAACAATCACTTGTATGCATTTTCTCTTATGAAAGTTTATAATCAGACTTTGAACAACTCACTAATATGCAGGTCAAAAAAAATATTCAGTAAGGATAGCAATGGAGCTAGGTGTATTCAATTATGGCAATGCCCAAGCAAAAGGTATTGTCTTGTGGTTACTATTCTCTCACCCACTGTGTGATTGGATATGTGTGTGTTTTGTTTCTTTTTTGTTACTGTGTGATTGAGTATGTGTGTTTTGTTCCTTTTTTTTTTGTTGGGTGGGGTTTGGGTTATGCATAATTAATGTTGTTGTTTCTGTTTTCTTACAGCCAAACGCTACATCAGTTATGATGGATATTATGATCGACTTCAGGATCTATCATTGGAGGATGATGTCTATGACCTGGAAACCTTTAAATCAAAAAACAAGTTTCTGGTCACAGTGCCATGTGCTCGTGGCACTTCGGCTTGGAACTACCAATTGGTGGGTCATCTTGAAAGAAAACCAAAGTATACCATGGTCTCAGAGATTGGTAAGATAGCAATCTTATCTCTTATACAGAATGTGGAGGAAAATCTTGCTGGTGGTCACTGTTTTGCTCATTTTGATGCATCAAATGTTGTTTTAACTCCTGCTGGTCAAGTCCTGCTGAAGCATGTCAGAAGTATAGATCCTTCTTATCAAGCCCGTCAAAACAACCTTGAGGATCTTTACAGGGTTATGAAGGGCTTATTTGGCAAGGAACCCCCTCCCGATGTTGATCATTTTCTCAAAATGATGGAGAACAAAACTTTTCCCAGACTATATGCTATTCATACATCTCTTGTGCCCCATACCAACAAGGCTTGGGCATTCATACAGATGTATGAATATGTTAAGCAAAAGCTTAATCGGGTGGATAAACAAAGGATTTTGCTTCAGATTCCATACCATGATAATTGGAGAGATCTCTTTTGCAGTTGAACTCAATTCTGGACGAAACATACAGATTTTCCAAGGGTGGGTATAACCCCAGTATTGAAAACAAATCTGCTGTGGACAGGCAACTTGAATCTTCAGAATTTTTATTGGATTTCATGCGCAATGGCTTGAGCCATAAATCGCAGCGCACACTAGTTACAAATACTTGGCAATATGATCTAATTGTTTTTGTGCTATTTCCTCTCCTACTTCCTTGCCTTCAAAAGGCGATTATCGACGTTATGGGCGATGAAGGACACAAAGTGCTGCAAACAATTTTCAGGCCTCTGATGTGAAGGACATAACTATCTTCTATCATGTAATATATCAAATGTTGAATTTGTTAGGTGATAGATCTGATTAGTATGATGTCTATGTCTGCTCATGCTTGGTGAATTGTTTTCTGAAGAGATGATATATATTTGCCATATGAATGATGTTTCCTGAACTTGGTTATAGATCTTGTTCTTGCCATTTTTTTTGGTAGACTTTGTTGGAGTTGTGTAAAGGCCGGATGTATGATTTGAATCAGCCCATTTTGTGAGGTCTATTTGCAAGGTGAAGCTCCTGGCGCATTAATCATTGCTATTTGTTGTTGCAGCATCTAGCATCCAGCCTGAATACTACGTCGGGTTAACATCTATGTTGCTGTACCAGCAACCAGACCCACTCATTTGGTAGTTTTAGTATGTGATTATATATTTATTAATGCATTTTCCATTTCTTGTGTTAGCTTTCGCCTGTGGTGCATTATGTGAAGAACTGAACATCAGTAACTGAATACCCAGTTGTCCACGGGACCAGGAGAAGCCACCTTTTTTTTTTTTTTTGCTCCACCTGCTCTCACCTACCAAACGGGGCTTTACTCTAGCTGCTTTTGCCTTCCTTGCTGCTTCACATGATTGTTAATTCAGCAATTCGCCCCATCCCCACTCCAGCCCACATCGTCAAACCCGTTGTTTCTGCCATAATTAATTAATTGGCATCGCGCTTTCATTCATTTTCCTCACCATCCCCGTGCTTCACTTTCGTCTCATCCATCACTGTTGGGCAAATATATGAATATATATCCGACTATATCAGAATCATTATATATACTCACATACTCCCTATGTCCCTTTATATATATCGTCCAGGTCTTCTACACAGATACCAATAGGTCATGAGCAAAGACTTAAACAACCCTATGAAACACTCATTCATCGGTTGTAGAACATTGCCATCAATGCACTATAGTGAGAGGGGAAGGGATAAAAGGCCGTTGCATGCTACTGCATGGGTGACAGGCATAGGATGACACACCTATATAGGCCCTGTTTAGATCCACTGCAAATTGTAATTGTAACTAGTCACATCAACGTTGTGGCACATGCATAGAGCATTAAATGTAGACGAAATGTTTGCATATTTGTACTTTTTGCATGTACATCACGAGACGAATCTTTTAAGCCTACTTATTGGACAAAAGTTGTCAAATACAAACGAACGTGCTACAGTGCAGAATTGTAACTGCAACTGGGATCTAAACACACCCATAGGTACTCGATTGCTATGCCAACGACAGTATTTGGGGACAATCTACTGCAGCTGGAACGACTGATATTAAGAGACAGAGGGATAAGCATCAAATAGGAGTACAGTGCAAAGGCATTTCGTTCTCTTTTTTTCGATCAGGAGGATATAACTTGTTTTTCGTTAAGACGAAGAGAATTACACGAAAAATCATCAAGCTAGTGATGAGTGACTCGAAATACAACTTATAAGAACAAGAAAAAAATGAGCGACTATCCTTAAAAGCTGACACATACAAACTGAGCCTAAAAATAAAAGAAACAATGATGCAATAGGTTTCTTACAATAAGACAGTGCCATGGTGGCAAAGTATCCACCCCAAGAAGCAATGGCGACAAAGCATCCACCAGAAATTCCACCGACGACCAAGCATTGATCGGGGAAGAAGCGAAGATGTCCACTGCGGCACAACATCCGCAGGGGGAACGGCCATGACACACTCGACAACAAAGCTTCTGCCAGAGCGGCGGCCAACAACCAAGGCAGCAAAGTATCTGGTCGAGGAACTAGTGACAGCCAAGTATCCAACACATAGATATCGATAGCGGCAAAGCATCCGCTATGAAAATCAGACAACGACAACAATGTCGATTGCTGCAGGAGAAACCATAGAGAGTAGAACATACGTACAAACAAGCACAGTGAGGCACTCCAACCGTCGACATGGAAGTGTACATATGTCATGGACGAACCAGACGCCTTTAAGAAGGGAGTGACGCCTAAGTTGAGCACCGTGGATGCCAAAGTTGTTGGCCTTACAGCTTGTAAGGCAGGGCTTTCGCCCAGAATCCAACGTCATCGGCGAGAAGCATGGGTTCAATGACGACGACCCCAAAGAGGTACGTGGCGCCCAAGGCGTCACCGTCGTTTGCTCGGCCAAAGCCAAGCTAAGCTTTTTCTCGAAACCCAAGTATCCAAGGACATCTTACACATGGCCACGATGGTACAAGCATAGGCGCTAAGAACAGCACCACACAGATCGGTGCCATGCAGCACGACTCTTCGCAAAACCACCAGCAACACCGCTAGAAATGAGCCGAGGAAGCCAGGAGGGCGCCGACACAAGATGTCGCCCGGATCCATGCCAGAACGAGCAACGGCAGAGCCCTGACCGTGGATCCCTGCCAGGGCCATGGATCTTGACCGCCAGCCATCGAGGGCGCGGGACAGCCGGCCCTCAAAGGCCGCCCGCTGCCGCGGGTGCAAGCCGACCAACCAACAGGCCCACCCGCCCGGCAACAAGCGCGCGGGCCTGGGAGCCGCGGCCACCATTGGCCGAGCACGCGAGGCAAGGAGCCCAGGCCACCGCCCGAGCTAGCAGGCATGGGAGCCCCAACCACCGCCACCCGAGCACTTACCCTAAAGACTCAATCTACTAAAAAAATTTATTAAAAACGATGATCCCTACTCTCTTCGGCCTCCGGTGGTATAGCGGAGGGGGAGGACAGGAGACTAACGTGGTGAAAAGTTGAAGACGATGGCGGTGGCGGCGGCAGCGCTCCGAGTTGGCCTTCTGCTCTATAATTAGCTTACCTCTTATCAGAAACAGAAAATGCTTCTCTTAAGACATGGTTGCCTAACATTATGTTTGGTTATGGAGATATTTTTTTTGATTGATCTTTGAATGGTAGGTTCCAAATTCCCAATGTCTGATGAATCTTTTACGGGCAGCCATGGAACTACATAAATATATGTTCATATGGCATGCACTTTTACCTCTTTATCAGACGTTGAGCTTGGTTGAAAAATGAAAATGGCATGTTTTGATTGCAGTTTGAAGAGACATGTAATTGTATAATTGAAGAGGCATGTATATATATATAATGTATCAACTACACCAAGAAACTATGGAGCTAGCTGACATCATTTTAGGTTTTAAGGCATTCAAATATGTTATTTTTGTTAAGGACACGTACATTTTACAACCCCTGTTTAGTATATTATTTGTAGATTTGCATGAGGTCCTATTTCCTGCTAGAACTACAAAGGTCATTATTTTTCTACTAAAATCCTGTTTAAATTAGGATAAAATGTCAGCTTGTTCTTTTGACCAATCAGCACTTATTTTCAGCTACGAAGTAATATTTTTCTCTCAAAAAAATCAGCACGAGCCGAAATCAGCGGCTTATTTTCAGCCAAAAGAACAAGCTATTATTGTACATGACAAACTAAATCGGAGGGTCCAGCCACGCATAGCAACTTAATATTTATGGGCAAATGAACTTAGGTACGAGATATAAACTGACTCAAACTACTCTACAAGCTTTGCCTTTACATAGAAATGATTCAACAGTAATAAATGGAAAAATGATTAAAATGCGCCTCAATGTGAGTAATTAATGTAAGCAAATCTTATTGATCCTACTGATATTATACTTTCGAGCTTGATTTCAGACAAGCATGCGCCAAACAAGACATCATCAACCCATTTCAAACGCAAAAAAAGATCCATTGATCAGCTTGCATGGGCACACAGGCTGGGCAATCTGACAAAGGGAGATGTGTGGTAACGCTGGGCTCGGTTTCTAGCGTCTCCATGAAGGCTGAAGCCATTTCTCCGTATAATGCACTGTAGCATTGGGGGAAAAGCGTAGTCAGAACAGAACCATATTACTCAAAAGTAAAACTAAATAAGGTGCTGTATGAAATATATCTTTGGTAAGACTGGCCACAAATGAAGAAAGGAATAATTTCAGGCAACTTCACTCATTGTACAACACCGCCCAATTGGTTCAATCATTTTATAATCCACTAATAAAAAATCTAGGTGGCAGAGAGCACCTACTACTCTCAGTAACAACCATAAAGATAACAAATCTACTGCCCTCCCTTACATGCCTATTTTGGTAACATGGCAAAATTCATTACATGGTGGAGCACCTCCTCTCAGTGATGAAATTCATGTTGTCCTCCCCCACATGCCTATTGGGAGAAGACACGATGAAATTCATGATGTGGCAGCACACCTCACAGAGACCAGCAAAAAGATTAGCAATCCATCATCCTTCCTGACATGCCTATTGGAAGGGGGAAACAAACTGGACCCTGAGGGAAAGGCCGCCCCCATGGTGCTGACACAAGGAACCACAGGTGGTGCTCGCCACGCCTGTAGCTGAAGACAGTTTGCACAGTGAGCGACTTTTTCCCAAATGTTTAGACTTCCAGGACCGAACCCTGGCTGAGAGCACCACAAGCCCATACAGGCAGCTCAATCACCGCACTGTACGCAAAGTTGGTGATGTGGCAGCCACATCATCAATAACTACAAATAAACAACCTTGGAACATAATCTGTACCAATTTTAGTCATTTGGGGGATGAGAAGCAAAGTGTAGGAAAGTTGATTCTGCAGTATTAGTGACCAGATGTTGACATGTTCCACATGTTCCTAAGGAGTTCAAGAGAATCTACTGTTATGATTCCAGAGGTTCCCTTTTTTAATCTTTTCAAATAACAGAAATGGTGAAGGGCAAAATGAAAATGGCACACAAAGTAATGATATTATGTCAAGTTCATACTCTCTCTGATGTCATTATCTTCCTCCACTCATGAGATGATGGGAGATTGGTGACCAGAGATGTATGTGACTGGAATTGTCCGTTGAAGGAGCAACAGTGGTGCTGTGGGAGGATCTATAGGCAGTGGTGTTGAGAGAGCTGCTGCTGACTTGCTGAGGTCATAGATAATGAGATAAAATTGCAGAACCAAGCATGTTCGGAACAGGAGAAAATTATGATGAATTTGGCATATTACAAGCAGGCTATGCATGTGGCATAACGTTGATGTTTGGGATAGTTCAAATTTCTTTCTTAACTGATTCATGAAGGAAACTAAAGGTAGCAAAAGAAAAAAGGAGGGGGGGGGGGGGGGGGGGGGGGGGGGGAGAGGGAGAGAGAGAGAGAGATGGTACAGGTGACATAATACAATTATAGGTACACATCTAGAGCTAAAAGGCAACACAAATGATAAAATACATTTTAATTTCTTACTCTTATTAACTGATTCAATGTATTTCTTTTGGACCACACAAGAAAACTCAGGAATAGACATTACAAAATGAAAAAAAAAAAGGAGAAACATGCCATATAAATTCAATCGCATGCCATGGACTGGTACCACAATGGGATAGCAGTGAGTACAATCTACACAAGTGTATAAAATACAAATATGACATGTAATTAGCCTTGCTGTATACATATTCACATTCTTGGGCAGCTCAACAGGAAGAAAGGGTTCGAAGTATCGAATTTTTCTCTCAAACAGTTCAGCATCTTCAGGAGAGCAATCATCATAATTCTTCATATATAACATGCTTGATTCGATGGTCTTCTTCATCACATTGACAGCAAGCCAACCAAATTTCCCCGACATCAGATGTTCCATATTCCTTTGTCAACACAAAGCTGACAACATCAGGGTTGTCTAGGTTGAAAGTAGGATACATCAGTAGTTCTCTTGGAAGATGATCAAAATTATCAAGATCCCTAAGTTGATCTGCTGTAACAGAACCTTCTTCTTTCCAAGCCATGTTGTTCCCATTCCCAAAAGCCAGCCTCAGTGACCAGGTGGTGACAACAAAACGATTTGGAGATGGACCAAATACAGGTCTGACGACGCCATCAGGCGGAGGAGCATCGTCCGAGAGAAAACGTGCAAACTTTAAGACATCACCCTCCTTGGTTGCGCCCAGGGCATGGTATGCTTCCAACCATCCTCTGCCAACAATATCCCGGTTGATGCAAGGCAGCTTGACAGGCAATTCCAGGAAGAAGATCTCAGAGCTTTTATCGAACACATTGCAAAGCATAACACCAGCAGTGTAATCCATCCCAGCACACACATGCCCCGAAGGGGACAACAGCGTCGGTGTCCCAGTACCACAAGATGCGGTCCATGTCGAGGCCATCGCGGGGATGCACGGGGACGACGCGCGGCGTTTTGAGCACCCACTGGTCTGAGACAGACGGGTTGAACACGCGTAGCTCGGGCCGCGCGGTCCCCTCCGCGTTGGCAACAATCTGGAGCTCCGCGACGGCGAAGTCCCCCGGGGCCCGGTGGATGATGCCGATGTCGAGAGACTCCATTCTGCGCAGCAATTCCTTGGAGACGTGGAGGTCCTCGGCCTCAGCCCGGGCCTTCAACTCGTCGATGGTGCCGCCGAGAGGGGGAAGCAGGAGCAGAGACGGGGCAGCGGGGTCATAGACCAAGTAGTCGATCATCGGGAAGGGGAAGCGGCCGCCGAGCATGGGGACGGTGTAGTGCATCAGCAGGAGAACTGCGCCGCCGTGGGCTGCGGCAGCGTCCACCGGCTCACCCTCTTTCGGGCCGTTCGGCCACCGCATGTAGAGGGAGGACGGCTGCGGCGGCTTCTTCAAGCTGAGGCAAACGTCGAACGGGTCGCCGCGGGAGTTGGTGAGGGAGGCCGCGGTCGGGTCGCTCGAGGGGAAGGAGTCGTCCTCGCGGCGCCTCACGAAGCGGTCGAGCATCATCCACGCTGGGAACGGGCGGCGATGAGCCATGGCGGGCGGCGCGCGGCGGCGAGGGGTGGGGAATTTTGCCCTGTTCCGGTCGAACCAAATCAGCCTTTTGGGGTTTTTTTTAGCAAAAATAAATCAGATTTTTCGTGGACTGTCCCTTTTGTTTTGGTCCTGAGATGTTGAGTTCGTACTGGAGTTGGGCTGGGCCGGAAGCCGAGTCCGTCTGCGCTGCCGTTTAGCCGGTCGTGCCCGTTTCTTTTTTTTTTACGCCGTGCCCGTTTCTTTTTTCCGTTTCGTTACTTATATATTACCTAAAAAGGATTTGGGATTCTGCCCAATTATTAATAGTAGCAAATATGCCCATGCATCACAACGAGAGAAATAATCAATCGAAAATTCAAATGAAATGAGAATAGGAACGGTATAGAGATATATTTATGTTTTACTATTAAAGCTAATCCAGAGTAGAAGTTAATGATGCATGACAATGTTTTATTAAACCTATATCAATTAAAGCACGCATTTGTATAAAATAACAATTTTAAAGTTTTCATGCAAAACACAAATATTTACTCGTAAATATATCATAGCTTTAATTTTTATACTATACATTGATGAGGACCCATAAAACCTTAAAAGTATGTAACTCTTGTTTAGTTTCCCTTTAATTTTCACATAACATCGGTCACATGGAGCATTAAATATAAACTAACTACATAGTTCGGATGTAAATCACGAGACGAATCTTTTGAGTATAGTTAGGTCATGATTGAACATTTATTGTAAAAATTAGCATGTGTGCTACAAATACCCTAAAATTCCAATTGTCCAGCATCTAAACACATCCTAATTCTAACATTTGATTCAAATCAACAAGAAATTATTTGCCCATCTATAAAATACTGGGATGATTATGACAAGAGATATCTCTCTATTTACACATTGTAGCACTCGTCATGGATGCATTGGTACATATTAATTTAGACCGAATTAGATAACAAACTACTTAATATTTTAGTTTAGCATTATATCATATAAAAATCTTACTCTAATCTTATCTTACCTCACCTCAAAATTAAACCACGAAGAGTTTCTTGATTTTTGTGTTTTTCATTTTTCTCACCTCAGGCTACGTTTAGTTCCCAGAATTTTTAGGAAGTTTGGGTGTTCTGGTACTGTAGCACTAGGGGGAGGGGGCTAGGGAGGGCGCAGGGCTTGGGGAGAGGGATGTGGGGGGAGGTGGAGGGAGGAATGGATGCGGGGGGACGGGGCCGGGCGGTGGCGTTGGGGCAAGTAGGGAGGGGGCAGGGGTTGGGGAGGTGAAGGAAGGGAGGGCGGCGGCTGCCGGTGCCGGCATCGGCGCGTGGGTGGGTAGGGCTCGAGAAGGGGATGCGGGCAGGGTTGGGGAAAGTTCATCGAGACTCATAAAACTTCCTTCTGTAATCATGAATTTTTTTATGATAATATCATTTTTGGCTAAACAACTTAGCTAAAGTCTAAACATTAGGTAAATCTAGAAAAGATTTTTTTATTTCAAAATAATCATGGCTTTTATGTCAGATCCAAACATAGAATACGTTTGTTTGGTTTATAGTATATTCATGGGAAACATTACCTTTTGACGTAATACTAATAGTCCGTTTAAAGACAAATAGATATTTGGTGTGTTTGTTTGAGTTTATCCGCTAAAATTAACCTTACTTTTAGTCATATAATACGTAATTTTCTTTCATAATCTCACAACAAATCAGTAGCAGACTAGCAGTCATAGCAGCGGAAAATCACCACTGACGGCACCTACGGAGTACGCGACCAGTGATTTCTTTCTTGCTTCAGTGCCGACTGACTGACGAAGCTGTCAAGCCTGGTCGGCGGTCGCAACATATCAGAACAAGAGATTCGCAATGCCTGGGTGGCTGCAAGCGAACACGCACGCACTGTAAAACATCCCAATAACCCAGTGGGAGACATGCCCGGCAGGAATCCCATGAACGTCCAAAAGGCGAGTGCGTTCAGCGTTCTTGATCTTGGGGAGCTACCGTCCTTCCGCGGAAAAGAACATCATCACTCTACATCCAAATGCAGTCAACGCACTGAAGCAAGTCGTGTCGTGGTGGCCATGATGGAGCACAAGGCAAAAGGAGGTGGAAGAAACGGGTTGGATTTGAGATGGTAACGGCCAGGCCACCGGCCTAAAGATGAGGATGAGCAGGCAGCCTTCTTTTTTTTCTTGTCACCGAGGTCATTAGCGACAAATAGCCTGTTCGCTCTGAAAGATGTTCACAAGATCCACGTCCACTGTGTATATCGAAGTACTCCCTGTGTATTTTGTAGAGCATCTTTCCTGAATAGTCCCAAAAGATCATTCACCTTTTTCTTATATCGTGAAAAGACTGGACGCACCTTTTCTTTATCCGCATGCGCGCACATGCCTGCCGTTGCTTCTAGTAGGAAGAGCATCTCAGTGAACGAACAAACACACCACTCTATCTACTGCAAACGTCTCAAAAATAAAAGCCTTCGTCTATACTTATACTCCCTCCATTCAAAAAAGAACACAATTCTAACATTGTCATAGTTTAGTATTTTAAGTTTAATATAGATTATAAATAAAAAGTATCAATATTTATAATATTAAATAAATATCATTGAATTAATTACGAAATATATTTTCATATAAATTAATTTAAAGTCATAAATATAAATATTATTCACTAAAATTTTGATCAAATATGAACTAATTTAGACTGACACATAATCCGTAGTTGTATTCTTTTATGAACGAGTACTGCTGCTCCGATCCTACAATATATACAATATAGTATGCCGCACGATGACCAGCAAACTAAGCACGCTCCATGCGCTAACCAACTTCTTTTAAATAATAAGCTAGCAAAAGCGTATAAATAAAGAGAAAGAGAAAAAAAAGAAAAAAAAAGGAACGTGCCGAAATGGACCAAGCTTTTACAGTGATTCTTGCTGCACCAGCGAGGTTTTTGTTTACACAGAGTGAAATTTCAGCCGAATGGATTAGAAACCGTGGGCGGCTCCACGTTATGTCCGGACCACATGGATATATGGATAGAATCCTGCACCGCATAGACATGGTGCGTTCCTCTGTTTCACTGTTTGATTCCAGAGAATAGTGGTGGTATATACAACTACGCATTTCAACAATAGGCTGCGAAGGTTACTCTTATCCAGTGGCTGCCACTTCCTCAAGATTCACGTCAGGCTTTGGGAAAGTGGGACACAGCACCGGGAAAGGGCGTTCGCGAGAGGCGGGTTGACCGCGCGTGAATCCTAAAGCAGCAGTGAACGGCGACAGATAAGGAAGGCGGCCACATGTCGTTGCGGGTTTGTTCATCCGGTGGTATATACTATACTAATAATAGTAGTAATATAATTCTTTCAAAAAATAGTAGTAGTATACTACTACGAGTAATACGTAGTAGTGAGGAAGCTTCAGTTTTCCCAAACGAGTTGTTACTCTGTGATGCCTACGACCGACCATTGCCATCCGCGAAAGAAAAGGCAACACCTTTTCACGTACGACTCCTCCAAGCTGTTCAGTTTTCAATTCAACGGTTGTGCTGATGATCGTATTTGATCTGAATGTGGCAGCCATTTCCGGTAGAACAAACTTACAAGCGCGGTTTCAGATGGATTGCAGCAGCTTCTGCTTATGACAATTCTATTCTGTTATCGTTTTCATGCACAGTAGAACAAGCCAGCTGTTCCGCTGGTAGGAGTAGCCGAGTAGGAGTACTCCGTAGACTGGTACCTCCGTATCGTCCTGTTTTCTCAGGTCAAACAGGAAGGCCAGCTTCCGTTCCGTGCAATGCCACCAAAACTCCGTTCCGTTCCGTTCCAGTCCCGACCCGTCCTGATCCTGCCCAGACTTGTTTGCAAATAAAAAAAGAGCAGGCGCACGAGGCCGAGGCAGTCGACACTCGGCACCGGCACGCGGCTGCTCCTCGTCACTGCTGCTCCATCACGACGACGCCAACCACCTCACCTAGCCACCTCACTAGCTCCCGCGGTCCCGCCTGAGCCGAGGATCCCAGGCCCCGTAGCAGCAGGCATGGGCGCGCCATGCAGGGAGCTCACGGGCCTGCGCCGGGGGCCACCAGCCGCGCCGAGGCCGGTGCCGGGGCGCCGGGGCGCGAACGAGCTCTGCCTCGCGCCGTTCCACCGCCGCGCGCCGCAGCAGCAGGGGAGGAGGGCGGCGCTCAGGGTGGTGGCGGCCATCAGCGAGGACCTGCCGAGGCTCGCGGCGCCGGCGCCCGGGACCGAGGCGAAGGCGGGCGCGCCGGAGGGCAGGCGGCCGGAGAAGGTGCTGGTGCGGGCCGCGCTCACGGTGCGCCGCAAGCACAAGGAGGACCTCAAGGAGGCGCTGGCCGGCCACCTCGACGCGCTCTGGGACATGGTCGGCCGGGGCGTCGCGCTCGAGCTCATCAGCACCAAGATCCACCCCAGTAAGCACGCCGCCCCCTCGCGCCTCGTCCTCGTCCAATCCACCAGCGATTTTTTTTTCCCTTCCCTGGTTCTCCCTCTCGGTACTTGAGAATTGCTCCGAGTTGACCTGCCAGCTTTTGACAAGTCTCCGCAAACTTTCGAGCTGCCTCTGAATGCTCTGCTTCCTTTCGGCTTTCGCTAGTCGTTAGAGCTATCGGGAGGGAGGTCGACGGGCAAAGCTTTGCCTTTTTGGGCATCTCCGTCTGTTCTTGACTGACCGCTCTGATCGGTAGGTGGCACCGGCAATCAGGAGGATGCTAACTAGATGCACATGATCAACAGATCTCTCTGCGGATCATCAATAATAGAGACATGATACCAAGGCCTGTCCCACCTTCAGTGTGTGCGATTCTCCGCATTAGTATATTCGCTTTGCATTTTCCAACAAATTGTTTAATCAACTGGGGCAGTTCAACTTTTTTTAACCACTGGCATCTTTCGCTTGACCATGATTTCTCTAACAAGAGGACAAATGGAGCAGATTTTTTTACAGGACTATCTACATCCCAGTCTTCAGAGCACGGGAAAACATTACAGCCGCCCTTTACATTTAGCAGTAGTAGCAGTCCCCGTCCTGATCACTGCTCTGAATAAAACTCAAGCTCAAATGAGTCACTATGCAATACTGAACCAGACATGTTTTCCCCGCCTCTCCGTTATCACCATGTGATCGCCACCAGAGTCGCTTTCCATGTCTCCATACTCCATATTTGACTTCTCTTCTCAAGGTCGTGCTAACCATCCCATTCTCGGGTCGTGCCACGTGAATCATTGGCAGGGACCAAGAAACCTTTGCAGAGCGGTCAGGCATCGATCAAAGACTGGTGCCAGAAAAGGGGTGTCAAGGGAGAGCACGTCGTGTACACGGCTGAGTTCACGGTGGATTCAGACTTCGGCGAGCCTGGCGCCATCACCGTGGCCAACCGGCACCACCGGGAGTTCTTTCTGGAGAGCATCGTCGTCGAGGGTGGGCTGCCGTGTGGTCCGGTGCACTTTGCCTGCAACTCTTGGGTGCAGTCCACCAGGGAACTACCGGGAAATAGGGTGTTCTTCAGTAACAAGGTAATAAGCATTTTCTGCCAAAGAAAAAGGTAGTACTAGTAAGCATTTTATTTCCTTGCTAGTTCAAGAAAAACGTGCTGTCGACCTATGCCTGGACCTGGACTTTCTGGCACTAGATTATCATCTATCGTCATTAGCATGTGCCAGCTACATCAGTCCTATCCCAGATCGCCATTTCTGTTGGCAAGCTGGTCATGCATCCTTTTCTTTGATGTTGATAGCGACAGGAGGCCATTCACTATAAAACGTGGAGCCCAGTCTAAAGGCATGATTAATTGATATGTTGTTGTCTATGCGCTGTTCAAATGACCAGCTTTTGAGTAGGCCTCAGTAGAATATATCTGTAGTACCTGAGCTTAGTGGGTCATCAATCCCTTGCACTGTATGTTCATGTGTATTTTAGTAATTTTCTAAATTTTACGGGCCCTGTCAAATTTATATTCTGCAGATCTCTTACAGTTTAGTAGATAATAGGACAAGAACCATTGAAAAATCATAATTATGTGTAGTTGCAGCATTAGCCTTATTTAGGGTGTAACCCCATATGTTCCCTTTAAGCATCAAATGGGTTACCTTTCATCTTTATGATAACGTAACTAATATTAAGAATTTACCCAATAGGAATTTGTGGCATCGTATTTCTGATAAGACCTAGATAATCTCATGCAGCCGTATTTACCATCTGAAACACCACCCGGGCTTAGAGAACTAAGGGATAAGGAGCTGAAAGGACCTGCGAGGAGATGGCACAGGAGTTCGGAAGTTATCTGACAGAATATATGATTATGCAACATACAATGATTTGGGGAATCCAGATCGGGGAAAAGAGTTCATCAGGCCAATCCTTGGAGGTGACAAGATCCCTTACCCACGTCGATGCCGAACCGGTCGTCCACCAACGGAAACCAGTAAGTTCTGTTGTTCTTTCAAAAACCAGTAAGTTCTGTTACCTTCAGGAAAAATGTTTGCATATAATGCCAATTAGAATTTGGCCAAAGGCAAAATGATGCTTGTTACTTTCCAACTATAGCCACGATGACATATGTGCATGTCCAATTCTACTTTGATCAAATGCCTTGTCACTTTCGGACTTGACAGCTTCACCCATCAGCCACCTTCACCACGTGGGTTGATGGTGTCCAAATTTTGAACAAGATAACATATGACTTTTGAATTTTTCTTTACACCTAACTTGAGGAAGAAAGAAATTAGATTGGACCATATGATTGCAGAATTTACTCCCCACGCTTCATGGAGAAAATAAATTTGAGTTATCATGTTTCAGTGTTTGGTTAGTTAGATTGGATGTACATGACCAAAAGGTAGTAGCAGCCAGGAACACCAACAGGTTGTATCCCTGTATTTTCCCTTTTTCCATTCTTAGGCATATTTTCTCTTGGATGCTTTCCATGAGATTGACTAGAAAGTCTGAATAATGTAAAGAAAAAGTATTCGTCATTGTTTTTCTCTATTAATTTTCTTGTATCCTTTGATTTGAATGACAGAGTAGTTTCCAGCCTGTAATGATTTACCACTGAAGGGTTTTACTAAATTTTATCAATCAACTCTTATGATAAATTATGGCATTTAAGATTTAATCAAGCTGTTTACTACACAATTGTTGCTGTAAATTTGGAAGACTAAGCATCCCTGTTTTTCACCTCGTAGAAACAGTGTATCTAATTTGTGCATTTACCTTTGGTGTAGACATGATGGCTGAGAGCAGAGTAGAGAAACCACACCGGATATATGTACCTCGGGATGAGGCGTTTGAGGAGCTGAAGCAAGGTGCCTTCTCATCAGGGAGGCTGCGGGCAGTACTTCACACCCTTATCCCATCGATGATTGCAACCATCTCAGCAGAGACCCACAGCTTCCAAGGCTTCCACCACGTTGATAATCTATACAAGGAGGGCCTCAGGCTGAAGTTGGGTCTCCAGGAGCACCTTTTCCAGAAAATACCCCTTGTCCAGAAGATTCAGGAATCAAGTGAGGGGATGCTTCGCTATGATACACCTAAAATTCTTTCCAGTAAGTAAAATCTATTACTGTTTTGGCTTTAATCTGGTGTGCCAATGCCAGATGTTCTTCAGATTTAAGTGCGCTCGTGTCAGAGAACAGCTTTAATGTTCATACTTTGATTATCTAGAGGACAAGTTTGCATGGCTCCGCGATGATGAGTTTGCTCGGCAGACTGTGGCAGGAATAAACCCAGCTAGCATAACCAGGCTCACGGTAATGAACTGAAAACATTATTATTGTGTACATAAGTAAAAATATTGCTATTATCGATCGACCCCAGTAATACATACTAGCTTTCTTATACGGTAGTACTACTTTACTGAGCGGTTATTTGGAAATAGGTTTTCCCACCAGTGAGCAAGTTGGATCCTGCAATCTATGGCTCACCAGAATCTTCGATCACAGAAGCACACATCGCTGGACAGCTCAATGGACTCACAGTACAACAGGTAGTGTCAACATGATGAAGTTGAGGTCACTATGTACGAATGAAATTTCTTCTCTGATTCCGATCATGCATCATGAATGTAGGCAATGGACGAGGCAAAGCTGTTCATCTTGGACTACCATGATGTCTACCTGCCATTCTTGGACCGGATTAATGCAATAGAAGGACGAAAGGCATATGCAACCCGGACAATCTTGTTTCTTACCAAAGCTGGCACATTGAAACCAATTGCTATTGAACTTAGCATTCCTCCAAGCAAGGCAGGCGAGCCCCGGCCAAGCAAGGTCCTTACTCCTCCCAGTGATGCTACCTCCAACTGGCTGTGGATGCTTGCCAAAGCTCATGTCAGCTCCAATGACGCCGGTGTTCATCAGCTCGTTAATCACTGGTATGGATTCCAGAATGAACTGTTATGCATTTGAGCGCGTTACCACTGTCATTTTAGTTGATTTCTGAACAATGTCAATCCTGAAACACTTACTAGTACTCTCTCACAAACTCTTCCAGGCTTAGGACACATGCTATGATGGAGCCGTTCATATTGGCAGCGCACCGTCGTATGAGTGCGATGCACCCAGTCTTCAAGCTCCTACACCCCCACATGCGGTACACGCTGGAGATCAATGCGCTTGCTCGGCAGAGCCTGATCAGCGCGGACGGTGTCATCGAGTCGTGCTTCACCCCTGGCCCTGTCTCCTTCGAGATCAGCGCTGCATACTACCGCAACCACTGGCGGTTCGACCTAGAGGGCCTCCCTTCTGACCTCGTCCGCAGGCATGCATTCCGTTGCCCCCTTCCTCCTATCTATAGTTGCTTGATTTTGCAAATCGGAAAGCTCTTCAGCTGTCATGGCCACTGACGTCTATCCGCCCGCGTGCTTCATCATCTCTTGGTCAGGGGAGTGGCTGTGGAGGACGCGTCGCAGCCTCACGGCATCAGGCTCCTCATCGAGGACTACCCTTACGCAAACGACGGGCTCCTGCTGTGGTCGGCCATTCGCAACTGGGTGGAGTCGTACGTGCAGCTGTACTACCCGGACGCCAGCACCGTTCAGTCCGACGACGAGCTCCAAGGGTGGTACCATGAGACGGTCCACGTCGGGCACGCCGACATCCGGCACGCGCCCTGGTGGCCGTCGCTCTCCACGCCGGCGGACCTCGCGTCCATCCTGACCACGCTCATCTGGCTCGCGTCGGCGCAGCACGCGGCGCTCAACTTCGGCCAGTACCCGCTGGGCGGGTACGTCCCGAGCCGGCCGCCGCTGATGCGCCGGCTGCTGCCGGACCCGGAGCGCGACGCCGCCGAGTACGCGGCGTTCCTGGCGGACCCGCACCGGTTCTTCCTCAACGCGATGCCCGGGGTGCTGGAGGCCACCAAGTTCATGGCGGTGGTGGACACGCTGTCGACGCACTCCCCCGACGAGGAGTACCTCGGCGAGGGGCGCGACGAGCAGTGGACGGGCGACGCGGCAGCCGTGGCGGCGCACGACATGTTCGCGGCCGACGTGCGCCGCGCCGAGGAGGCCATCGAGAAGCGGAACGCGGACCACAGCAGGAAGAACCGGTGCGGCGCCGGGGTGCTGCCGTACGAGCTGCTGGCGCCCAGCTCGCCGTCGGGGGTCACGTGCCGCGGCGTGCCTAACAGCATCTCCATATAATGAATGAATGCATCGTTCATTGTTTTTCCTTTTTTTTTTCCTACGGGTACATGCAGTACGTATTATTCATTGGTTTTCAAGAAATCTGTGCCTAAACCAGCACTTGTAGAGAATATACACTAGGAAACATATATCGAAAATAGCAAATCTGCCACGAAGGACGATTGAAATTCTCAGGTCGGCTCTTGCCTAAAAACCAGCACTTGTATAGAGAACTAGAGATGTCGAGACTCGAGACGGCGGGGGCTGCAGTGCAGGCAGCCAGGTACAGCAATCACCAACTGATATTTTGAATTTGGTCGTATTTCCATTATCTAATATTGGCAATCTCTTCTACATATATTTGCAGTCTGCATGTTTGAGTTTGCATATCAGAATTCAAGAATAACACCACTTAACGAATTGAAGAAAACAAAATTCCAAATTCTGGCTCAGAATTCACCTTTAAAGATTATTAGGCAAATCGTTTCTCTAGCCCCATTTAGTTGGGAAAGTTTGGAAAAAAAAGTTTAGTTTTTGGTACTGTAGCACTTTCGTTTGTATTTGACAACTTTTGTCAAGGGAGAATTAGGTATAGGGTCTCCGAAAAAACTGAGTTTAGGTATTTGGCCTTTTGTCGAACGAATTTAGCTGTATGTCCTTCAGCGAAATTTTTCTTAGCTCTATGGCTTTCCGTCCAATTTGTTAGCCTTCTCTATCAAGTCATCCACTCTATGGCGCGTAAAATGACAAAAATACCATTTGCAATTACAAAACGATGTCGCGGCCTCACTTCCTAGTCGGTCGCACCCCGACGCACGCTCGGGAAAAAAAGGGGTCGATGGGCCAGGAGCCGCGGCCGCCGCCTCTGAGCCAGCCGGCCACGGCCAGCGCGTGGAGGAGCAAGGCCAAATCGGGCGCAATTGTATCATAGTACCGTATCATTGTTGGCTTTTGTTGCTTGATCCCAGTTGTTTAAAAAAGTTTATTTTCTTAGGCTACAATAGAGTACTAAGGAGGCTTCACCCCATCTTTTTGTTGCTCAGCTGTTTGACGACTGCTTGTAGGAGACAACTTGTTTAGCCCATTCACTTGGTGTTGATTGTGAATCAAAGACTAGCAAAATGGCAGAAGTATCACAATGGGTTCTTTGGCGGCATTCGCTACTTCTGCCCGCTCTGGAGGCGCGCTCCGGGCATACTATAAAAGCGGTACAGCAAAAGCATGGTAGAGATCTACTGACTGCCACCGGTACTCAAATTCTGCAATGCTTTTAGCATTTCAGTCATATTATTAATATTAGTTGTATTTCTGCAATCGGTAATATGGTCAAATTACCATGGTTCAATGGGATGACGATTGAAGTTTTGACATTTTAGGATGGAGAACTAAATGATAGGACTGGGAGTGCAGGTAATAACATACTCAATATCCTCCTTTTTTGTGTACATAGAAGTTGGTGAGGCAATGCCATGTGTGAGCTTGCAGAGTTATTATAGCAATATGGTTCCTGATTTGATGGGCCCCCAAGAGGGATGTAACCCGCTGCTAGCAAGGCCACAGCTGCCACACAACTGCAGGAGGAAAGGCAAATATACTGTTTTTACTATTTTTTTATTTTTTTCAGCTAAGGGCAAAATAGTTTTTTAACCCTTGAATTAACATCGTTAAGTCATCAAATTGGACGGAAGTCCATAGAGCTAAGAAAAATTCAATGAAGGCCATATACCCAAATTCGTTCGAGAAAAGTACCTAAACTCAGTTTTTTCGGAGGTCATATACCTAATTCTCTCTTGGTCCAATCATGGACTAACTAGAATCAAAAGATTCGTCTCGACATGTACAGACAACTTGTGCAATTATTTATTATTTACCTACATTTAATACTCCATGTATACGTCTAAAGATTTGATATGACGGGGAATCTGGAAAAAGTTTGGGAACCAAACAGGGTCTCTATATTCCTGAAATATAAGCTATCCAAGTTATTGATGGATAAAATAAAGAAAATGACAAAATACCACCTTGTCCTTACTAACTAGGACGGAGTGAGTAGTTCAGTTGTTAGTTTTCTTTGGATGTCTTTTTAGCTGACACCAAAATTTAATTGGAATCTTAATATTTTCTTAAAAATGCAAAGGAGGGAGAGGGCCCAGCACCTAAATATCTTATTTTTTTATATATAATTTTAAAATTTAAATCCTAAAAAGTTTAGAATTGAGGGATTGAGGGAGTTAAAAAATCAACTTGTAAGCACTAAAGCCACGTTTTGGATGCTTGAATTGATCTATTTCTCACAAGAATTGCTAGAAAAGGTTCCAACGAGAATTGCAACATAAGGATTCGAAGGTAAGAGGTTTGCTAGCACCTAGGTTTTGTTTCCTACTCGAACCTGTCGTTTAAGAACGAGGAGATGAAGTAGATGAGAAAAGATGAAAATAAAAGAGAATTAGTAGATTAATTTTGTCGATTGTGTGTTGGATCCCTTGATAGACCATGTAACCCATATTTTATAGGGACGAGGGGTGATTTTATTCCATTTGAAAACCAATGTGGTACTATTTTTATATCGCTTTACAGAGCTTTCCTTATATTAGGCCAAAACTAGCATGGGTCAATTATAAAATTGACCTGGGCCTAATTCGATCGTCAATAGATTTCCTTCCTCAACGATCGAAACGGCCAATGGCAGCCTTGGCATAAATTTCTCTCTTCCATCTCATATACGTTTCTCCTGCAGTTAAGCATTTTTAATGGCAGTAAATTAGAAATGTCGCTTTAAGTTGTTCTTCATTAAAAAAACTGAATTTTAATCACACTTTAATTCTAGATTTTTATTGAAAGAATATTTTTAGTCATCTGTTCGGCTGACTAGATTATACGGCTGATTTATTCTGAGAGGAAAATACTGTGAACCACCCTGAGCCAAACAATATCATAGATTGATTTTGACTAATCATATAAACGCTTCATAAGAAAATCTGGTTCTAAAGTATTTCAGTGAAAATTTGGATCTCTACTAAATGCACTTTGTGGTGTTGGCGCCATGGCTTTACAACTACTATTTAATACATAATATGTCCACCGACTTATTAGATAGTTTAATGTCTATATGTATCTCTAGTTGCGGTGAAAAATAGCGGCATCTTTGGTGCCCTTTTCTTACTGGAGACACTATTGTGAGACCTCTCCCTAGCCTCGAAGGTTTTTTTTTGTTAAAAAACGATCTAGTACCAAACATCTCTCTTTTACTAATAGAGTTTTTTCTTTGACTCTACAAGCAGCTATACTGGTGGAGCTGAACTGTTTAAAAAAAACATTTGGAAGCTAAAACTGTTTTGGAAAAAAAATTGGTAAACAACTTCTCATGTAGACCTAGGAGAGTTGATGGAAGCTACTCTTTTTAGCTCCACTTGCCGCGCTTTGGCTTGTCTTAACGCGTTTCACGATCAATTGTGAAGCAACTAGCTTTTTAACTTTAGGCCTTGTTCATTTCTTATCAAAACCATAGGGTTTGAAGGGTGTTGAAGGGGGGGGGGGGGGGATTTGACTTGTAGGAAATTTAATTCCTCTCAATCCTTTCCGATCCCCTTGGTTCTGGGATCAAAGGAATAGAGCCGTAGGTGGTTTCATGCAGATACTCTAGGAGCTATCTTGGAACCTATACCAAACACCGCTGACAGTGCATCCTTCTTGGACGCATCGCTTCAGAGAAGCCCAGCTCCCGTGAATGTTGTTGCTGTTGTTGTGTGTGTTGTGTAATGTGTGTTGTGGCTTTTGGTTGTAAGCACAAAAATGGAGGTCTTGTGGGCAGTTTCTTTGAAGCCGTTGTTCTGTGTGTGGTCATGTTTTCGTTGTGTGTGAAAGGACCGGATAGACTAGAGGAGGTGAATAGCCTATACAAACTTTTACAAAGAATTATACCACAAGTTAGATTTAACAAAGCGATGTTAAGCACTACCTCTAGGCTATCCTATGCAAGCCACCAAGCACGAATATACTACACAAGAGAATATGCACACAAGCACAAGAAACCCACTCATTCGAAACCTAAAGAGAGAGCACCTAAACAAGTAATAAGCGCAAGTGAGTGAGTGATCGAGGGAGCTACACCGAGGGGTTTGATGAAGTGAAGACGACGTGCTGTGTAGAGCAAATCACCAAGAGATAAACAATAAGATCAAGATAACCAATCACCAATAGAACACTAGAAAACCACTCGATGGTGGAGAATAGAGAACACTCGATTTTTTACTGAGGTTCACGTGATCGCCGTCACGCTACTCGTTGTGGCACCGGTCTTCCTTGGTGGATTGCGAGCTAGGTTTCACACGCCAATCCCTCACCGGGAGCCGCTCACCAACACAAGAGAAGTGGCTATCAACCACGAGCAATCCACTAGAGTCGGTTTTGGTACTCCGCCGGGGAATAACCACAAAAACCCCTCACAACAAACCTTCGGTGTGGGTTTGAACAATCACCAATCAATCTTAACACCGGAAACACCTCCAAGCCACTAGGGACACGGCAATGCTCCAAGAGAATAAGAACTCAGCAATGGCTTGCTCTCAAGTGCTCTAGAATGCAAATCACAAAGCAATGATGCACTTCAGGGTCACTCAACTCACAAAGATAATCAAAGATGAATAAGTAAGTGAGTGGGAGGCTAGAGAGTGCTCACAAGAGTATGGCAATGAATCAAATATGCAAGAGAGTCACCAAGTGACCAGGAAAGGAGTATAAATACCTCTAAGTGCACTCCTACCCGTTACCCCACAGAAAAACAGCCGTTAACACCTTTTTCGGGGCGTCAGACGGAACCGTCGGACTGAGTTCGTCGGACCAATCGAACGCGTCCGACGCTTAGATCTATGACATGTGTCAGCAGGGTTTAACGACAGCCACTCGATCTCAACGGTCACTGCTCGCGCCACTTTTCACAACCGTTGGACGCTACCTCGTCGGACCAAAGAGCCTTAACGTCCGACACTTTCAGAGAGCACACAGAGACGTTTTTCTTCGTCGGACTATTTCCGACACCCTGCGTCTGACTAACCTCCTGCGTCCGACGCTCTGCACTCAGCTCGCCGCACACGTGCCCAGAGCGTGAACTCGCCACGCCAAGCCGTCGGATTGTCATCCGATAGTCCGACGCTCGCTCACCTCAGCCCGTCGGACTGTCCGACTCTCACAGTCGGTCTGACCACTAAGCCACCGTCGGACTCTCCCAGTCAGTGCGTCGGACCAAACGAAACCAGCCGTCCAACGCTATGCAAATTCACACCGAGAGCTCCAGAAAAGCTCGGACGCTGTCCGACGCCCACCGTCGGACTAAGCACTAACGTCCGACGCCTTCACAGTTAAAAACAGAGCCAGGGGACCGTCGGACAGTCACAACCAATGGTCCGACGCCTAAGATCCCCAGCGTTCGACGCTCCGAAAACAACTCTTTCAAGTTAGTTTTCACACCCTTTACTTTTATGTGCTAACACTCAAGGTCTTCAACACTTGTGCACAGTGTGTTAGCATTTTCAAAACAATTTTTAAAGGTTTCTAAGTTGATCACTAAGTTGAGTTAGATTCAATACAATGAAATGCAACTTAGAGCACTTGAAGGTAATCCAAACACTTAGTTCTTCCTTTAATAGTCGGCTATCTATCCTTAAATATGATCACACCCACTTGGATGTCTTGATCACCAAAAGAAAAGCCTACTTGAGGTTATACCTTTGCCTTCAAGCCTTTTCTTTTCACTTGATCAACTTCATTTGATCCACCATACTTGGTCCATCGTTGAGCCACCTTGATCATCACCATCATTTTGCTCATCACTCCATGGATGGGACAACCTAACCTTGCCAACACTTAGCAACTTAGGTTAGTGCTTAGGGTGTCATCAATTATCAAAACCAAATTAGGGCTTTCAGTGTGTTGTAGTTATCTTCTTTTTTCTATATTTCACCTTCTGTATTAATACATAGATTATAGCAGCTTCTCTTAAAAACACTAGAAAACTGGCAAAGTTATAATACTATTATACAATATGTACTGAGCAAGGCTATTATGCTGCAAATGCCCTTATCAATTCCCAGTCATTGTTCCCCAAGGAGAAAGGGAGATTGTTTAATCAGTGACTGACCTGATTAACATAAATTTATCATGCAACTTGGCAAGTTGCCACAACATGATATTTCAGCGCAACTCGATCTTATATATGCACATCACGGTTGCTTTCCCTTATTTTTAGGAGAACAACACTTGAGAACAATGATCACTGCCTTCATTTTGGTTTGTGCAATTTATGAAACATATCGTAGTACATTCAGAATAATGGCTTATTGCCAAAACACAGTTTGTGTTCCTCAGCAAAAATAAATCAATCAATCATGCCCTAGTAAGCTACCAACGGGTTGCTTTTCTCCTCGCCAGGAAAAGAACGCTTGTGCACAATGATCATTGGGTACCTTTTTATAATAATTATTAACCAACGTATATTTTGGAACATTCCAAGCTCCCTACAAAATTCAGATTAATGGCTCGATTGCTAGTATATGACGACGCCTTTTGCTAAAATAGTATATAACAATACTACTACTGAGTACGCCCATGACCAAGGCAGCTCTCAAATACTACGCTAACTGCTAGTATCATCATAAGGACAATGTTAAACAACAGCTAAGTGGCGAAAGTGTCCAGTGCGACCGGCGCATTAGCTCACACTTTAATTTGATGCATACTAATCTAGACATCAAAACCTGACAAATGAGCCGCCAAGTCATCATAATGTCCCTTTGTTTTTTCTAAAAATTGGAGGCAGGTGCGAATATGCCAGGAATACTATGCGCACGAAAGATCTATGCGTGGTAGCATCAAAAGCTACACATATATTGGTTTTAACCCAGTGGTCCAGATTCCTGATGGAACGGGCCTATAAAAAAAAAATTCTCTGGTCAAGACAAAAACTCGTACGAAATTTTTGTTTTAAATTCGGGGAAAGAGGATGGTAATTGGTGGCCACATCATGATCGCCACGCCATTGGTGCACTGGTCTCTATTGCTCCATGAAGAAGCGATCGATGATTACGTCGCGCATGGAAAATTGATTCGGCTTCGCCAACGCTATCATTGAGTCTGACCGCCAGCGCTCTGAGCTGAGAGAACAGCAAAAGAAGCACCGAATTATTTTAGAACCAAATTAGGTTTTAAAAAAAGATTTCGAATTGATTGCTGGTGTGTATGAAATTCTGAAGAGAACTAATACGTTCCCACAGCAAGACCTAGAATTAACTGGAAAATTTGTAAATTTTGGAAACACGGTGACAAAATTAGTGCATAGGATCCGGCAGTTTATGAATTGCCTGCTTATGTGACAACGACCGCTCTCTGAATGTTCATAGGACAGATGAGAGCCCTGAATCCTCACTAAAATCACAGGAATGGATTCTTCATGTCGGACGCACGGAAGAAATCATGGATCCTGATTGGGCTCAATTTGGCGCACGTGAAGATGAGCATCACATTCACAGCCATGCATGATTGGTACTCACTCCATTGAGCCCAAACAAAATCATTATTGAAGATAGCATCTCTGTCAACCAATCAACAACCATTACTTCAACATCAAGAGCCGTTTCCAGTCAGTCGCAGGCTTGCCTCCGAATGTTTTTTTTTTTTACAAGACAGATGATTCACGAAGTTTATTTATTTTTCAGCAAAGTTGACTTCATCAATATTACTCCTTTTCTGATTAAAGAATCAGTAGCAAAGTAGTAGTAGCAAGGAACATTAACATGGTTTCCCTTGGAGACCAGCAGATAAGAACAAATCTTACTTGTAAAGGCCAAGCATATCACCAACAAATTAACAATGGTTATCACTTTATGCTCAGTAACTTGCCTTAAAATCTGGGTGATTTTGTATTCAGTGACTTATTAGCTCTATTGCAATGCGCAATTTAGATATCAATCCTTGCTTTAGACTACACTTTAGTGTCTAGCTTCTGCAAGTTGCAGAGTTGCCCTACATCTGTGATGCTACCAGATGAGCAAAAAGGCATTAGTTGCAATGCAACTAAAGCGATCCTCAGAATCTCGCGTGATCTGAACAACTGCTCCACATGAAACCATGGATTGTATTGTCCTCCATGTTCTGTTACTAGAAAAAGAGGAAATCCATACTATGTAACCAGCACTTATAATAGCCGGTCAATCTTTGAATCTAAGATAATTTACATTCACTTGCACGAATGTTTGTCTTGTGCTAGTAGAAGCCTACTAGATTTTACGAAGTCTCTGTAGAGTATATCTGAAAATAGTTCTATGTTTTTAGTCTGAAAAAAAAAAGTACCACTCGACCTGGCCTCTGCGTCTTCCGGTTTCTCTATATGTATTCAGCAAGGAATGGCATCTTCAATCCTCAGCCAGAAATGATTGGCATCTTCAATCCTCAGCCAGAAATGGTCGGCATCTTCAATCCTCAGCAGTGTTAAAACGTAAATGTACAGATTGGATGAATTTGAACTAAATAACATGAAAGATGGGATTCTCCCATCGTGTACTAGCTTTTATATCTAATACTTCAAATCTCTCACAGCCCCTTCTCTCCAAAATTTCTGATGTTCCACATCTCCTAGGGCTTGTACAAGGGCTGGAGAAATTTCAGCGTTCATGTCCGAATTTAAGCATACAAATATTCAGAACTAATAAAAACGAGGACTAGCAGTAGCAGAGTAGCTAGCTAGCGCCGCCTGCAAGAACAAATCTTCGATCCGTCCCGCACTCAGATTCAGGCGGTCAAGAGGCGGCCTCCTGGAACTCCACCACCACCACGGCCTTGTCGTTCTTGCCGCCGGCGTCGGCGTTGCGGAGGAGCCGCCGCACCGCCGCAATGAGCCGCTCGGCCGCGGCCGGCGTCCGGCGCCCGCCGAGCGCGCGGCAGAAGGCGGCGTGCCCCGCGATCGCCGCCTCGACCTCCAGCACCGACCCGCCCCCGGCGGCGACCTCCTCGCCCACGGCGTCGCCGCACAGCCCGCACAGCCAGCGCCCGCCGTACCGCGCGCGCACGCCGGCCGCGTACGCCGGCGTGCACTCCTCCCTGAGCCCGCAGCACGCGCACACCTCCCACTCCTCCGCCTCGGCGGCCACGGCCACGATGGCCGGCGCCACCTCCTGCCCGGCCGCCGCCGCGGACATCGGGAAGAGGCCCAGAGAATCCGCCGCCGCGGTACGGCTGGAGGCAAGGGTACCAAAGCTTCTGATCCGCGAATTCGAATCCGTGGAGGTAAGGGCAGCAGCGAGGCGCTACTGCTCGCCGGTGGTGAGGGCGTGGGGGAGGAGTGGTGGATGGAGCGGCGGTTCGTCCATGGAGGAGGAGGTGGTGGTGGAAGGCAGGGTAGTGGAGCTGCGATTGGTGGAGCTGCTCGCTCTGTGGGCGTGCGGCTGGCTGGAATGGAACGGGGGAGTCAGTGAGGGAGGCCGGTAGCGTCCGTTAAATTGGCGGGAGGACGGAGGGTGTGGTGCTGCGTGGGGTTCGAGTGGGGCCCGCATTGCTAATGATTGAGGTGGGGATTGCTTCTGGGGTTTGATGAAACTGCAGCTGCTGAGCTGGCAGCGATAGCTATATATGCATATAAATATTGGGTGGGTACGTGTCAATTGAGACAAAAATGATGAAGTCATCACAGATGTTTTATTGTTGATGAGACTGTCACTACAAACACAAAACTATTAAATCATAGAATATTCACTCTCAGGACGAATCAAACTCAAGACCTTATGTGCTACCAAAGCTATTGTAACCACTAGACTAAATGTCCTTTTGCAAAATACCACACTAATACAAAGTAGTGTGTCTACATGGATATTAAGTTTCGACTATGGTCTAGTCCTTCTCCAAGAACGTAGGATGCTCTACGTGCTTATTTGGCGCCATAGTTTCAAAATCTCATAAACCACCACACTACTACAAGTGCACCTGCATGGTTGTTGAGTTTTGGTTATATTATTGGCATAATATAGTCCTGCTCGAGAATGTGGGATGATTTACTTGCTCATTTGGTGTCATAATGCCAATGTGTCGTTATATGAGATGGACGATATAATCAACATCTTGGGCTGCGAGGTGCAAGCTTTCCCACTCAAAATGACTTGGACTACCGCTTAGTACCATGTTAATCCCCAAGGCTCCCATCGGTTGCAAAGGCCATCGCGCAACTATGGTTGTGCCATAGATCGCTCAAGACAGTATTCCGTGCATTTCCCATCTACACGATGATGGTGGAAAACCTTCCTCCATGGGAACACAAAGAAATCATAGCTATCTGCATGAAGTTCCTCTAGATAGGGCAAGATAAGTATGTGAAAGGCAAGTGGATGATCATCTAGTTATCGATGTGTAAACTAACGAGCCTAGGGGTCACCAACCTGAAGCTCACCGGGTATGCGTTGCAAATATGACTTTAACTGCAAAAGATGAACCATGATCGCACTTGTAGTTAGATGTCGATCAAGACTGTGTCACAGGTGCATGCATCCTTCAATGCGTCCACGTTAATCGACGACGAATGAGACACGCTGTTCTAGGAAGACAAGTGGCTTGAAGGAGATTCGATGGGCATCACACCATGTTACCACAGCTGGTGCGTGACGCAGACCTAAAGAAGCCAGACCATCTGCGATGCCTTGGCTGACACATAGTGGGTATGCCGCATGGGGGGCTCTCATTACCCACCATTACAGAGTATTTGCATCTCTAGGACATCTTGGACAATGTCACCCTCAACAATCAGCAGGACAATCTAGCGATGGACTCAGGACGACAACTACTCCACAAAGTTAGCATAAAACATGCTCCTTCACGCTCTACTCTGTTTTGTGGTCGTACCCTGGTCTGGAGAACCTAGGCTCCTTTGTGGGTAAAGATTTTCCTTTGGCTGGTGAAAGGACCAGATAGGCTAGAGAGGGGGTGAATAGCCTATTAAAAAATCTACAAAGCAATTAACCACAAGTTAGTAAATAACAAGGCTATTGCTAAGCACTAGCGCTAAGCTACTCTATGCAAGCCACCTAGCATAATATATTACTCACAAGAATAAGCACTCAATCGCAAGAAACCCACTCCTTCGAAACCTAAGGAGAAGACACCTAAACAAGTAATGAGCGCAAGAGAGTAGTGAACGAGAAAGCTATACCGCCGAGGAGAGTAGAGGTTGATCCAATCACCAAAGATAGTCAATAAGCAACAAGAGGATCAATCAAGAGAACACCGGAAGACCAATCATCCACTCGATGGTGGAGAAGAGAGAACACTTGATTTTTTACCGAGGTTCACGTGATCGCCATCACGCTACTCCTCGTTGTGGCACCGGTCTTCCTTGGTGGATTGCGAGTTAGGCTTCACACGCCAATCCCTCACCGGGAACCGCTCACCAACACAAGAGAAGTGGCTATCAACCACGAGCAATCCACTAGAGTCGGTTTTGACACTCCGCCGGGGAATAACCACAAGAACCCCTCACAACAAACCTTCGGTGTGGGATTGAACAATCACCAATCAACCTCAACACCGGAATCGCCTCCAAGCCGCTAGGGATATGACAATACCCCAAGAGAATAAGAACTCAGCCTTGGCTTGCTCTCAAGTGCTCTAGAATGCAAATAACTAGTAATGATGCACTTGAGGATCATTCAACTCACAAAGATGATCAAAAATGAACAAGTGGGTGAGTGGGAGGCTAGAGAGTGCTCACAAGTGTATGGCAATGAATCAAATGTGCAAGAGAGTCACCAAGTGACCAGGGAAGAAGTATAAATACCCCTAAGTGCACTCCTAGCCGTTACACACTTAAAAACAGCCGTTAACACCCTTTGCGGGGCGTCGGACGGAACCGTCGGACTGAGTCCGTCGGACCATCCGAACGCGTCCGACGCTCAGATCTACGACACGTGTCAGCAGGGTTTAACGTCAGTCACTCGATCTCAACGGTCATTGCTCGCGCCACTTTTCAACACCGTCGGACTGGACAGCGTCGGACTAAAGAACAGCAGAGTCCGACTCTTCCAGAGAGTTAGCCGAGAGCTCAAACCCCCATCGGACGCTGTTTGAGGCTAATCGTCGGACTAACAGGCATCGTCCGATGCCTTGAACTTTCCTCGCCGCGCACCTCGCCAGAACATGAACTCGCCACGCCAAGCCGTCAGACCACGAACCAATAGTTCGACGCTCTTCTCTTAACCAGCATCGGACTGTCCGACTCTCACAGCTCGAACCACCATCGGACTCAACTTAGTCAGCGCGTCGGACCAACGAGCTCCACCGTTCGACGCTTCCAGAGAGGTCTAGAAACGCTAAACCACCGTCGGACGGTGTCCGACGTCTACCTTCGGACCAAGCCTAAGCGTCCGACGCCTTTGCATAGAGAACAGCATGTCTAGGGACCGTCGGACCCTACCAAACAATAGTCCGATGCCCTGCATCCCCAGAGTCCGATGCTTGAAACTCAGTGTTTTTCTATTGCGACTTTCTCCAGAAATCGCCGAATCCTGCTTCGCAAGTTCGGCAGGAGGGAGAGAGACCCCAAACACCTTTCTGCCACTTCAACCCTTGTTTCTGAGTACTAACACCAAAGAATCCAATGATTGTGCACGGTGTGTTAGCTTTTGAAAACATTTTCCAAGGGTTCTAAGACAAAGTGTAGGTTGAGTTAGATTCAATGCAATAAAATGTAACGTAGAGCACTTGAAGGTAATCCAATCACTTAGTTCTCCCCTTAATAGTCGGCTATCTATCCTAAACGTGATCACACCCACTTGGTGTCTTGATCACCAAAAGAAAAGCCCTATTAGGGTTATACCTTTGCCTTCTCTTTTAAGTCATTTTCTTTCTCCTTGATCATCTCCACTTGATCCACCTTGATCCATTGTTGAGCTCACTTGATCATCATCATTTAGCTCCACTCACCATGGTTAGGATAACCTACACTTAGCCATCACTTAACAAGTAGGTTAGTCCTTAGGGTGTCATCAATTATCAAAACCAAACTAGAGCTTTCAGCTGGCCTTCCGAAACAAGCACTCGAGGGAAGACCGATGAGCTAACGAGCAATACATGACTCGGAGGCGAGAGAGCTATGTTTCCTTTGTGATCAAGTGCAAGAGACTATCGACTACATATTCATGGTGGCCTATCTGTACACGAGGGAAATCTAACATTGGTTTCTACCTGCTCTTGGACATCAACTCCTCTTGGTAGTTGTTGGCGCTTCTTAGCGACAGCAGAAAAGTCCGCAAGCGGACGGAAGTACCGTTGTAGCACTTCACCCGGAAGTATTCAGAGTATCGTATTTTCCCAAAGGAACGGCTTAAGTTAGAGGTCTCTTAGCTAGTTGACCCCAGAAAAGATAGGAGGGTAACTTGGGTGGAGAGGATACACTAAGTCAAGAAACTCTAAGTGAAGATGACTTTCCCACTACTTGCCTGCTTCGGGCCCACTGACGCACGTGGTCTACCAAACGATACCAGTATCAGCGCTATTCCACGGCCGAACGTGGGGGGATGCTGGTACGAGTGGACAGGGCTGTCACCACCTGCCACCTACCCCTCTGCCCATGGGCACGCGCAACAAACGAAGGTAGACTCCAACTTAGACACCACGTCTACGAAGGCGACTACTGCTCTAGCGATAGCCAGGAACTTCCGTCTTTATCAGGAGTCCTCTAATTAGAGCACCCGTCTCAAGGACGAGCGACGATTCCACAGACAAGTAGCTTTATAAAAGTAACTTACTTAATGGATCAAAACTAGAATGTATCACAAACCTCTTACTTCAAGCAGCAAGATGGTTGTAGAGGTACAAGTTGGATGTGAGAGCCGACAGGTCCGGCACTTCGTCCCCCCGAGAGTAGAACTGCTTCGACCCCGCTCTCACTTCTCAAGCTTCTATCTCTCTCTCTAACCCTATACTAGCCTAGCTAGAAGCTAAACTAATGGAAAATGGTGGCACTCCCTCCTTCTTCCCTATTGTGGGGGTGTTTAGATGTGTAAAGTTTTAGGATTTTGATACTGTAGCGGCGAGGAATCTTTTCCAATAAGTGTCCAATCATGGCCCAAGTAGACTCAAAAGATTCATCACGCGATTTACAGGTAAACTGTGTAAACATGTAAAAATTTTGTCTACATTTAGTACTCCATGCATGTGCCGTAAAATTGATGTGATGGAAGTTTTGGGATTTTGGAGGGGATCTAAACACCCCCTGTATCTAGTTGTTTCTCTATGGAGGGAGTGGGGGCATCATTTTATAGCTTCATAGGACGGTTCCGGCGTAGTTAAGTTTGGAAGGAGGTGAAACCGCCTAGAGCACCGCCTCCGAAGACTGGGCCCGACAGGTCCCACCAAGGGGGCGGCCGCACCCGGGGGCGGTCGGTCCCCTGGCTGGCCCCACTGGCCACCGCCTTCGGGTGGTCGGTTCGTTATTGGGCCTGGACCTCCCCTATGGTTACGAATGGGTGCAGTTCGGTGCTTAAGGTGGGCTTTCTTCTTTGTCCTTGCTTGGCGCCTTTTCTGAATATGCTTTCCGGTAGTGCGCTTTTCTTGTATATTTTGTGCATTTCCACGTGTCAGACCTGCAAGTCACATATACAACAAAACTCGTGAAAGGATTAGAAAAAGCCCTACCTTCTATTTGTTTTAGTATTAAAATGATGTTGTATTTTAGTTTGCTAAGAACCGCCAACAGTAGTGAGGCTAGGCACAACCACACTTGTGGACTAGTGACGGAGGCTACGCTCAGCTTCAAACGACCAACAACGAGGATCCCCTATTCACACTGGTATCTTGATAGGTTTGGAAGGAACAAATCATGAGATGCTTTAGAGGCTCCCCAACCACCGCGAAACGACCCCTCCCGGCCATCCAGGCCAAGGCCGGCCAATGGATACAACTAGGAGTACAAGCTAGTGTGATGGGGCTAGGTTGTGCTGAAGCAAGAAGGCTTTTAGTTTGTTAAGCCAATGCAATCTTAATTGTAGTTGTAGCTTCTTTTTCTTCTGTTTTGACGCAAGACCTTAAACATACAAATTAAAGTCGTTCTTCTTAAATACAGCCTTTGTACTTGGTGCCTTGTCATGCTGCCGAGCACCACGTCATAACAAGTATTATTTGTTATTTGGTGTACATGTAAACATCTTCTTGGTACACTGAAGATAACCAAAAAAAAATAAAAAATAGAGGAGCTATGGTGGGAACACCAGCCGGTAACGCCTCGAAGGATAAGCTGGCATTAGAAGCCACCACCACAACGCTGTTGTACTGACTACTGAGGCACGTTAGTGATCCTTTACTGCTTGTCTGGAGGACTCGGGCCTACTTGTCGATGGCACTTGTTTTTTCGTCAACTACTGAAGTGACTTTCTATGAAAAAAAAAAACGATAATTATAGCGTAACAAATGGAACTTGCCTAGTGAACTACAGTGGCATAGATGGCTGTTGATCGGCCGTGTTAGACTTTAAGCAGAACAAAGATGGCAGGTTTTTGTTGTAACCAAGCAGCTTACAGTTTTTTCATAGTAACTACTAACTTACCCCATGCTACTAACTCTTTGGCGCCTTTGTTCCAAATTATAGTTTAGCTTAGCTACAAAATTAAGGAGTATGCTATTTTAGTTTTTTTATTAGACAAGACTTCTCAAATTTGACAATATTTTTTTTTAAAAAATGTACTAATAATATCTATAGATGTCAAGTAAATGCACTATCAATGCATATTTCATATAAAGAAACTATGTAATTGTTGCATTTTTTTTATAAGCTTGGGTCCCATTTGGAGCCACCTAGCTAACTATCAGTTGTGTTAGACGAGAAAAATCAGGTAATAGCTAATTGTTAGCTGAGTAGTATGCAAGACATTTGTTGGCTTATTAGCTAAAAACCTCAAGAATTTTTTAGTTGCATATGATATAATGATATCCTTCGTTAAAACTAGAGAAATTCGATATAGGACAACATTTAAATAACCTATACTTTAGAAACTAAAGAGTAATAGCTAGGATAAGTTGGAGCTACAGTAAATCTAGGATGTTAAAAAACAAACACCATCAAATCTATGTTGTAAAATAATAATTGCACAAAAGAATTAGACTTCAACACAGAGGGTGATAATGATAACTTTTTTTATATAGATTTAGTTAAATTTAAGAAAATTTGGCTTATCTTGAACCTATAATTGTAGTCTTTCTGGGATAGAAGTAGTACCTTTGAGTGTGTGTGCCATTTATTAAGGACGAGTGTGATAGCTCGATTATGCTAGCGGTACTGTCACTGTACAATAATTAAACATAAGCCATCAGATTGAAGGGCACAAAGTCATAGCTCACAAACCCCACACTGCTATATACTACTTCCTCTGTCTATATGATAATGCAACTATAGAAAATATGGCAGCTAAAGTAACTCAAGTTTAACCAATTTTACACTAAATAATATTAGTCTTTATAATTTTTTAAATAAATTTATTATAAAAATATATTTCATAACTAATTTAGTGATACTTAGTTTGTACCTTAAATGTTAGTATTTACTTATATAAATTTAGTTAAATTTTAAACGATTGGATTTCTCGAAAAACGAGAACTGCATGGATGGAGTAGTAGTGTACTATCTCTTCTAATCTCTGTTTCTCTGTCTTTGTGTGCACTATCCTTACAATCACAGTTATACTGAGGACCATAAAATAGCATGCAACAAAGAATCACATTTTTCATTCGTCGTACAAGGTGCAGCAGGATTGGGTGCGTATGATTCGGCCCACGGAACAAGGAGATGATAGTGCAACGCATTTCGCAGCACCGGCACCAGTTTCGGCGGGGCCCACGTGCCAATTCCTGTAGCTTTTGCAATCCGTGAGGTGGTCCCGGGCCCATGGCCACACGGACACGCCCACGAGGTGGGTCCGTGGCTGTCTTCACAGGACAAGCAAAACAAAGCATCCTCCATTTCTAGTGCCAAAAAACACTAATATTTCATTCAATATATTTTGATTATATTCGTTATAAATAAATGTATAGAGAGAGAGATAATTAAAGGAATCTTTAAATCAAATAGACCAGGCCCTAAAAGCAATTTTTTTAGGTTTACACTTTTGAGTCATTTGTCTTTTCTTAGCACAAAAGTTCACAGGGCCTATGTGGATGGGCTAAAGAGAGGATTAGACATTAGCCCATTCAAATAGGCATACGACTTTTTTTTTTTGAGAAGATCATGATAATATTTAATTAAAATGTCTCAAACATAGATTATGAACATTGAGACAAAAAAACAAATTAACTAATTAAACCCAATTAATCATATCATTCATGCATTGCGCTGGTCTACTTCCATTTACACAAGTTATTTATACTGCTCATCATTTACTTGTGTAGTTGCTCTTGTGAGATTGGTTAGTTCGTGTAGCTTGTCAGTCACTTTCTTAGTTTGTGTAGCTAAATAAGTTAAGCTCTTTGATTAGGATTGTGTATCCTTATCATTGAGCATTTAGTGAGTGTTCTTTTGCTTGCTAGTTGGTAGGAGCCCCGTGTTTGAACTACTAGTGTTTAGATTTGTTTGACCTTACATTAGAATTGATTAGAGAAACAAAAGTTATGCTAGCACCTTTGCTTCTTGTATAGGATCTTTGTCAATGTGCTTAGAGTATAGTTAGAGGGGTTTAGTTTTGCTAGAACCAAATAGGTTTTATTCCGCTGCGATTAATATTTAGAAAGAACTATTCATCCCTCTCTAATTCGTCATCTTGACCCTACACTTATCCTTATCCTAACCTAGTTCTTACCCCATTCCAAATATCCTAACACTACCTAATTTTTTTACTGCTCTAACGAAGGTACACAACCGTCGTCATTTCTTCAGGCTTGTTTCACAAGACTTTCGATCTCTTAAAAACATTTGTTTTTTCTATGAAATCGTTGCTATTTTGGTAAAACATTGATAAAACAATTTCTCCTACAGGAGAAAATGGTTTAAATATCTATAATATCCTTATTTTTTTATTATTTTATTTGTTTTGTTCTTTCCCTTATCCTCAGTTCTATAAGCAACCGAGGATCCGCGACTCGCACATGATGCATATTGTACACTTTCTTTTTTCTCCACCGTCTTATAGCTCCTGCTTGAACTACCATCACTCCTGTACACCTCCCGTCAGGCTATGGAACCACCAAGAATGGCAATAGGGCATATCTGTTTTTTTTTCCCCACGAGTCTTGTATTCGGGCCCTCGAATTAGGTCAAGGGGCGGGTTCAATGTTCATCCGTGGACGTAAAATTAGGGGGAATTCAGGCCACATGTATACTAGAGGATGAAGCCCACCGCGTCCAACCCACTCCCTCCAAGGCTCCAACTAATTCCCGACCCCGCTCCCAATCCCATCCGCGGCTGACCGGCGGTCGCAGAAGCCGAATCCCTCTCTCCCTCAGATTCCTCCCGTCCTCCGGCGGCCGGCGCGCTCCACTCCGCAGGCAAGGGCGAGGTGGAGGAACAGGTGACCGACGTCTCACTCTCCTGCAGTCCCCTCGGCAAACTCCCTCTCTTCTCTCGTCCCTGCGCCTTCTATCGTCGGTTCGTCGCTCGTGGCCGCCGAGCGAGGAGCGACGGCGCGCATCCGCCCCTCCCGCTCTGCTTCCCGCGCCGTCTCGCCTCTCGTCGCTGCCCCGTCTCCCTCCGTCGTTCCTGGCCGCCAGTCTTCTTCTCCATCGCCGGCTACGCGCTTGAGCAGGGAGGAGGAGCCGCAGCGCGTGGATCCAGGGGCGGCGGCCTCCATCTCGCGTGAGAAGGGAGAAGAATCCAGTGAGATATCTACTCGCAGCTCTCTCTCAGCTCGTTTCGCGGTGGTTGGTGTGAACCCTGCGTGCACGCCTCCCGCTCCCTTCCCGCCTCCGGTGCACCACGCGCTGCCGGCTGGCAGCGGGAGCCAGCAGCCGCTGCTCCCCCAAGGCGGTCGCTCCGCTTTGGGAGCGCTTATGCCCCCAAAGCGAAGCGTTACCTGTCCGCTTAGCGCTTCAGCGCCCTGAAGCGTGCGCTTACTGCCGCAGTGCCGCTTTTTGGAACCTTGATATGATGTACCAATGCTAGAATAAAAGTCATTTGCTCATAAGTGGATCCCACAAGCAATACGAGTTCTTATTCTTCTACCTGTGTTGAACTGTGAAATATGAATGACACTGTGCTTGCGCTAGTTTGATATCCAATCCAGGAGTGATTAGGGATGTTCAGCTCAGTACCATGGTTCTGCTTTCTGCATGTTTTGTGTCTTGTGTTTTCCCACTTTCAGCATAAAGCCAATTTCTATCTGACATGAAACCTTTTTCATCCATACCTGTTCCCAGTTTCTTCTTTAGTGATTTGGATTTATAACTTATCTTGCTGTAATTTCCTTTGGCCTGATTGTTTAGCCGTGTTGAATGATGCAGTATCTGTGGTAGCATGGTTGTGAGAGGCCAGTGATTTTGTGTTTTCTTTGTCGTTATTTTTCTAAGTTAGTTCCGCTTAAATATATCATGATCAACAGATCAAGGCCAGTTACTCCATTCTTAGGAGTGGTCTGTGCTTCCGTTAAGTTTCTATTTGAAGAATTCTAACTTTTACTACCATACCTAATTATGTCTAATAGGCGCAACGAACAATCACTCTAGAAGACTTGTACTCCTTGGTGTGCCAGATTCTTTGTGACAATCTTACCATTCTTGAAAAGAGGTACATCTGTCCGTCATCAATGTCCAAAGAAGAGATGAAGATAAGTATGATAAGCAAGAGCACTGCGCTAAATCCAAATGCAGAGGCATTTGTTCCTTCATCCCTTAGATCTGTCAGTGATTCCTCCAAGAGATCAGATGCAGCTATGGTCGTCTCAGGGCCATCTAAAGAATCCAGCACAGACAAGCCAGAGTCCATTTTACGAAGTAACTCTGATGAAGAAGCACATCAGTACTGGCAGCAACAACTCCCTGATGACATTACCCCTGATTTTAAAGTCATGGGACACGATGAAAGTCCTGCACCTGACAGTCTTTCGCTCACAGGCCTGTCCATAAATGATGGCATTGGCACATCAATATTTTCTCCAAGCCAGACACTGAGCATGCAGCACCGTGCTTCGCCTTTTATCAGGGACAAACTGAGTACATGCCCAAAGATCAACTTGCCTGGCCCAACTTATATGGATGAACGGTCCCAAGCGACAATTTTGAGTCCAACTGCAGGTTCCATGAGTCCAAATGCTGCTCCATGGGTGAAGACTCTGAGGAATGGGGGGCATTATAACACAAGCAGGAAGGATGCCAGTCACTACGATGGAGATCCTAGCATTAGTATGGTGATATTTTCTGATTTTTTTTTCTTTCATGAGGGGTGTGGTCCTTTGAGCCTAATATTTTTCCTTAAAATTTCAGGAGCTTCATTGCACAACTTTACTGATGGGTATCAAGGAAGCAGGCGCAGCTTAAGCTCGACTATGGATATCATGAGTCAGCTGGAGGTCTGTCCTCAGTGTCCTCATTTATCAACTATGCTATTTGTCCAAAGTTGTTTTTGTCTCATGTGGCCATTTTTCTCGTTTATGCACTATGCTGTTTGTATCAAATTGTTCTTTTCAAAAGTTGCACACCTACTGTCCTGAAACTGTCACGTCGCTGACAATATCTATGCAAAAGATCAGATCAGCTTAAAGAGATGCGACTGTTCACCTAATGTATCATTCTCACTAACCAATTATATCTTGGATGGTTAGTTCTGAAATTCAAAACAATGCTTAAATTATATATTTTTTCTTTTAAATTTACAAGAACACTGTAAACTGGCTTATTTTAGTGCAGATCGATTGCACATACACTCATACTGTCGGATCTGTGTTCAGGCGTAGTATACTAGTACCTCAAATGTAGGAAAATGCTTATCCTCTAGAAGGCACTGAACTTTTCCCTCTTACTCTCTTCAGGTCAATCTATTTACTGTGACTCCATATGCTTAGATTTTATCCTACTTTTGAGCAATAATGAAACCATTCTTCCTTTGTGTTATGGTAAGTGGAGCCGGCCCTGGGGCCCACGTGGCACTGTAGCGCGTGAACAGTTAAACAGTACCTGGCATATTAGATTGGTTTGGTTTGTTATGAAAGAGATAAGTTAGATTGGTTCTATTAGGATATTTCCTTAGGAGTCAAGTCAGTCATCTCTATAAAAGGGAGAACCTGGTATGGATTGTAATCAAGTAAGAAGAGATCCTAAGATAGTTCCCGAGGATGGGCGTCTATCCGGGATCTTTCTGCTAATCCATCTATCAGTAGCCATTCCATATCACTTTGATCTTCGTTCTGCGAACAAAATTGCATGCACCGAGCACCGTGCTTGCAAACGTTCGCAGAAATGGCTATTGTATTTGTTTAACTGCATGGGATTCTTCATACATTTGCTAAGTATTGTTGTATGCCTAATAACAGAGTAAAGTCGATGGACGACTCAGTCAGAACCTCAGGTCACTGTCATTTGGAAATTCAAGTCCTCCATCACCAGCATCATATGCCCAAAATGGTCTTGGAAACTATAGTAATGAAGCTTTTGGTCTGCCAAACAGTCCATATAGATCTCATTCAGCTATACTCGCAGATGATATTGTTTCACCTTCAACTGGACGTGAACACATATCCCTTGATGTTCCTAGAGGAAGGTACAAGACGACTAGTTTGCCTGTCCCTGGTCTTGGTTCAAGCAGAGGTTCTCAGCTATTGGGTGGCTCATATAATGGAAATCATGATATGATCTCAACCAATACCCTACAAAACATGGCTGGAATTCAGACAGGACCAGCTTGGCTTGAAAGTGATGCTGCGGGTAGTGCTCTCGAATTACAATAACTTTTTATGATATGCTAGTAAGTGTATGTGGCATGCATGTTTCCTTATGGTTTGGACTTGTTTGTGATGACAGCAAACACGTATTTGGAATCAAAGGATGAAGTTCATGATTTTGCAAGCCTGCGACATGCTGTTCTTGAGCAGGTAGATAAACTACTGTGAGATACTGAACTATTCAAACATTTGAAGGAAAACATATTTTATGTGCTGTTTTTAGTATCACTGCTCTGTAGTGAATGCAATCATCTTATGTCAATAGGGGAAGGCATTTTGCATTTTGCAGATAATCGAGGCTGGTAGTCGACCCACATTCTGTTTAACATTAACTTTTTATTGCTTTGATATCACAAATTCTCACTCCCAGTTCAATTACTATCAGAAGTATGCTTGGTCTGGAAATGCTTGTTGTTGTTAGAGTTGACTAATGGTTCGTGGTAATTAGAACAGATCAACTGTCGGTGTTGCTCACCTTTTCTTATTGCAATTGTGATCATCTTCGATTGTATGTTAGACAATATAAACATACTTGCATTGTGCTCTGTAGCTGCAGTTTTGGACTGATTTGGTATGTACACATGGATATCTGATTTTTTTTAGAGAGAATCCCTTATTTGCAATTGGAAGATGGCTTGTGCCTTATTTGTCGCTAAAATGTTTTTGGTTCCTTATCTGCCATCCACTCTAACTTTCATTCCTTATCCGCCACGTCCACCAATTTCTCAGTTTGTTGGTACCAGAATAGACATTGTTGTCACTTCCCTGTGTACACAATGTAGTAAGTTTTGTCCTGGTTTCCTTCCTTACCACTGATGATAATGTAAATATATGACCATCTTGGACTTTGTATGACGCCATGTACAGAAGCTAAAATATGGTCTCTCACATCATTTTTAATAAAGTGCGTACATCAGTACAAGCAATGTTAGGTACCATAAAAAAGTTCACAAATATAGGTATCAAAGCATTTGTCCAGACCAAGCATATTTCTGAATAAGTAAATGGTATTTGTTCCGTGCAATAAAGAAAATGACTGTTTGTCCATGCTTGAACAACTCAGTCTGAATAATTGTTCATCTCCAACATGTTTTATTCTCAACCAAGAATGCATTTTTTGACCAAGCTATTATTATAAAAACAAGAAACTGACTGGAGCCCAAGAGGGGGAAGAGAGAAATAGGGAATCCGGGTCTCACCCGTGCCAGCGGCATGGCGAGGGTCCTCGGTGTGGATCAGATGCGGTACGGGCGGCGCCAGCTTTGAGGTGAGCTGTATGCACCGGCTGCGGAAAGCGTTGGCCACTTGGCCTGGACTATATCTGCGACATCCCCGCTCCGTCACTTGGGGAGGGGCATGGGATGGCGAGACTTGACTAAGGATGAGCAGCGTGGCCAGCGCAAACAGGATGGGGATGGGCGGCGTGGTCGCCACAGACTGGCTGGGGATGGACCGATGGGGCAATGGGCGGCGTGGGGTTATGACGGCAACGAATGGTGCAGGTTGCAGTCTTGGAGACAGGGAGTCCCATGGGGGCATTCTGGTCAAATGATAGAAATGATCTAATTTTTTAAGGCTTAAATGGGGGATGCATTTTGATGTACACTGACAAAAGGCAACGGAAGTGGCAAAATAAGGAATAGAAGGTAAACTGGATGGCAGATAAGGAAGCAAAAAAATTCAGTGGCAAATAGGGCTCCAAGTCATCTATGGATGGCGGATAATGAGTTCTCTCTCTTTTTTATGGTGATGGATTAATAATTCTCAGATACCACATAGTGTAGTATATTTATTCCAGTGGTTTTGATGATATTTTTTTTACAATCTATAGCATGCTTCTAAAAAGATGTCTTCAATTATGAGATTCATTATCCAATCATTTAAAAGTGTTTTCTATATTCCAAAAAAAAAAGCAGGATAGACAGGCTTTTCTGATGGGAAACAACCCTTTAATGAAGGATCTAACGTTGAAAGAGCTATACAGTATACAAAGCAGGTTGGCTGAGAAGGCTAGAGAAACAACATATCGACAAAGGTCAGATATAAATTTTTCTTGGTGCCATATATATGATAAAATACATGGTATGGCTTCTATAATTAGGTGTTATTTACTATGGCTTTATAGTGCTTTTTCTGTGGGCTTCCAAATACTTAATTTGGTCTTTCTTGGTGGCAATGAGCATATAATTCAATCCCAGTAGCCAGTGATAGAAAGTTCGATACAAAGACTTTGTAGTGTAAATGGTATCTATTTGGTTGCGAACCATTTTGTTGTGTTTATTTTTTCAGCTCCAATGATAATACAAGATAGGATGAGGACGGGTGTCATACAGTTTTCTTATTCAGTATAATTTTGCAAGAATGTGCGGATGGTATTGCAGCTTTTAAGGTTAGGAGGTTGTTAGCACACTGGCAAGGTCAGTTGAATAGTGACTTTCTTGTAGGTCAAAGTGACAAGCAGATGTCATGTTCTATGAGGGTCTAACCGTGGTAAATGTTACTTCCCCTGATCACATATATAAGTTCATCAGGGCATGGGACAGAGTCTCTAATATGACACATTAATAAAAATACATATCTTAAATGGAAAGAGTTAAATGTTATAATTTTTTCATAATGAATCTTGTAATGCTAATCTGTATACAACGGGGTTTTTTTAGGACAAAACCTAGGTTGACTTAAGTTTATGTTGGGAGGAAGGCCTGCAACATGATTTCATTTATACATATGAGATGTTTAGTACTGCACGAAAGCTAATATATTTTGTATGTTCCCAACAGATTCCAAATACCAGAATTGCAAGGCCTCACCCAGGAGCAAAATCCCCCGATCGATCTCTGTGGTCTTCACATTAGTGAGGCGATACATGTCCTGAACTACGAGCTCAACAACCGAAGAAAGATTGTGAGATCCACTGGTCGCCGACTCCAGGCTATGATAATATCAAGCGCCCGCACCCCAGCAAGGCTGACTGCCGCCGTCGAGCAGTACCTCATGGAACACGGCCTTCAGTACACGCAGGTGCAACCAGGCCTCTTCCGCGTCCTGCTCTAGTGATGGAACTGGCCTAGCTGTTGTTCACAACTGGATCAGATGAAAAAGGGAGAAAAAAGAAGTTGACTTGTACTTTTGTATATGGCAGAGATGGCTAGCAGGATAGAAGCGTTCCTTAATATAGCTCATGTAACATTCATGTATCAGGTTTTTTGTCAGCAAATGTATACATCTTAAAATTTGCGAATTAGGTAATATTGTCGTTCAGTCTTTGGTGCCGGTGGATGCACAAGGGGATAGCATCTTCACAAATCATGTTCTCGTTCATAATCTTTGGTGCTCGTGGATGCATAACTTCCTCCGGCTCTGATGGATTCAAATTGTGCGTAATGACCGGTGGATGTATAAGTTCTACGCAATCTTCGCTGCTGGTGGATTCAAATTGTGCGTAACGCCGTTATGCTTACTCCAATCTCAATTCTCAAAGTATGGAGGTGAGCTAAGGGCTTGTTTGGACTATTAGCTGGAGGGTGTATTTACAAGAGACTTTCGAAGGACCGGATAGTTTAGGTATCAGCCAACTTCAAACACAGCTGGCGAACGGCCTCGGCATGGCCTGCTGCCTCCGGCGCGGCGAGCAGCCCCGGCATGGTCTTCTACCCCCGCCATGGCTTGTTGGCCTCGGCGCAATATGCTGCCTGCAGAGCTCCAATGCGCGATTTGCTGCCGGCGGAGCTTCCAGACGCAGCGGCCCGACACTGCTCAACAGCCCCGTTCGTGCTCCTCTCCTCTGATGACGACTTCAAGATAGGTGGCTACCTAAATAGAGAAATAGGTAATCTCTTTTAAGTAGTACTACTGGAGATGCTCTTAAATGTATTGGCGAGCTGAACTAGCAATCGCTAAGAGCACCTGCAACAGCATCGCCATCCCCTCCCGTGAAGTCCGGTTTAGCGATTCCATGCTAAAAATCAGGTCCAACAGACTCTCTTTCTGGTTTTCTATTTTACCTTCCGCGCTATTCCGGTGATCTCGCTTGCTAGAATTTGCTAGTCATCCTTGCTCACCATCCGCATGGCCGCACGGGCGTTTCACGTACGCAAGCGCCTTCCCTCCCGCCACTACATGCCCACGCCGGCAGGAGACTGAAGATTGTTTTTTTTTTTCTTTCGTCTTCCCACCATCACCACGAACATCGCTGAGCAGATGGAACACTAGGCACCTTGAACACCGTTGAGGAGCAGGAGACCCAGGTGCCCAATTACGTATCCATTGTTGGACTTGCGTGCATTCTGGCCGGTGGACGTAGGCTGGCCCTTGTGTGCTTTGTTCGGCAACCCACAGCAGGGTTGACCGGCGACGTCAGGCGGCGCCAAAAGCCGGACTAGCAGGAGACGTTGTACACGACGCTGAATATGGAGATTGATTTTAGAGTCTGTTGGAGTAGAGTACTTTTTTTCTCTGAAATCTATTTTACAAAGTAGCTAAATCAGTAAATTTGGCTAATCTATTTGGCTAATCTCTTGGACATGCTCTAAGCCATGCAAATCAGCAAATATAGGCAGCAACGCAAAAACCAAACCGTGCCAAATTCAATCAACCACAGAAAGATATGAAACGAGTACATCGAGAGAAGCTTGTTTTCAGTGTTAGACATGAAATGGTACACTCAGTTCCTTTGATGACTATGAAACCAGTGGCAGTGCTGAAGCACAATATCACAGCGCAATGGAGTGCTGAAATGTCCAACATATGACATATCAGTCCCGTTCACTAATTGCCGTCAGGTGCAGATCGATCTCCTCTGTTGTGAGAGCTCTGAAAACACGGTCTTCTTTTTTCACAACACCAACTTCGATCTCAGTGGCCTTGAAATCTTCCTGGAGAACTGATTGCAATGCAGATATTGCAATCTGAAAAACATTGTGCAAAAGTTAGTAAATAATATCACTTCTATGCATTTTTGAAAATAGAGAGGTGAATGTAGCTGCAGAAACTATGGCTCAATATACAACGAAGCCAAGGAACAACTAATATATACACTTTTTCAACTACTAGCCTGGTGCAGCGGTATAACATTGTAAACAAGTAGTAGAGTTTTGTGCCTGTTTGAAGCAAAAGACATGCAACATTACCTGAACAGTTTCGTCATAGGTGAATTTTGGGTCATCCTTCATTTTCTTCTCCAGGAAATTTATTGCTTCCTGCTCCTTGAGCCCGGCACTAGTTGCCTAAAAAAAAATCCGTAAATTACTTAATTTTCAACAAATAGGAGTATTCAGCAGAGACAATGAAACTAGAGATCCAGCAGAAATTCATCAAGGAGAAAGGTGGCGTATGGAGCAGAACAAAATAGGCATATACCTTATGTCCAAAGAAATGACCAGCAGGGTCGCATTTGAATAGTTGAGCATTTTTCTCTTCGTCGTAGCCCAAGACCATAGCAACTGAAGAATGATAGCAAAGAAGATGAAGATGATGGCAACAAGCCCTAAGCTAACTTAACACTAGAACTCACAGTAGAATGACAGAAGCTTAATGGAATAGCAAAGTTTATTGTGTGACAATACTAACCTACTCCAAGGGGTCTCATGTATGCATGCTGCGTGTAAACTTGAGCTTTGTCAGCAATCCTGAAACATAAATCAGATAAGTAATGCATATAGCTTGCCACTGGTTACTTATATGCAAAAAGCACCATTAACAAACTGGAAGCCTGAACAAGAAAAGGCTGAATACCATTTTGCTAACACATCAACTGGCATCTCGTAGCCCCATTTGAAACGAAACTCAGCTGCTTCGTTCCTTGCTTGGGAAACCAATGACCTTGCATCAGCTGTGAATAAATAAAATAACAACATATCCATTACTGGTAATGATCAAGGTGTATTATTGTGTAATTAAATAGTGCAATATGTGAAAACAGCAAGGTGTTAACCAGTGCCCAACGTGAATTAATGTGCACCCTAGAGTGGATATATAGTCACAGATCAATTAAGATTTAGAGGAAGGGCACTAATTTTTGTCATCAAACTAGCAGTTTCCTATGAAACCGAAAAGCATTGAACTCCTTTGGTAAAGGTTCAGCCATATGATGATTCATGATGAATCGAGCTATAAACACTTGAGATTTCAGCTAACAGAGATAAGCCTAATACAATCAAACATAAAACAATGATGGGCAAAATTCCACTATAAATCCCAGCTTGTGTTGTCCTATATTATTATTTAGTGCAGCGATATAATTAGTCAATTTCTACTGATATATTGCAAAATTGATATCTAGAACGCACAATTCAAGGAAACGGGGGGCGACTTTTCATAGCCTACGGCATCTAAAACAAGCTCCATACCATAATATCACTACCAAGTACCGACTAAACGATGATGTTCGCCAAAGCAAAATAACATAATACCTGTAAGGCCAGTGGCAAGCAATCCGACGTACTTGGTGATCGGGAACAGGTGTGTCACGCTCGTCTGATCCAGCAACTTATCCTGCACGCACAACACGTTGAGGTCAGGCCACACAAAACAGGCATCCAAACCAACCAATAACACGGAGAAAGCTACAATCTTTTTCAGTGCAGCACCCCCTCATCGGGGTCAGTAGCAACTCACCGGTACTTTCTTCTGGGTGACGACGCAGACGGAGTCCGCGCCGCGGACGCCGATCGACGTGACGCCCGCCGACTTCACCGCCTTGAACGCGTACTCTGCGCACATGGAACGGCACAGGTCAGATGGACTACAAATTCCCCCTCCAGATCTAAGGAGTGGCTAGGAGGAGGGGAAAAAAAAAGGCTAGGGTTTTGGAGGGGACACTCACCGACTTGGTACAGGCGTCCCTCGGGGGAGAAGATGGTGATGTGGCGGTCATAGCCCGCGCCCGTGCCGCGGCTCATCTCGCCGGCCGCCGGAAGATCTCCCCGGAGCTGGGCGTGGTGTTTGCTTGTGTGTACTGCGCGTTTGGGGAAACCTCGGCTCGGGCACACGATTATACACGCCGCCGCGACGCCTCTTCTTATTGCGCAAGAAGAAGAGAGAAAACCCGTTCGGGACTGACCCCGACTAATTTATTTTTGTTGGGCTCCGGTCCGACCCGGGTTTTGACATCCTAGGGTCTATCACACGAGCCCAGTTAGGTTGGAATTGGGCCGTCAACGGATAGAGCACCAACGAGCCCAGTGACTAGGAAAGGCCAACTTTTATGAGAGATTCTACTGGCAACTAAGCACAAAAAATGAGTCCGTAAAGATCCAAACAACTTCAAGCTGTGCATAGAAAAAAAATAAAACTGGTTTCATAGTTTTTCGAGGCAAAACGAATCTTCTAGGCATTTTTAAGATTATAAACCAAATTTTAGGATTTCCAATTACATTATTTTTCCCATGTAATAATATATTTTAAATTTATTTTTATGAATTTTTGGATATGGTTTTGACAAAATATTCCTAGTCTTATTTACCTCTCTGAACTTTTAACTAGTCTGATTTACCCCCTCTGATGTGGTGCCACGACAGCAAGCCCACCCAAGATGCAGAAACAAATGGTTTTAAAAGTTGGAGGTAAAAAAACAAGTTTTATTGTTGAGGAAAATCTGACGATTGCGATACTTGAAAGAGGTGAATTAGACCTTTTTCCACTAGAAAATGAAGTCGAGCAAGCCGACATCATGTATCCCATTCGAACTTTCAGTTAAGCCACGCGACAATCATAATCATAGTTTTTTTTCCCCTGCGAAGATATCATAATCGTAATTTAGTTTAGTATTTAGTATATTTGCACTTACTTTTAATACTCAGTGTTATTTAGGCCCTGTTTGGTTTCCAATAGATAATAGTTATCTGCTAATAACTATCACTTTTGGATCCAAACAAGTATAGTATAGACAGTAGATTGAATAATTATTAGTTGGATCTCTAGATAACAATTATCTCACTATCTAGACTAAACAAAATAATGAGTTGCTATCCAATTAGCTTATAGCGAATAGCGAATCCAAACAGGTCCTTACTATACCCAGGACATTGCGATTTTAGTTATACTACAACCACCGCAATCTACATGCAATGGCAGAATCAATTTACAACTCTTCTAACTTGAGTGTCAGAGTGAGCCATGCTGACCTCACCTTGTCACCTCCTTGCTTACTTTGCCTACGATGATCTGGAGAAGGACACTTGGAGAGCTCCGATGAGTCATCGGTAACACAAAACATGACTGCACCAACGCTTCAGAAACCTGTGGCCAGGTTTGTCACACGCCATTGTTCCTTGCACACTCGGAAACGCATGCGGTCTACCTTTCTTTGCTCGACTCTCGGTGCATCTGTCCCTCCATCTTTTTTGTAGCTTAGACCGCGTTTCCCCTAAAACGGTATAGATCTTCCTCGATGCAAGAAGTTTTTCTGCTTCCAATGCCGGCAAAGCCGGGAATGTGTGCGGATGATCCTGTAAAAATTGCACCCTGTTTGCTGGACACAGCACTGGCCATGAGCTTCTTCTGTTGAGGTGTACGTCGATACAGTCTTTAACCAGATTTTCTTGAGTTGTGACCACAAGGCCAAAGTTTGCATTGTACCCATATGGAGTATCTATATATACATTTGCATCATCCATGCGTTCGCTATCAAGCCCATTCACCTCATCACCTACATTTGTCCGAGCTTCTTACACAAGAGGAGAGCGCTAGTAACCATGGGGGTACGCAGGCGTTGTCTGTTTCCTCTGAAACTTTGCTATGGCTGAATGATTCTATAAGTGTTTAATTCTTGCTGCTGCGGTGGATGCAGGTTCTCAACTGGATGCAGACCAAGCTTCACGCATCGCATCGCAGCAGGAGGAGACCTGCGGAATTCAGCGCAGGCACGGCTCGGCGTAAGTGACAAGGCTGTGATGGCAGCCTAGATAAAATCTTCAGTCTTTTCAGCTTCAGCGTGTCTCTGTCTCGTCTCATGAGCCGAAAGAAAGCCTGAAACGGCACTCGTTCATGTGTCTGTATAGCTGGAACTGGAACTCCCCGTGCTGCCGCTGCTGACGCCTCCGGTGGACTTCCTCAGGCAGACAAGCTCAACGACGGCTGGACCACGGCGATGCTGTCGATCGGGACGTTCGGCATAAGGGAAGGGAACAGAGCCAAGAGCTGTGGGCGTCTTGACGATCTCGGCAAGCTGCAGGAGGAGCTGAAATCGCTCGCCGGAGCCAGAAGAGCCGCCACAGCCGGTGAACTGGGCAGGGTAAATCACCTGAAGCTGGAGCGGCTCCTGAGCTGTTCTTCCACCTCCAGGAACGGAGGCATCGGCACGCCGAGATCGTTCAGGGCACTTGCAACAAGGGCTTTGGGAGGTTTTCGACCCAGGCCAAGCTTGAGGGAAACTGTACCCGAAATGAGATTTAACGAGGTGCTATGGAGTTTCAGGTTGCATTCAGATTTCAGAACCGAACTGCTTCAGAATTCAGAGTTACTCACGCATGGCTTTCTTTCTTGTTTGACAGATTGTCTGGGGTTTGCTGCTCAAGAAGGCGCACCCTGAAAACCAAGCATTCTCTGATACCGCAACAAGGGCTGATCAGGTGGTTCCGATGGCTCCGAAAGGCAAGGTACAGGCCGAGGACGAAGGGGGCAAATGGATCAGAACAGATTCACAGTGTAAGTTCATTTGAGGTACAAGAGTATTTGTGGCAATGTATGCAAGTACACAAATATATGACCATGTATCTGACATATCCTTTTAATTCTACAGACATCGTGTTAGAGATCTGAACTACCATGATGCAAGCAAAAAAGGAAAGAACTGGTTCCTTGTACAATTTTGTTTGGCACACGCCTCTCTGCATATGATCTTGTCAGATGGCCTTCGAAGCCGGGGAAAACAATACGGTTTTCTATGTTTTCCTTGTCATGTAACAGACTAAAGATATTCCAATACAGGCCATATTATCAAACAAAGTGCTGCCCTATAGTAGTATACATCCTGAAACAACTTAGACATGTGCTCAACAGAGTATATTTCCCAGTCTAAAAAGGTAAGAGTTTCTCGTATATCTATAAAATTGCCCAAGTTTGTTGTAAGTCGTGCACATGGCAGCAACTAGCAGCTGATTATGGCAGCAGCTGGTGAAACCCTTTAATGTACATCTGGTCTCTAGTACACCTATCTCTGATTCTCTGTAATAGAACAATTCTATTTGATATATGTTAGCACACATCTCATCCAATGACCTACAAATTTGGACATGAAAAAAAAGGTAAGGCCTAAGCTGACTAGTGTAATCACAATTCTAATAAGCAATGTTTGGTCACTTACTTGGTTCACCAAAGGCAGCGCATTGGTTTCCCACTCTGTTGACCATTTTGAAGATGATGCTGACTTCATGGCACCTTCTTTGAGAGATTTCAAGGCATTGCATTCTTCTGGAAACCCCTTAAAGAGCATCTGCATTGTTTAGCAACTGTAAACATTAGTATCAGTTTTGATGATAAATATTAAGTCATGATGCAATCGTGTTCTTCCTTTTATTATAGAGGAAAAAAAAAGGAAGTTGTCATATGCGCATATTCGAATTATGACGACAACAATCATTCAATGAAATGACAAGGAAACTAATATACTCAAGTGATCCTGACCATAAGTTCATCAGCAAGCTCCGAAGATGTTGTAAAAAGAAGACCATTTTTGTTTACTTTTACAAGCTCCTCAATGCTGCAGCAAGCTTAATGCTTCAGTGAAATAGCCGAAGCAAAATATCGCAAATAAAAAGACTAAGAAACTGGGCTACCAGGAGAATGAAGCAGCACAGACAGGCAATCCACATCCAAACATATCAACCACCTAAAACCATTCACGTTATAATCAAGCCAGTAAAAATCCTTCAGTTTTTAGTCAAAAAAGTACATATGAGTAACCTTCATTGGTAGGTCCAGCCCTGACGAAGATGTATGCAAAGACACTCCTAGATCAGCTGACCCTGCAATATAAAAAGTCTTCATGTTTAGAAAACCATCAAGTTGGGGTAGGTTTTGTGCTACAAGTGTGCGCGTGCACACGTAAAATCAGCTGATATACCGAGCAATAGAGGGTAGTCTTCTGATGCAAGCCACATTGTCCGCAAGGCAACACGTCTCAACTTCAACCTTTTTATCTGATCCTCATATTTCTTCCTATCAGGTCCTTTACCTAGAAAATTTGGAATACATGAAAAACTAAAGGATGCTTAAACTTTGGTTATTTAAGTTAATATAGCAGAATGGATTATACCTGTAATAGTGAACAGTAATCTTGGGTAGACAAATTGCTTCCCGTTCTTGATATCAATCCAAAGTTGCTCCTCATCCATTGAATCATCTTCACCTAGAGCTGCAGCGACGCGTCTGTCGTACATCAGTGCTGCTTCCAGGAGTATGCTGAAATCTTCATCCGGCGTCCTAGAAATATATGTGGTAAAGGTTTATTTCCATTCTCATATTTGAACTATCCACTTTTTAATTACATGCAATGAGCATAAAGATTGCATGGTTCAAAAGAGCAGACCAGCTTGTGCTGCTCACAACAAGTGCAGGTCTATTAGGCTTCAAGAAAACTTCACCATCAATCTTACTGGTAAAGGCAGTAGTGTTCATGTCTTCCCCTGCTTCCTCTGTGATGTATGATCAGGCAACAAGAAATCAATTGAAGTGAGATAAGCAAAAACATCAAAATGCTCTTGCTAAATGAAGAAAAACATACCCACTGATATGCAATCAGCATTGCCCATAGCACTACAGATGGAATTCCCTAACCTGCTAAACAACTATTACGTGTCTTAAGGTCACATGTGGTAGTGGAAGGAGGAAAGAAAAACTAAAAATAGATGCTCACCCCATGTTTCTCCATCAATGAAGCAGGATGGAAAAAATCAGGAGATTGATCATAAAGAACTGTCGCTCTGGAATTGAAATCTATTAGTACAAATTACGGACTAGAGAATGTGAAGAGCAGTTCTTCATATATATGGAGAAAACCATGTTAGTCTACCTGATTCCCCAATTTTGAGCAAGCTCATGCTGCATTGCTTTTGTAACACAAAAGGCACCATCAGCCATCCGCCCAAAGTGCTTCTCAAACCTATAGAATACAGAACATGTTACTATATTAACAGATATATTCAAGTAAATGAACAAATTTCTTTAACACCAACTTTTATATGCTATGTTAATCTTAACAGAAGATAAAAAATCAGGGTAAAATAGATTACCAGAAATAGATTTTGACAATAACGTGACTTCTGCCATGCGACAACCCCAGCAATGTATATCCAAAGTTATGCCAATCAACAATAAATTTAGCACCTCTCAGCCAGCTTGCCAGTTTTACAGCAGCCAGTGTTGGAACAGAGGGTGGATTCTATTGAAGATAATATAAACAAAAAATTGAAATTAGGCCTTCTGTTGCATCAGAAAGTATGTTATTGAAAATTTTGAGGCTATGTAAACAAAAAAAAGGTGCTTCTGTAAGCATCAAACAAAAAGGACTCTAAGAGACTGAAATCTAATCACTCGTGGTACAAAACTACAATATAATCAACTAAAAGAGGAGACTGGAGCATATTTTGCAACTAATGATGTACAAGTTAGATTGACAGCTTCACAAATGTGCTACACAAAGACTAGTCAGAATGAAAAGGTGTCAGAAATAGGAGACCATACCCACTGCACTCCAGCTTAAGGCAGGCACAAAGACACAATGCTAACATTAGCAAGTTTACTTCATGTGACATCTGAACTAATAGTGGTTGTGTGTAGTGTTCTTGCAATTCTGAATACACATAATAAGAACTTGACACTAACCTGAACAACAAAGACATCAGGACGAGGAATTTTAAAACAAAGGAACCAAACCAGCAAAATGAACTGGACAGCAGCTTTAAGTAGAAGTGCCAGGGCACCAGATATCTTTGAAATTCCCGTTAACTGCACTGTTTTCTGAAGAGAGAATTTTCAAGTTAACAGTGACAAAGACAATACACAACAACAGAATAGTTTCCAACATCAGTACCATCTCGTGGATGTGAATTGATGGATTCTCTCTCAGTGACAAGTGAGGATCACTTCCTGTTCATTTACACAATGTCATATCTCCACAAGAAAAAGGAACAACAGAAGCTGACATAACTTTATATTGCACAACACAAACTAAGCTGTGTATAACTGAGGTATAAATAGGCCCCCACTGAAGAGTGTGAGTAGATTCATGAAAGTGAAATAAATGAAATTGCAAAGAACCCAATACCTCCATTTGCAACAATGTCCACTTCCATACCAGCCTGTGAAGAAGATGAACACAGGATCAAAATAATAGAAGAAAAAACATACGCTATCGCACTACAATTGCATGCTTGGTGTTCTGAACATCGGATAGGTAACTGTAAGGAATATTCCTTCCTTTACGCCACTCCAAAATCCTTCCATGGCCAATAGATAAGTTTTTTGCTACTGCGGAAGCAATAAGCTGCGCACAGCAAGCTGGAGAGACGGATCCAGTACAGCCCAATTCAACCGAAGCACTGCTAAAACGAGATGGTGGAATTAGGAGGAGCAGACCTGGTTAGCGAGCGAGAGGGAGTGGTACTGCATCCGCGGGCTGCGGCCGATGTCGCCCAGTACCACGACTGCCGCGCGCTTCCTCCTCTCCGTCGCCTCCGCCATCGCCGTCAGCCTATGGACAGGGATGGAGCTGGTAAAGGACACGGGTGTTGTAGTACAGCCGATTAAGTTAGGTTTTGGCCTTTTGGGTGCTCGGTTTCGCACATCAGGAAAGGAAGAGAAATGGCGCGAGCGGAAAAACCTGGCGGACGCTCGTCGCGGGCGAAGGGTCCAACGAAGACCTCGGCACCTGACGCAGGGCGGCGGCGGCGGCGGCGGCGTAGCCCAGTCGTTGCAGGCAGAGAGAGAGAGAGAGTGCATGCGGGGTGAAGGTGAACGGCTGCAGGGAAAACGGTTGTTCGGCCCAAGGGCCCCTGGGCCGTTTTCCCTGGGCTGTTCTTTCGCGGTTTCTCTTTGAAAGAATTAGTACTTGGCCCAAAGAGTGAATTAGTTTTTTCATCCTATTTTTATTGAACTTTGTTATTTTTAGCTCTAAAACTAAATTTGCTTAGTTTCTTGGTCTTCTGTCTATTCCGTCAATTAACCCATACATGAGGGACGACAAAAAAAACCAAAATACCCTTTAGACCAAAATCACAACTCTTCACTACGACATCGAACGGAGATACATTAATATAAGAAATGTAGATCTCAACGAGATCTATAACTTTCTAGTTTTGAGTTTTTTCTATTTGAGAATGTTTATATGCTTTAGAAAACTAATATAATTTTTAGCATCATAATTATCGTGTACTGGCGCTTGGTACATTAGAATAATAACATAATGACTTCAAATGTAAAAATTCAAAACTACCAAGTTGTAAATTTCATTGAGAACTATAACTTTGATATAAAAAAAAAGTATCTTCACTTGATCTCATACAAAAGAGAGATGTTGGAAGGGATATTACTAGTATAATTTTTTGAGCAAAAATAAACTTTTTGATGATTGAATGCAAACACCTTGTTAAGCTATATGCTACAAATTTCAGAGAGAATAATTGATCTCTACCTTTTTACTTTTGTGTTTTTTCGTGAAACTTGCAGAAGCGGCCGCGTTATCGACACCGAATCCATGCTCCTCGTCCACTGATTATAGTTCGATATGTCGGTTTTCTAATAGTGTGATTACTTGAATCCTTGCTTCAGCTTAATGTATAGAGACTGTGGCGGGCTTCTTGTGATGTATCTGTTTTCGCTGAGTTTACAAAATTCAGCATTGTTATGTTCATCATGGTGAGCCGATGCATGCGCGGATGCGCCTCAGAATCAGACTCATAGAAACAGGGGCACGCACGACGGCACGAAATGAGCCTGAGCCTGAGCCTGAGCCTGAGCGTCGCCGTCACCTTCACGAGCGTGCAAATTAGACCGGCGAGCAAGCGAAATTTAATGCCAGAATATATGTCCCGCGTTTCATATCTGGATGGATTAATTTCGGCGGAGACGTGCATATGTGCGCAAAAAAGCATGCAGCCGGCGCCCTTCACCCAGCCACAGGCCACAGCGTGGAATTCAGAGGAGAGCTGACAGCGGGAGGTTTGTGTCAGAGCAGGCACCGGACATTTCGTGCTCTACCTCTAGGGTAGTAGAGAGAGTGTCTTCCTCCCAAAAGCAAAACCTCTTTTCTCCAAACCCCTCTGCCTCTGCGACACCATCGCCGAGGCGCTCCTCTAACTCTGCGACGCCGTCGCCGCTAGCCGCCGGCCGCCTCGCCTCGTCTGCTGCGATGGCCGCGCCCGGGGTAAACCCCCTCTTCGCGAACGTACGTCAACTCTCTCTCTCTCTCTAACTAGACAGCTTGTTTCTTGAAAAACCGCCCTGCGGCGACCGGCGAGGCAGCCCCACCGTGCCGCTTGTTCCAAAAGCCCCGTCCGACGACCCACACTCGCCGCCGGGGCTTTTGGAACAAGCAGCACCAGGGTGGGGCTCCCTCTCCGCACGGCGGCTTTTCAAGAAATAGGGTGACACATCTAAGCGGCGAGTGTAGATTGCCGGACGAGGCTTTGGAACCACAGTGGGTCTCCTCGCCGCACGATGGTTTTTCAAAAAAAAAAAAAAACAGGCTGACACATCCCGACGGTGAGTGTGGGTCACCGGACGGAGCTTTTGGAACAAGCGGCACAGTGGGGCTCCCTCGCCGGTCGCCGCACGACGGTTTTTCAAGAAACAGGCTGTCTAGCTAGAGAGAGAGAGAGCGAGTTGACGTACGTTCGCGAAGAGGGGGTTTACCCCGAGCGCGGCCATCGCAGCAGACGAGGCGAGGCGGCCGGCACCGACGGCGTCGCAGAGTTGGAGGAGCGCCTCGGCGACGGCGTCGCAGAGGCAGAGGGGTTTGGAGAAAAGGGGTTTTCCTTTTGGGAGGAAGGCACTCTCTCTACTGCCGTAGAGGTAGAGCACGAAACGTCCGGTGCCTGCCCTGACACAAACCGCCCGCTGTCAGCTTTCCTCCGAATTCCACGCTGTGGCCTGTGGCTGCGTGAAGGGCATGATGGGTTTTTTCTACCGCTGTGCGTACTATTACTGTGCGTAGTAGGGCGCAAAAGTGGCCGGCTGTGTGCGGTGCGTGCTCCCCCCGGCGGCCGGCGCCCCTGCCCCCCGCGCGACTCACGAGTGCGAGCGAGAGTTTTGGGCTTTTTTGGGCCATATTGGGCCACCATGAGGTGGGAGATGGAAGTGGGATGAGGTTGAGTGGGCCAAAAGCTGCACAGAATACTATTTGGCTTTCAAATTTTCCATTTTTTCTATATATATATGTGTGTAGACACACACTATATATGTATTAAATTCTTTAAAAAAAATTAGATATTCAACTGAATACCCTTGAGTCATGGTGGACCCGCCCTGGAGCCGACTAAGTTAGGTTTTGGGTGCTTGGTTTCGCACATCAGGAAAGGAAGAGAAATGGCGCGAGCGGAAAAAACCTGGCGGACGCTCATCACGGGCGAAGGGTGCAACGAAGACCTTGGCACGTGACGCAGGGCGGCGGCGGCGGCGTAGCTCAGTCGTCGCAGGCAGAGAGAGAGAGAGTGCACGCGGGGTGAAGGTGAACGGCTGTTGTTCGGCCCAAGGGCCCTGGCCCGTTTTCCCTGGGCTGTTCTTTTGCGGTTTTCCTTTCCTTGTTTCCTTCTCTCTCGCTACCATTTTATTCTTAGATTTCTTATTTATTTATCCTCTCCATGGGGGATTGCATTTGCCGAGAGAATGGAAAACAATAAGATTCTAAAACATTATATTTTTAAGTGTGATAAGAGGTTTTTTTTTGCACTAAATTAAATCATTCCATTGACACGAAGGAGTAGTTCGTGTATCACTAATCTCTTGGGCCCCAGTTGGATTCTTGAAAATTGAATTTATTTTAAAAATCATAATTTACACACATATTAAGTAACTTAATATGGTTGTATATAAATTATATTTATATATTATTGTTGGCTATACGAGAGAGATACTTATGTGTTGTATCTTTACTATGTGGGGCGCGAGTTAAAAAGCGTGTTATAAATTACAAAGTAGAAATATAGCATGGTGATGTATAGAATCAAATTCTATCTTTGACCCTATAAATTTGAGGTAGGCTAATATGTGAACTTTGAAAAATGGTATAATATTACATTCTAAGTGAAATAGTCTAAGTTGCCAACCAGATTACAATTCCCAAATGAAAGAATCCAAATGACCCCTTTAAAAATTTAGTTATACCTCTTGCGATGCTACATGTGAAGGGTCAACATATTATCATGCCATAACGCTAACTGTGGCTATATATATAGAACAGAGATACAATACGTCTTTTATTAATAAAAAAGTATTCGTCTCTCTTGATGCGGATACTTTGCCGCCATGGTCGTTTAGATTGACGAATGCTTTACAACCAGTTGCTTATGTGTCTTCTCTGGGTGCATGCTTCGCCACCTCAGCTTTGTTTTTTTAGGCCACAATTGTATTGATGTATCTTTCTCACAGTCTCAATTGGTTGTAGCCTCGTAGGGATTGAGGACAGTCCATCTCTCTTTCTTTCTGTTTTCTTTACGTTGTATGTATTTCAGATTACACGCCACTATCTTTATGGTTTGTAATATGTGCTACGAGGACTCACTCATAGTTGTGTCGTATAGTTATTTTCTTCCTAATGAAATACTCTCTCCGTACCTATATTATTTATCGTTTTGGACAATAATACGGTCTCCAAAAGCATAAATTTTACGTCATATTTTTTAAAAATTTTATTGAAAAGTGATATATGCATATTTTTATAAAAGTATATTTCAAGATAAATCTATTTATATAGTTTTATATTTTTAAAAACTCAACAACTTAAAAGTTATTCATGATTTATATTCTCAATGTTTGATCAAAACTTTGTCTAAAACAACGAGCAATATGAGTATGGAGGGAGTACGGGTATACACCCGATCGAGAAAAACTTACATTTCTAAATTTATAGCAGTGCAACTAGGCGGGTCACGAGTTCACACTCACCCCGTTGGCCTGTTCCCATCCGCTCACACCAACCAACAGCACCGCGCGCGCCGAGCGTGAGCCGCGATGCGCACCAGAATCGGACTCAGCGAAACGGGGGCACGCACGACATGAGCCTGAGCCTGAGCCTGAGCGTCGCCGTCCCGGCTTTACGTCGTCGTCACCTTCACGGGCATGCAAATCAGACCGGCGAGCAAGCGAGATTTAATGCCAGAATATATGTCCCGCGTTTCTTATCTTGATGGATTTGGGAGGAGACGTGCATATGTGCGCAAAAAAGCATGCACGATGGATGCGCACACTGTTGGTGCTGGTTGTGGTTGGTTTCATACCTCGTGACGGTACTAGGTACGTTCGGCGAGGAGCGAGACCAGCTGGCTGGCCTCTGGGTTCCTTCACACGGAGCACGGCACCTATTTGATGGCTTTATTTGGGTCACAAGAAGCTCGCCGTGTCATGTGTGTTCCTTCTCGATCTGGACTGGAGAGCTGGAGGTGATATGTCACTGTTCTTTTCTAACGAAACAGATTATATTTGTTCAACCCTGTAAAATAAGGATGCCTAGCTTTTGACCCATGATGATCTACCAGACTACCCGGTTCTGATGGACTGATGGTGATATCAAACGACCAGTGAGTACAGTACGTAGCCTGTCCGATCCGTGAACCCCGTGTGCCAACACGTACGATGCCCCAACTCATCACCAGCTGCGGCGTGCGGCGTGCGCCTTCTCTCTCGCCAGTGCCGCCGGGGCTCACACGAAGCTCGCCTGGCAACTAACCTCCCCAGCATTAGGGTGCACACGCTTTCCTTCCTCCTCCCAGGAGGCAAGGCAAGACAAAGCAGCAGACGGACACGACGATTTCCTCGTCCCGGGCACTGACGCGGCAGGGCTACCTCCGATCCGAGGTCCTTTACTCGTGTCACGTTCGCTCGCGCCGGCGCCTCCGATTGGCTTCCGCGCAGGCCATCCCCGTGCCGCGCCCGGGTTCACGCGGAACGCGCCGCGCGGCTAATAATCCCTTTGCGCCTTTTGCCCTTCTCGTTCGTCGATCGATCGGTTGCCCACCGCGCGTGCGCCGTGCCGCGTGAGGCGTGGTGGAGATGGACGAGGCGGCCGGATTTTTCATGCTGGCCCGCCGGCTCCGATCCCTGCTGCGTTATCACGCGTTGCGTGCGAGTGGGACGCCGAACAGTTAGGCGTAGCGTAACGGAATCAGAGTAGATTATTATGTATGTGCGGCGGAGCGGGGCCTCGTGCGTGTGCCCGCCGGCCGGCCGGCCTAGTCGTCCGCAGCTAGACTCTACTACTACCTGTCGACTCCTACCTCCTACGTACTAGTAGTAGTTCCTTGCCAGCTAGCGCAAGTCTGCAGGCGCGCACATTGCAGCGCCGATGCACGTTTAACACGTTGAGACGATCGAGCTGCATTATTTGTTTGCTTATGGGTGTGAATCTCGATGGGACGACGACTGGCTGCATCAGTTACAGTTAGTCACACGTCTTGTCCTAATTGATTTGGCCGATCGATCTTGTCAAGCTGGATCGGGGACGGGTCACTAACCAACAGGGGCAGTATTTGGCTGGTGTAATAGGCCTGAATTTTTTTTTTCGCGAACATGCATTGGCGAGTATTTCGTTAAGAGGAAAGGAATTAACACTACTACTAGAGAGTCCTCGTAACGCAGGTTACAACCCACTAAACTGGTGGCAAGCAAACTAAAGTCAACCAAAGGACAGACAAAAACAAAGAGCAGTGAAGCAGAAAACCCATAACCTCGAAGCCCTACAAGCCATAACCTGCAAGAAGAAGATACATCAGTGCTATGGCTGCCTAAATAGCGGACCAAGCCATGGAGGCAAAGCAACCACCCAGAGAAGATGAACAACCAGCCGCAAACAGCGATGCAACGTCCATCCAAGACGATCCAAGGAACCTTGGCGGCAAAGCATCCACAAAAGTCACACACACTTGGAGCAAGGCGTCTCTGCCTAGAAGTTGAAGGCTCATGATTATATAGTGATTAGCGAAGACAAAAAAAAATTGTCTAGATGACCTTGACCTAAAATAAATTTGGGGTTGTTCAGAGGACTGAGCATTAATTTTGGCTGATGTTGATTTGCTGTGCGAGAAAAAACACTCTTCCATGGCTAAAAAGTAACACTGATTTTGGATGATAAGCTCAAGCGAATAGGCCGACCAAGATTAGGGATTTGTTTGGTATGATTTCTTATTTGTTCTTACTAAAAACATCAAAATTCTAAAACTTTGGTCCTAATTTCGATAATATTCACTGTACATAAGCAATCAAACCGTTGAAAAATGGTTGAACCGCTGGTCTTTTTGCCACGCTGATGTGTGTGGTGTGCGGGTGGGCGAGTGGAAAAAAATAGCTAAAAAGGACGTCTAAAGTGCAGCCCCCTGGTCTAGTCCTAATAACTATGCTTGTCATAGATTACTCTCTCTATTTTTCCATGTTGTGTTACATTTATTCTAAGTCAAACATTTCTAAGTTTGACCATTAATATCATAAAATATGTATAGTTTCACGACTCATGAACTATATATTATGACAATATTTTTCATAATGAATCTAAAAATATATATGTTGTTAAACTGTATATATTATTTTTTAAAAAAGTAATCAAACTTAGAGAAATGTTTGATTTAGGACAAAACTAACATGTGATGTGGAAAAACAGAGAGAATATATCTTTGTCGAATAGGACTAGTATCAAAGTCAGGATGAGCAAATTGTTAGCCACATAAAGTTGAACAAGAAACTGTACCATCTACTATAATATCCTAACGTCACTAATTTGGAAATGTTTGTGTTGGGTTAAACTTTTCACAACACAGGTTTAGAGAGTCCACGTGGCAGAATCGCACACGTGTAAAGTAACTTTATTCTCTGGTCGTACTGTACATATCAGAGGGGGTATTTATAGGGGTCTGGCCTTCGCTAATCTATTGCCAAAAGACCGTTTTGCCTCCCTATTATTTTACACAAATCATTACATGAGGGGCGAAGTCGTACTTTCATACTTCGCCTAGTTGAATTTGCTCCTAACTTACTCCAACGGAACTTCGCTAATCTTTTGGGTGAAAGTTTGCCTCAATGCCTTCTTTTCTGAGGCTTCGTCGCTGCCTTACTTCTTTCCGACAAGCGAAGTTGACTTTGCCTTAGCAAAGCCAACATTATGCGGGATTCTTTTATCTTTGTGTTTTCCATGTAGACGAGGCCAATCTTTCTTCCGAAGTATGGGGCTAAGTTTGGTTTCGGAGTCAAAATCCCCAACAGCAGCCCCTCGCAGGCGAAGGCCTACTCCGAAGGTCTGAATCCCGCGAAGTTTGATTTTGATACTGAGCTTCCAAACGCCGTCCCGGACTTCGGAGTTCTAAGGCCGAGCTTTGTTTTGGAAGTTTGACCGCCGATTGTTGTTTTGACCAGAGCCTCCCTATAAAAGGGCGGAGATGGGGTCCCCCTGTTCTGTCCGTTTCTGAAAAGTACTGAGATTCTGCTGCCTTAAGCTTTGTTGCGAAGTCGATCTTTGGCTTCGTCGCTCCTTTGCTTCACGCTTTCAAGGTTTTTTTTCGTGCCTCTTCCACTTATTTTTTGTTTTTGCAGGTTGATTTATTTGTTCTTTTTTAGGTTTCCATGGAACACGATCTTTTTGACTTGGATCCAAAGTCTGGTGACTGTTCCTTAGAAATGTCTTCTATGAATTCCGAAGGCACATGAGACTCCCTTGGTGACGTCTCTGCATCTGAATCAGATTTGGTGGCGGATGAAACCCGCTCGTTCAAATTCAGGAAGTCTTTGATTTCTGAAGAAGAACTGCAGTCTTTCTTTGATCGTAATATTCTGGACTAGGGTCTGGCTCGTCTTCCTAAAGACGAGGTTGTTTCGAGTCCTCATGAGGATGAATGCATAGTTTTCAAAGATCTTATCACTGCCAGACTTCGTTTTCCCGTCGATGATCTTCTTGAAGATATTTTCCGAGCCTACAATATAGGGATGCACCATTTGACTCCAAATGGTGTCTGCAAGATTGTCCTTTTCATTTGGACTGTGAAATCTCAGCACACGAAGCCTGATATTGCTGATGCACACCCAATTCAAGAGTCAGACGGTTAATGATAAAAAGATTATTTCAAATTTCGCTTATAGTAGCTTTAAAGCTGCTCGCGGTGCCATCCAAATTCCACCGGCCTCTCGTAACAAGTGGCCTGAAAACTGGTCGAGGCAGTGGTTTTACCACAAAGTTCCGATGATTGAAGAGAAAAATGACAAAGGTAGAATTGTCAAAAAGTTTCCTCTTGCTTCGAGGCTTATTCGGTCTTCCTTTAAGTGTAAGCCTTCTTTGGATAGGAATCGGGTCTCGAAAGATTGCGAGCGAGCTTATAAACTTGTTGCTTCTGTTCAGTCTGCTCGAGACTCATGCGAAGAGTATGTTGCTGCCAGAGTTTGGCCGATGAGGAAAGGTTGGGAACCACTTCGCTTTCATGAGAAGGCTATTAAGGATAAGAAATATTTGTTTCTGGATTTCGAAACTGTTCGCCCTAAAAGATTTGACTCTGATGCGAAGTTTGTGAAAGGTGTAGAACTCAAAGTTTGTGAGTTTCTTGGTAAGCAGTACAAGTCTGAAAATGACACGATTCTGAAGCTGATCGGTTTTGACTATTATCGTCTGAATCGTATTTTTGAAGTTGCACAAATTGAATACGGGCCACGGGCTCCACCCTTGTATTCTCGTGGAGGAAAACCCAGTTTAGAAAAAACCACTCATAAGAGAAAAGGTGCGCCGGCTTCAGGTGCTCCAAAACTTTCCAAGAAGATTTCTAAGAAGAAAAAACTAGATGTTGAATTAATTCCTTCTGATGAAGAAAAAGATCAAGCTTTGGGTGCTCCTTCCGGGATGGGCCCGATTCCTGCAAATGTTGGTGTTGATGTCGAAGCTCTTACTGTTAGTCAAGAGGTGAAATTCCTTGCTGAAGTCTTTTGCTCAAGTAGTTTGCCTTCTCATCTGTCTCCGCTTGCTGACTTTTTTCAGTATTTTGATGTTGTGCAATCTTTGGTTGTTAACAAGCAGACTTTGGATGTTACGGTCGGTAATATTGCTAGGCCTCTTCCACCTCGAACTCTTTTTAATCTTGGAGGTGACGTTTGTGATGACTTCGATGAGGATGGTGAGATTGATATTATTGGCTCTCCAGAGACTGTCCGAGCCTCTTCTCCTCGTTTTACTGGTCACACACCTCTAAGGGGTGATTCTGTAATTGGGGGGTTTGAAACTTTTAGAAGTTTTTCTCCTTGTCCCCCTGGATCTTTGCTCAATGATATAATTGCAGATCCGACTTCGCATGTTCGCGAAGGTGATGCTCCAACTACTGGTGTTGAAGCTCCAGTTACTGAAGGTGGTAAACTTCCAATTTTTGCATCTGAGAGAGCTTTGCCTTCGGCTGTTGCGAAGTCTGTGGCCTCCTCTCGAAAAGGTACAATTTGTACCGACGTTGATTTCGATGATTCAGACGAAGACGTCTTTGATGAAGAAGCCGAAAATTTGTGAATTAATCACTTATCTGATTCTTTGGTGAATGTTTCCTCCGGTGAGAGGATTAATCTTCAAAAGAGAAAAGGAGTTTCTACTGGTACACTCCCTTTTTCTTCTGAAACTTTGCTTTTTATTATTATTTTTCCTTGTTTTGAATGGTTTTTCTTTTTCAGATGTTGTATTTCCTGGTTCTTCCTCTCAAAAGGAGGTAACAGTTGATTTGTCGAAATCGAATAGTGTGACTGAACATCCTCCTACTCCTGCGCCAACTTCGCAGCCTGTTGCTCAAGATATTAATAAAGATTCATTGAATCGTTGCTTAGACTTTTGTCAGCGCGAAGGTGTGGATCTTGATGCTTTTAAATTCATTGGTATTGGTTTGGACAAGATCCGCATGCTTCTGAAGTCCTTCGAACTTAAATTATCTGAATGTATTGACAAAACATTCTCAGTTCCAGACGTTGAGGAGGAGTTGGCCAAAAAATCTATTTTTGAGCTTTGAGATGCTTCAGTTACACTAGCCTACAAGGTTTGTTTTTTTTGTGTTTTTCTTGTTTTTATTTATTTTTTCCTTCGCTATAACTTCTCCTTTTTTTCAGAATGCCCTTCTTCAGAGAGGTCTACGACGGAGTCTTGAGATTCGAGAAGAAGCTGCTGCACTTCGCGAAAAGAAGAAGATCGGAGAAATTGAGAGCTTGAAGTCTCAACTTGCAGAGAAAGAAAGAGAGCGAATTTCTGTTGTTGAATATTACCAAAAATTGGAAGCTAATCTGCTGAATGTCTCTGTCACTCTTCAGGATAAAACTGAAGAACTTTCTAGAGTTGAAACTGAGGTTGAAAAGTCTGTTAGAGATATTAATTATCTTCAGAAGAAGTTGAATGAAAAAGATGAGTACTTTCAGGCTACCGCTTCCCGTGTGTGGGAACTTTGCAAAACGTGTTACGAGAAGTTTGGTGCGAAGCCAGAAGAAACTGATTGGGAAGTTGGTGACTATGCACCTTTCTTCAGTTGGTTATGTCGCCAGTACGAAGATTTACCAACGGTGTTGCAAACTACTTCCGACTTCAGTTGCATGTATGCTACCAGGGCGATCTTCCATCTGATGAAAGAGGTTGGAGATCCTCTTTATGAAGAGTTGCTGAAAGATGATTACAAATTTCCTTCTGTTGAAACTCTCAGCAAGATTAATGTTAGGACAAATGTTCTTGTAAAGAAATTCTTCAATGAATACTGGAATGGTGGTGGCAGAGATTATGCTATGATGAAGGCTAAACCTCGAGTTGAGAAGGTACACTTCATGTCTTGTTGTTATCCTATTTCTTCTTAGAAATGTTTAACTTGGTCCAAAGTTTTACCCTTCTCTTATTTCTTTTTCTAGAAGATTGAAGAAGCCGCTGCTGCAGCGAATGCCCGTGTTGAGAGAGCTGAGAAAGTTGCTGCCGACCAGGCGAAGGCTGATGATGCAGTTCGTGATCATCCAATTTAATTTAGTTTTTTGAACTTCGAAAAGCTTGTAAAATGTAAACTTAAGTGATATTATGTTGTGAACTTCAGGAGATAGTTGAAGTTATGCCTTTACTGATGTTGAAGGATAATATTTTTGTTGATCCCTCGTTATGGTTGGATTTTGCAATGGAAAATCCTTCTGCCTCATTTGATCATTATCTAAATAGTAAGCGATTTAGAATTATTTTTTATTGGTAAAAAAGGTGTTGGCTTCTTTTTATCGAAGTGTAAAATGATTTCGTTTATTTTGTCTTCCTAGAGATTGACATGCCCGGTGATTTTGAGGATTTAAATAAAGCCAATTTCAAAAATCGAATTATTTTCAAGACAATTTCAGAGGTTAGTGGATTTAGCATTTTAGATTTTATGATGTAGACTTTACTTGAAATGATGACCAGTTGTTTTTCCGGTCTTCGAGCTTTGGAGATTCTTCCCTTTCATTAATAGAAGATTTTCTACGGTCACAGAATGCCGAAATTTTGGATAAAGTTATAAATCATCTAGTTGACGAAGGTGCTTGTGTTGTAGCTTCGGAAGATTTTTAATTTTAACCATCTGTACTTTGTAAACTGTAATTATTATTATTTTTTCTCTGGTGTAATAATGTTTATCTGGAGTGAATATATTTCACTCTCTTTCGAATGTTGACGTGTGGATTTGTCTTTTTAAATGAGACGAGTTTTATAGAGAAAACGTCCTACTCTTTTTTCTTAAGCGAAGTTGACACGGAGATTTTTCTCTTTCCAAAGACAAGTTTTTTAAACTGAAAAACACCGTCCCCTTCTTTTTGAGCGAAGTCGACGCGGAGACTTGTCCTTTTCAGAAACAAGTTTTTTAAACTGAAAAACGCCGTCCCCCTTCTTTTTGAGCGAAGTCAACGCGGAGACTTGTCCCTTCTCAGAAACAAGTTTTTTAAACTGCAAAACGCCGTCCCTCTTCTTTTTGAGCAAAGTCGACGCGGAGACTTGTCTCTTTTCAGAAACAAGTTTTTTAAACTAAAAAACGCCGTCCCCCTTCTTTTTGAGCGAAGTCGACGCGGAGACTTGTCCCTTTTTAGAAACAAGTTTTTTAAACTGAAAAACGCCATCCCTCTTATTTTTAAGCGAAGTCGACGCGGAGACTTGTCTCTTTTTAGAAACAAGTTTTTTTTGAGTTGATTTGCTGATCTCCTTAGTGAAGTTAGCTACGCTTATCCCTTAGGATAACTTGTTTCGCTTTTTTGAACTGATTTGCTGATCGCCTTAGCGAACTCAGCTCCGCTTATCCCTTAGGATAATTTCTTTCACTTTTTGTGAACTGATTTGCTGATCGCCTTAACGAAGTCAGCTACGCTTATCCGTTAGGATAATTTCTTTCACTTTTTGTGAATTGATTTACTGATCGGCTTACCGAAGTCAGCTACGCTTATCCGTTAGGATAACTTCTTTCACTTTTTGTGAATTGATTTGCTGATCGCCTTAGCGAAGTCAGCTACGCTTTTTGCGTTATCTAGGTGTTTGTTAGATGTTGAAGGTATTTCGACATTTGACAATACCTAGCGTCTTTTATTCACCGATGTTGATGTGATCTTGTCTAAATCTTCAGTTTTTTTGGGGAAATTTAGAGATTCTCATTTATATGATATGAGACCTTACATTTGGAGACTGTTTCGTTAAAAAACCACTCACCCTGTGAAGGGCTTTCCCTGAGTGGAAAAAGAGTGCAGCTCGTTTTTACATCTTATAGAAAGGTAAAATGACATCAAAAGAAAGTAAAAAATGTTGACTCTTTCTTCTATGGGTAATACTTGTGAAGTTCTTCGGCGTTCCATGTGTGATTCAGTTTGTTTCCTTTTGTATCTACCAAATGAAAGGATCCTGGCCTGAAGCTTTCTGTGACCAGATATGGGCCTTCCCATTTCTGTTAGAACTTCCCAGTTGTGTCTTGATTTCTCCTTCGCTTCAAGACGAAGTCTCCTGGACATATCTTACTTGGCTTTACTTTCTTGTTGTACCACTTTTTTGTTTCCTCTTGATATTTTGAGAGATTTTCTGCTGCCTGCAATCTTTCTTCTTCGAGTAAATCTTTGATTGTTGTTAGATCTTCTTCTTGTATTGCTTGAACATTTGTTCTTGGACCTTGAAACTTGACTTCTTCAGGAGTCATTGCTTCTTCTCCATAAAGTAGCCGAAATGGGGTGAAGCCTGTTGCTCTTGACACACTCGTGTTGTGAGCCCAAATTACTTTTGGTTGTTCATCGACCCATTTTCTTTTGGATAGCCCCACAAAACATTTTGAAATTCCTGGGCATATGATTCCATTTACCCTTTCAATAGCTCCGTTTGATTTTGGATGCCTTACTGATGCGAAACACAATTCAATTCCCATATATTGACAATAAGATTTGAAGTCTTCACTGTCAAATTGTGTCCCATTGTCTACTGTTATATGCTTTGGGACTCCAAATCTACATATTATATTTTGCCATAGGAATTTTTTCATTGTATGCGAAGACATGTTTGTTATTGGTTTGGCTTCGATCCATTTTGTGAAATATTCAACTGCCACTACTGCATATTGCAGGTTTCCTTGAGCCGTTGGTAACTTTCCAATTATGTCTATTTCCCATCTTGCGAGTGGCCAATTTGTGTTAATAGTTTTGAGGCTTGTTGATGGGCTGTTTGTCTTGCTTGCTGAAACTTGATAGTTATGGCATTTTTTTATGATCTCTTTGCTATCATTTTGCACTGTTGGCCAGTAGAATCCTTGTCGAAATGCCTTCCCAGCAATGCTTCTTGGGCCTTGGTGAGTTCCGCATACTCCGTCATGAATTTTTTGAAGCAGACTTTTTCCTTCTTCCTTTGATATGCATTTTAACAGGGGTTGGCACAGTCCTTGCTTGTATAATTGGTTGCCAATGATTAGATAGTTTCTTGTTTTGTGCTTCATCCTGATGTTATCTGTTTCGTCTTCCGGTTCATAATGCCCGTGAAGGTGGGCTAAGATAGGTGCTCCCCAGTCTTCGCTTTCTATTACGTGTATTTCTCTTGATAGTTCTGTAGTGACTTTGATCGACGCTTGGTTTAGCACTTGGTAAAAGACATCTTGTGGTAAAGTTGTATTTTGGGCTGCTGCTTTTGCTAGTTCATCTGCTTCGAAGTTATCATTTCTTAAAATATTCTTGACTGTGAATCCTTCAAAGTGCTTCTCTTGATCCCTTAGATATTGTAGGTATTTTGCTAGCTCTGGGTCTCTTGCTTTGTAGTTTTTCTCTACATGGCCAGCAACAATTTGTGAATCAGTTTTGATTATGAGCTTTCTTATTCCTAGCGCCTTTGCTTTTCGAAGTCCTAAGAGGACGGCTTCGTATTCAGCAATGTTGTTTGTTGACTGGAATTCTAATCTGGCTACATATCTCATTTTTATTCCTGAAGGTGAAGTTATAATTGCTGCAGCGCCTGCTCCTGCGAAGCCCCAAGCCCCGTCACAACATATAGTCCATTCTGGATCTTGCTGGACTTTATATGTGTTTCTTGTTGGTGTCCATTCTACTACGAAGTCAGCCAGCACTTGAGATTTTATTATTGTTTGTTTTTCAAATTCGATAAAGTGTTGGGATAGTTCTGTTGCCCATTTGCCAAGTCTTCTTAACGTTTTTGAACTTTGTAGTACTTCTTTTAGTGGATGGGTTGTGGGTATTCTAATCTTGTGTGCTTGGAAGTAATGCTTCAGCTTTCTTGCTGCTGCTAGTATTGCATAAGCTATTTTCTCTATTTCTGAATAATACTTCTTTGCGCCTGAAAGAGCTTCTGACACATAATAGACAGGAAACTGCTTTTTTTGAATGTTCAGTCCGCTTTTCTTCTATTAGAACTGCGCTTACTGCACTTTCTGTTGCAGAAACATATAGTAACAAATCAGCCCATGGTGTTGGATTTGTCAAAGTTGCTGGATTAGAGAGATATTTTTTTATTTCCTCGAATGCACTTTGTTGCGAAGGTCCCCATTCAAAGTTCTTTGTTCCTTTCAAAATTTGAAAAATTGGTAGGCTTCGCTCTGCTGACTTTGATATGAATCTGTTTAATGCAGCTAATCTTCCTGTTAATTTCTGAACGTCCTTGATGTTTTCTGGAACTGCCATGTCCAGGATTGCTCGAACTTTGTCTGGGTTTAGGTCTATTCCTTTTGCTGATGCTATGCAGCCTAAGATCTTCCCTTTTTCCACTCCGAAAGTGCATTTCTCTGGATTCAACTTCAAGTTTGCTTTTCTCTTATTTGAGAGGGTTTGCTGTAAGTCTTTGATATGATCTGCTCTTTTCTTACTTTTTACGACGATGTCATCGACATAGGTAAGAAGGTTATCTCCGACTTGATCTTTGAAGACATGCGAAGTCATTCTGACGAAGGTTGTTCCGGCATTGCGGAGCCCTTCTGGCATTCTTTCGAAACAATAAGTTCCAAAGGGGGTGATAAAGCTTGTATATTCTTTGTCTTCTTTCTTCATCCATATTTGATGATATCCAGAAAAACAATCCAAGAAACTCATCATTTTGCTGCCTGCAGCTTTGTCTATTAACGTGTTTATTCTTGGAAGAGGGAAATTATCTTTGGGACATGCTTTGTTGAGGTCTGTAAAATCTATGCATATTCTCCATTTTCCATTTTTCTTTTGAACCATGACTATGTTTGCTAGCCATGTTGTGAATTGTACTTCCCTAATGATCTTTGCATCAAGCAATCTTTGGACTTCGGCTTTCGCAGCTATTGTTCGTTCTTCTGCTATTTTCCTTAACCTTTGCTTTTTTGGCTTGAAAGTTGGATCTATGTTTAACTTATGTTCACTGATGTCCCTGCTTACTCCTTCCAAGTCTTTTGAAGACCAGGCGAAGATATCTTTGTTGCTTCGCAAAAGTTGGATTAGATCTTGTTCTTCTTATGGACTTAAATGTGACCCAATGATTACTTGTTTTTCTGGTATTAGAGGGTCCAGAGGTACTTTTTTGGTGTCTTCGCAAGGCTTTGCCTTTGGTTGAGACTTCGCATTCTCCATCTCCTCTTGTTCTTCCTCTGAGATATTGTAAATGTTCTTTTATCTTGGGACAGAGTCTTTTTCAATATTGCGTGCCTCTGTCTGATCTCCATAGACGGTGATTATTCCATTGATGGCTGGCATTTTCATGCAAAGGTAAGAGTAGCTTATTACTGCTTCAAATGTGTTTAGCATTCCTCTTCCAAAGATTACATTGTATGAATAATGCATTTTGACAACATCGAAAGCTATTTGTTCTGTTCTTGCATTATTTACTGTCCCGAATGACACTGGCAAGGTGATTCTGCCAACTGAATGTATTTTCTTTCCTCCGAAGCCGTATAAGGGATTCTTGGCTCTTTGTAAAATTTTGCGATCTATTTTCATCGCATCGAGTGTTGAGGTGAATATGATGTCCGCGGAACTTCCTCCATCGATCAAAACCTTGGAGACAGTCCATCCATCAATATTTGCTTCGATTACCATTGCGTCCATGTGAGGGAAAACTTTAAGCTTGAAGTCTTCTTCAGAGAAGGTTATAGGTAAATGTGACCACCTTGTCTTTTTGAATGGTCCTTCCATTGATATTGAATTTATTTTTCTAAAATAATTCTTTCTTTGAGTTTTGTTCTCATGCTCCAGACTATTCCCTCTCGCTATTGTTAAGATTCTTCCTCTACTGGGTATCACAGAGTTGTTTGCAGCTGAAGGTGAAGGAGACTGGACTTCCTGCCTGTTTGTTTGGTTGCTGTTTGCAACTGAAACTTCCGGTTGATTTGCACTTTGCTGCTGGTATGCTTTCCATTGATTTTGCGGTGGGTGAAACATTGCAATGGGCTCAATGTTGAATGTACTAGACGTAGCTGGAATCATTGCTTGACCAAAAATTGATTGGATAATAGTTTTGGTGATGGGGAGTTGAGTTTACATGGTTTACATGTTTTGTCTTGGTTTCGTCTTGTAATTCTTCAATGCTCTTTTTTACTTTTGGGCACATTTTTGAAGTGTGCCCAGCCCCTTTGCCATGAATGACACAAAACATGTCTTCGGGTCTAAGAGGTTTTCTCTCATTAACCTTACCACCTTTTAAGTGGCCTCTATTGCTGGGTGTTCCTCTTTCGAATGATCTTTCCCTTGGGCCGTTCCTTTCTTGAAAGTTGTTTTGAACTGAAAAGTTTTCGTTGTCAATCTGATTGACTTGAAAGATTGTTGGTGTTCTTCGTACGAAGTTGTTTTGTTTTGAATATTGAGTGCTTTTTGGTTGACTTTTAAAGTTGTTTTCTTCTTCGACTCTTTTTCTGTGATCATTGTCTGACTTGCAAAGCTTTTGCATGACTTCGTAAAGTTCTGCGATTGAAACCGGAGGTTCTCGGACGAAGTGTGAAGCACATTGTCCCATGTGAAGTCCTTTTATGACGGCTACTATGATGACTTCGTCAGGGATATTTGCCACTTAAGTTTTTGTCTGAAGAAATCTTTTGAAGTATTGGCTTAGCGGCTCCTTGTGCTGTTGTTTACAACTGAAGAGGTCTTGTACTGTGAGTCCTTGTGGTTGAAAACCTTAGAAGTCCACTAGTAGTATTGCTTTGAGTTGCTCCCAAGAATGAATTGAATGTGGACGCAGCGAAGTGTACCACTGTTGCGCCAGTCCTTTGACGATCATGACTAAAGATTTTGCCAATGTAGTTTCGTCGCCTCCACCTGCTATGACTACGGCTTCGTAGCTCATTAGAAATTGTCTGGGATCGGAGTCTCCTTCGAAGGATGGAAGCATGTTAAATTTGTATTCCAAGGGCCATGGGGCAAGTTGTAGATTTGTTGATAACGGAGATTTTTAATCAACTGTTAAAAGTGATCTTTGTGAGTTCTTTTCTTGAGTGCTTTTTGCTGCTGATTCTGGTTCATCAGTGTTTATGACTTCGTGGCTTGCACTGAGCAACTCATCGTTGAGCTGTTTGAGAGTTTTTTCTGCTTCTTTGATTCTTTGCTGAAGTGACTTCCCTCGTGTTCTAGCTCGACATTCTTCTAGTTCCTTCTTTTTCTCAAGAACCCGCTCTTCTAGTTCACTTAGTCTTCGCTCTTCTTCTGAAGATTCTTGTTTTTGAGGTGTTCTTTCTTCATTGATCAGCCTTCTGTCTTCGCATATAGGTGAGAGATCTTCGCTTGGGTTTATTTTTTTGCTGGTCTTCGCCATGTTGCTCTTAACCGTGTGGTCGATGTTTCCTTCAAGGACACACAAACGGTGGGCGCCAGATGTTGGGTTAAACTTTTTACAACACAGGTTTAGAGAGTCCACGTGGCAGAATCGCACACGTGTAAAGTAACTTTATTCTCTGGTCGTACTGTAAATGTCAGAGGGGGTATTTATAGGGGTCTGGCCTTCGCTAATCTATTGCCAAAAGACCGTTTTGCCCCCCTATTATTTTACACAAATCTTTACATGAGAGGCGAAGTCGTACTTTCATATTTCGCCTAGTTGAATTTGCTCCTAACTTACTCCAACGAAACTTCGCTAATCTTTTGGGTGAAAGTTTTCCTCAATGTCTTCTTTCCTGAGGCTTCGCCGCTGCCTTACTCCTTTCCGACAAGCGAAGTCGACTTCGCCTTAGCAAAGCCAACATTATGCGAGATTCTTTTATCTTTGTGTTTTCCGTGTAGACGAGGCCAATCTTTCTTCCGAAGTCGGAAGTCTGGGGTTAAGTTTGGTTCCGAAGTCAAAATCCTCAACAGTTTTGTATATATAATAACAACGTGAGCTCCGCCGTCAGTGGAACAACGACGACAAGCATCATCAAAATCACAAAATATTGCGGCACCCACACATACCGTCCCACCCAGTCCGTACGATCTACTGTTCACGACAGTGCGTGCACAACAGAAACAAATTTTCCTTTCTTAATAAAAATCCAACCTCATACGGAGTATATAGCACATGTTTAATAGTAATAACTCGATAAAGACAAATAGTCGAAACAGCTCTCACACATACAGATATAAATAGTGAATCAAACATGATCAATACAGTTATAAATGATAAAGAAACAGAAAGCAACAAACGATTCACAGTACTGCTGAACATCTCTTGTCGTCGTTCAGGTTCACATGCATGTCTTGTGTTAGATTAGATGATGATACACCACCAAAGCAACGAAGGATACGAACGAATAGTGTCGTGGCTCTCTGACGGAACAGGAGCACGCACGCCGGCCGCATATATAGCCGGCCGGCTTGATTGATATACATACTAGCAGTTGTTAGTAATAACAATAACGATAAGTACATACATAGTAGATACTGTAGCAAACAACCGTAGGTAAATTGCTGCTACAACGCCTCCAATGGCCGGGTGGAGGACGGAGGGGGCGCCTGAAAACTTGTTTGGACTCATCATCACGTACCGCCGGCCGGCGATCTCAGCGGCCGTGCATGGAGCAGAGGCTGCCGAGCGCGAGCCAAGAAGAGGAAGGCTCCTCGCGCGCCGGCGCTGCCGCCGCCGCCATCTTGCCCTTCTTGGGCGCGGGCGGCTCGTCGTCCTGGTCCTGACGGTGGTCGTCGTAGGCCGGGGAGGCGGCGGAGGAGGACCTGTCCTTGCGCTTGGCGAGGAAGCGGCGCAGCGAGGCCTTCCTGGCGATGGGCATGTCCACCAGCGCCTGCTCCGGCGGCTGCGGTCCCCCGTGCGCGGCGGCGGCAGCGGCGGCGAGGCGGATCAGCTCGGCCGCCTTCTCGGGCGGGCAGGCGTCCAGCACCACCACCCTCCCGCCGTAGAAGATGGTCAGCTGCTGCGGCGGTGCACTGGCGCTGGCGATCATCTCCTGGGCGGCGGCGGGCCCGACCGGCGGCGCGTGCTTCAGGAGCGGCGCCATCGCGGGCGGCGCGCTGCCGCCGTTCCTGACGTACTGGCTGAGCACGCCGCACGCGACGGCGAAGCGGCGGGTGATGCTGTCCGTGGGCATGGCCGCCATTGATTGATGCTCGCGGTTCGCGGTCGAGAGGGGATCGGGCTTCGCTGGCAACGGCTGGGCTGGGCTGGGCAGCGCACGAACGCACGCACGCACGAGCCGTGTGACTCGCGGATGGATGGAGTGTGGTGGTTGTGGAGACGGGTTCTATATAGCGGCGAGGAGGAAGAGAAGAGAACACGAGAGGTTCGCAGCAGGCCTCGGCGCCCGCGCGCCGCGCGCGATGGATCGGAGGTGCCAGCCAGAGCCAGTAGTGCAAACGCGAGACGAGAGGAGAGCGCCCTGAGGGAAAACGTGGCCACCGCAAGAGGGGAGAGGGGAGGGAAACGGTGCGTTTGAAAAGGTCCTTTACGGTTGCGGGAGCAACGGCCTTGCCCGTTCACGGAAAGAACAACCCCAACGCATGCACGCGGATCGGGCACGCACTACTAGCACTCTAGGCCTCCGTCTCTTTCGTCCTTCCTATTTTTCCGTTCCTGTTTCTACCTCTGGACCGACCTTGGCGCTGGCGAACGGGTGGACGGGCGATCGCGTCGTGCGATTCGATCGGAATGCACGCATAGTGCATATACCAGGAGCTAGTCAGCAAGTGGATGGCGCCGGGGTGGAAAGCATGCATCGCATTCGTAGCGTCTCGGGTGGTCTCTGCCTGCTTGCCGATTCAACTGACTGCTTCGGGGGGCCGGCCTAATCCACAGCCCCAGCAGCACGGCCAAACCGTCCTACTCCGGGCAATCAATCAATCCGGCCGGCCGTTCCTGATTTCTGGTGCGGACAAGAAGCAGGAAGCGTGCCGCAACTAGTCCCTGCATGCCTCGAGTGCGTCCGTTAATTCGTGCGTGTATCCAGCATGCAGCAGCCATTGCCGAACCGGACCCGGCCGGAAGATATACGGCACCACACGGCAGCCTCCGTTTTGCCACGCACAGCCGGCGCGGGGAGCACCAAAAGCCAGGCGGCAAAGCAAGACATACACGGCCGGGCGACGGCGACACGCAACTGACGCTGCCTCGCCGTCGATCGATTCCGTTGGGTGGACGATCCGCGGGCGATCTCCCCGCCCGCGCGCCGTATACTAGTTGTTTTAGACAACAAAACACAGAGCTGATGGACGCGGCAGGCGAAAGCTAACAACGACAAACCGGCTCGGCACCGGCTCCGGCTGGTATAGGAGATATCATAGAGTAGCGTGGTTGTTTATCAGCGTCGTTCTAAACGCGTTATGCTTATCTAATTGATTCTGTCTAATAACTGATAGATGCATGCTTTGTCTAACGCAAGTGAGCCAAACCAACATAATGGATTCCATGCTGTGCTTTATTCTCAGTTCATTACCTAGCTATGCGAGCAATTCTTATACTAATCTACTACTGATCGAGTTGTTAGTATCAATGATGCATTATACTAGTACTAGGTTCGTACCCGTGCGTTGCTACGGAATAACTAAAGTTCTTATTAAAAACACACAGATCATATGATAAGATAACAATATTGTAAAATTAAATACCAATATTAAAGTGACATTTAATTAAAAAAAGAAAGTACTGGATAAGTCATTCAAATATTTGTTCCACTATAGTTGCTTCTACCACAAATACAGAAAAATCCCTGCTGTATACACTCTGAGAGTGATAAAATAGACTAACTACGCTGAGAACAACACTATCTATCACTGATAGTTACAATTATCAAAAGTACATTGATAGGCCAGATCATTGTTATGTGCAACTCCTAGCTGAATACAGAAAAGAACAAAAAGGACTGCCATATTGCCTTATTAATTAAAATAGTAAATACAAACCAAAATACTAAATGTTTATAAAAATGTATTTCTTCCACTGATCCAACTCATTGGTCCCAGCCTCCCAGGCCATAAGAGAGAATTACCCAACAGCTAATAAGTCACATAGAATAATTGTTGCAGCTCTGACAATTGCTCTAGCACCCTGAGATATAGCTACACTGATGACCTCTCAAATTAGTAAAAATGTTTATAAAAATCTATTTCTTTCATTGATCCAACGCATTTGTCCCTCCTAAGCTATAAGAGAGAATTACAAAACAGCTAATAAATCTTGTCCTTCGGAGTCTATGTATGTACTGTTTGCAGACCAATACATGAGCAAAAAAAAATTTTCTCAATGAATCCATTCTTTTCTTTTGGGTAGAGAAACAATTATACAACCCATCTGCATGACAAGGGTGACATCAGGATAATCCACACCATAGGCAGATATCTCAGAGCTGACTAATATAAGACCCTTCTGACTTTATCTGAAACCTTAGTTCCTGCAGATTGCTGACTTTTAGGAACGAATTTATCTGTGAAACAAAACAGAATGAAGGGTTAGGTGTCATAAACATTAAAAGGCAAAATGAGGCTCTGTTAATGAAAAACTTATACAAATTCTTCAACAAAGCAGACATCTCATGGGTAAAGTTGACCTGGGAAAAGCATTACAGAAATGGCAGACTACCTAGTAAGACAAGGAAGGGATCGTTTTAATTTAGTGTTAGTAAAAGAGAATAACCAAGAATGCCAGATGAGGGGAAAAAAAGTTGCACCAAGTACTCACCATTTGGATAGTGATATTCAGTTTCTCCTAATGGCCCTCAACTGGAATTGGCCTGTTCAAGTAGAATATGTCACTGATAAACTTGTACACCTGCACAAATTGCAGTTCATCTGTAAAAGAAGATGCATATTGGAGTTATTTATTAAGCAACGATGTCATGTCAACATTTTCTAATTTCAGTGATAATGGAATCTGAAAATTGAAATAATTCACCGCAAGCAGTACCGATTCCTATTCCTTCAAGTTTGTGCTGCTGCAAGCCGATTTGGTGCTTGTAGGACAGTTTGATAATTAAATTTAGGAAAATTAGTAAAACTTCAGGTTCAGAATTAAAACTACATTATTATACAATCATCTTTAGTAGCCTGCTGGCTGCTGTGCTTTTCCATCTAGGACAAATCAGTAGCTATAGAAAAAAAAAAAGAAAGCTGCAAATCTAATCCCCACCCAAGCATCACAAAACAGGGTATGAATTACCTGGAATGAAGCTATGTAACTTAATTTTGGATCTACACATAACATAGAAAATTAGAACTCAGATAATTAATGAATCATAATATCAAGTGCATCGCAGATCCACTGCAGCGAGGAGCAATCAGCGAGGGGCGCTGCTTGTTGGCTTCACCCAGGCCAATGAGCTCTTCACCGGTCACCTCACACACCTCGCCTACAGCCCCCGTCGGCGCTGTGCAAACCAAATCCAAACCTAACCAATCCGGTGTAGCTGCTGCTCCAAACCAAACCAACCCATTGCAGTTTTCAATCTATTCTTACCTAAACCATGGAAGCCAAAATAGAAAACCAGACCAACAAATACTGTATATGCAAACACCAGAAAAAGTTACACAAACAATGGTCGAAGAGGAGACAATAGGATGTAGTTTTGTGCCTGTTTGGACTACAGAGTTGCAGACCACCACGCTGGCACCGCGGCGACCTTGGCCACAGGCGTGGAGGCGCGTGGGGGGGGGGGGGGGGGGGGGGAGGGGGGGTTGGGGGTTGGCGAGGGGGAGGATGCATTGTGGGTGGACTTGGGCGGCGCGGCAGCGGGCACGGTGGCTGGGGTGGTGGCGCCGCCGCGGCGGTAGCCGGGTGGTGGGCGGGGTTGCGGCGGTCGCGGGGATGGCCAGGATGGTGGGCATCGCGGCGGCCGGGGCGTCGAGTCGTCGTGGCCGAGGGGGGCGAGGGGATGGCGGCGGCTCGTCGGGAGGGGCCGCGGCGGGAGTGGGGATGGCCGGGGTGGTGGGCGTCGTGGGGGGGTCAGCAGTTCGGCAGAGCGGAGCGAGCACGTTCGTTTTTTTTTTTTTTTTTGCCACGGGAAGGCAGGGGCGATTATCATGGGGGTCTGCCGGGGGCGCGGGGTGGGAGCGAGACTGCGTGACTCTGCCGGGGACGCGGGCCACGGGGGAGGGGCCGTGAGTCTGCCGGGTGAACGATTGCGTTTGCTGTTTTTTAGTTGTAGAGATATACACTACAGTGCAAGGCGTGCACGCGGGCGACTGATGTAATCAGACATAGGATTGTTTCATTTCCTCGTCCACTATTCTAGCGTTTCTCCCGGCCCGCCCTTCCAACCACTCTGGGCGATGGCACAGCTGGAGCTGGGCCGAACGTCGTCGTCCAGCAAGAACTTTCTCCCGCAATTCGTTCGTTAGTTGGTCCCGTGTACTATTGTGGGTGGCCCGTGACACGAACAAAAGAAATACCGGAGTTTGTATTGTTGGGAGATTTTTATTATTTTTAATGAAAACACCCAAGGAGAGCGGCAGAGAAAAGTGCTGATTCCGGCTTATGCTGGTTTATTGTGAAAGAAAAATACTATTTTATGACTGAAAAAAGCCTAAATATGTATAAGCAAACAATACTATATGAGTATATAATTAATAACTCATAAACAAGAATCTACGTGTCCAAAATTTAAGAGGGAATAAATATTTGTCCATGGAGGAACATGAAAAAATGAATAAGAAATCAAGAATGAATAACTCGGTAGTCACTAATTATATGTCTTTTTCAGAACGGAGGGTATTCATTGGGCCTTTCCGTGGTTACTTCCCACGCG